>JAGIQG010000021.1:558836-938836 GCA_024679065.1 Sphyrna mokarran | reverse complement strand
AATGCAGATGTATGGGATAGAGTGTGATTTAGCTAATTGGGTTAGGAATTGGCTAGCAGATAGAAGACAGAGTGTGGTGGTTGATGGGAGATATTCATCGTGGAGTTCGGTGACAAGTGGTGTACCTCAGGGGTCTGTTTTGGGGCCCCTGCTGTTTGTAATTTTTATAAATGATCTGGATGAGGGTATTGAAGGATGGATTAGTAAATTTGCAGATGACACTAAAGTCGGTGGAGTGGTAGATAGTGAAGAGGGGTGTTATCGTTTGCAGAGGGACTTGGACAAGTTGCAGAGCTGGGCCGAGAGGTGGCAAATGGAGTTTAATGTGGAAAAGTGAGGTAATGCACTTTGGCAGGAATAATAAATGTGTAGAGTATAGGGCTAATGGTAGGATTCTTAATAGTGTTGATGAACAGAGGGATCTTGGTGTATATGTGCATAGATCCCTGAAAGTTGGCAATCAAGTCGATAAGGTTGTTAAGAAGGCATACGGAGTCTTAGCTTTTATTGGTAGGGGGATTGAATTTCAGAGCCGCAACGTCATGTTGCAACTGTACAAAACTCTAGTGCGGCCGCACTTGGAGTATTGTGTGCAGTTCTGGTCCCCGCATTATAAGAAAGATGTGGAGGCATTGGAGAGGGTACAGAGGAGGTTTACCAGGATGTTGCCTGGTATGGAGGGCAGGTCTTATGAAGAGAGGCTGAGGGATTTGAGGTTGTTTTCGTTGGAAAGGAGGCGGCTAAGAGGAGACCTAATCGAAACATATAAGATGATTAGAGGTTTAGATAGGGTGGACAGTGATAGCCTTTTTCCTAGGATGGAGAAAGCTAGCACGAGGGGACACAGCTTTAAATTAAGGGGTGATAGTTATAGGACGGATATCAGAGGTAGGTTCTTTACCCAAAGGGTGGTTCGGGAGTGGAATGCCCTGCCTGCAGCAGTTGTAGATGCGCCAAGTTTGGTGGCGTTTAAGAGGTTAGTTGATAAGTATATGGAAGAGAAGGAATGGTTTAGTTTGGAGGGGCATTGCTTTTTATATTGGTCGGCGCAACATCGAAGGCCGAAGGGCCTGTTCTGTGCTGTAATGTTCTATGTTCTATCTTCTATGTTCTATCAGCCATGATCTCGTGTCCCCTTTTAGCTCTCCTCAACTCACTCTTTAGCTCCCTCCTGGCTAATCTATCGCTATTCATTGCACTAACTGAGCCTTCAAGCCTCATCCTGACATAAGCAAGGTATGACTTGAATCATACCTGGAATGAAATATGTTATGCTCACCCTAATGCCAAAATCAAAAGTAAAATTTAGGGTCAAAGCTAACTGCACAAAACACTTGGGAGTTTCAGCTGAGATCTGACTAGTGTCTTATATAAGTTCAGCATAGTCTGTGTGCTTTTGTAATCTGTGCACCTATTAATCAAGTCCAGAATACTCATATGTTTTAACTGTTCTCTCCATTAATTCTGCTACCCTCAATGATTTAAACACCCAGCATCCTGCACCCCTTTAATAATTTTACTCTTTTTTTTTTGTTTTTCCATGTTCTTCCTATCAAAATGCATCACCTCACAATCTCTGCATGAACTTTATCTGTCACTTATCTACTCACTCCATCAACTTGTCTCTGTCCTTTTCAAGTTCGTCACTGTCTCTTCATTGCTCACAATACTTCCAAACTTTGTTGCAGCTGGAAGCTTTGAAATTGTCCCCTACAAATCAATATCTAGATCACTAATATATCTCTGGAAAAACAAGGGTTCCAATATCGATCCCTGGGGAACATCAGCACAAACTTCCTCCAGCCAGATGAATATCCATGGATTGTTATTCCCTGTTTCCCATTCAGTCAATTTTGTATCCAGATCGCTACCGTATCTTTTCCATATGCTATAACTTTTCTCACAAGTCTGTTGTATGGCATTGTATCAAATGCCTTCTGAAAACCCATGTATACCACATCAAGCGCATTACCCTCATCATTGAATTGAGGATTGGCTATCTTTTAGGAAGCAGAGAGTTGGAATAAATGGATGCTTTTCTGCTTGGCAATTGGTGACTAGTGGTGTGCTGCAGGAATCGGTGCTGGGGCCTCAACTCTCCTTCGGTCTGGAGAAGATTCTGGCCAACACCCCTGTAATCTCCATTCTCACTTTATTCAATATCATTGGATGCATTTCCTCTGGTCCTAGAGTCAGTTCAACTTTCAAAATTGACAGTCCACTTGACATCACCCCCTTACCAACTGTGAAATCTTCTAGGGGCAAGTTTTTCTTGTCTGTCACAATGTCTTCCTCAGTAAATACAGATGCAATGTCTTCATTTAATACCCCTCCAATGCATCCTACCTCCATGTGGAAACTGTATTCTCTACCCAACACATGTCATTACAACACTTTATCTTCCTCATTTTAGTTTCTATCTCTTTTTTCATTCAATGAGCTCTGGATTTGTTTGCCTTTCTCATTTAAGGGAACTTACCTGGACTGTGCATGGCCATTTGTGTTTTGAAAGTTGTTCGGCTGAAGTTTATCTTGTCAGTCTTTCATTTCAGTCTAACAGTCCAACTCCATTGAAGTCGACTCTTCCTCAGTTAATTATTTTTCTCTTCTATCAACATGCTAAATCTTATAATAAAATGGTCATTGTTTTCCAGATGATCTCCTACTGACACTTGTCTGCAAAACTCAAACTGATCTATTTGGTGTGGGATCTTAGCTGATTATAACTTGCTGCATCAGCCATTTGGGACAATGATTGTCTGGTGCTGTAGCTTCACCACGTTGATGCCTATTTTTAGATATACTTGATGTTACTTTTGGCGTGCCCTCCTGCACCCTCCATTGAACCACAACTAATCCTCTGATTTGATGGTAATGGTTGAGTGAGGGAAATGTCAGGCCATAAGATGACAGATTGTGGTTGAGTACAATTCTAATATTGATGGCCTACTGCTGCTCACAGGTGTCCAGTCTTGAGTTTCTAGATGTGTTTGAAGATGTATCTAGTGGTAGTGCTGCACAACACAATGGATTATAACCCCAATGTGAAGATGTGAATTGGTCACCTCAAGAACCACTACATGCTGATCACTCAACATGGTGTGACAAGACCACTGATATGTTTTCCCCTCTTGTTGGTTGCCTGGCATATGCCCAAGCTGCCATGTCATTTAAGACTCAAGTATTCTGCCTGTAGTGATGCCACTGAGTTGGTGACGAAGATTGTCTGTCCAAAGGGTGGACTTCAAAGAATGACTATAACAATGGTTTTATTAATGATAATAGCGATGTTGGTTTTAAAATGGCTTTTCTGGCTGAGAGTTAAGCATACTGGGATTTTTAGTGAACTTATTATTAAAAGCAGATGCAAGTCATAAAGTTACTGAGTCAGGGATCAGGTCTGGTAACTGACTTGAACCTTCCCATGTTGACCAAATGTAGAAAGTTATTTACTTTCCAGGAGAGCTGGTGGCCCCAGTAATTGGTCAGACGTGCCAAAATGGCATTGTTTGCATCTCAATTTATTGGCTGCTCAAGCCATGAGATTGGTTTTTAGTTACACAATTGGCTACCTGACAGAGAAGCTTCTGGAAGCACTTGGAAGAATTTGTAGATAAAAGGCATAGGCAGTTTTTTGCTTGCCAATGACGAGTCTAGAGATTTACCATCATGGAAGTGTGCGCTGAAAGAATTTTCCTCAAAGACTTCAAAAATCACGGAAAGAATTTTGCAAAAAACCCTAAACCCAGTAGTATCTATTTTCAGGCTTGTTGACAGCTCCTGTCTCTGAGGCAGCTATGGACCAGTTGAGGGAAATATCCATAGCGAGGGAGGAAGTGTTAGAGCTTCTAGATAGCATTAAAACTGATAAATCTCCGGGGCCTGATGGCATTTATCTCAGATTGCTTAGAGAGGTGCGAGGTGAAATTGCTAGGCCTCTTACACAAATCTTTGTCTCTTCCTTGGACACAGGTGAGGCCCCAGAGGACTGGAGAATAGCTAATGTTGTACCGTTGTTTACAAAGGGTGGTAGGGCTAACCCCGGAAATTATAGGCCGGTGAGTTTGACGTCAGTGGTAGGGAAGTTGTTGGAGGGGATTCTTAGAGATAGGATGTATAGGCACTTAGAGCGTTGCGATCTGATTAGGGATACGCAGCATGGATTTGTTAAGGGGAGGTCGTGCCTTACAAATCTGGTGGAATCTTTTGAGGAGGTGACGAAAACGGTGGACGAAGGGTGAGCCATTGATGTTGTCTATATGGATTTTAGTAAGGTGTTTGACAAAGTCCCTCATGGGAGGTTAGTCGAGAAGGTCAAGGCAAATGGGATACAAGGGCAGGTAGCTAGATGGATAAGCAACTGGCTTGGTAATAGGAGACAGAGAGTAATAGCAGAAGGGTGTTTCTCTAGCTGGAGGTCGGTCACTAGTGGTGTGCCGCAGGGCTCGGTACTGGGACCTCTTCTATTTGTAATAATATATAAATGACTTGGAAGAGGGAATAAGTGGAGTGATCAGCAAGTTTGCAGACAATACAAAGATGGCTGGACTTGCAGATAGTAAGGAGTATTGTCAGGCAATGCAGCAGGACGTAGATAGGCTGGTAGCTTGGGCAGACAGATGGCAGATGGAATTCAATCCTGATAAATGTGAGGTGATGCATTTCAGGAGAAAAAATGTAGGGAGGAGGTATATGATAAAGGGTAGACCTATTAAGAGTATAGAAATGCAGAGGAACCTGGGGGTGCAGGTGAACAAGTCTCTGAAGGTGGCAGAGCAAGTGGAGAAGGTTGTGAAAAAGGCATATAGTATGCTAGCCTTTATAGGAAGGGGTATAGAGTACAAGTGCTGGCCTTTAATGTTGCACTTGTATAAAACGTTGGTTAGACCTCATTTGGAATACTGTGTCCAGTTCTGGTTGCCTTACTACCGGAAGGACGTGGAGACTCTGGAAAGAGTGCAGAGGAGGTTTACCAGGATGCTGCCTGGTATGGAAGGTCTGAGTTACGAGGAGAGATTAAGCAAATTGGGACTGTTTTCCTTAGAAAGACGTAGACTTAGAGGAGATCTGATAGAGGTGTACAAGATTTTGAAGGGATAGATAGAGTAAACAGGGCTAAGCTTTTTCCTAGGATGGACTCGAATAGCACGAGGGGTCACGGGCTTAGGGTGAGGGGGGTAAGGTATAATTTGGATGCTAGAGGGAGTTTTTTCACACAGAGGTTGGTGGGGTATGGAATGCGCTGCCAAGTAAAGTGGTGGAGGCAGGTACTCTGGAGTTATTTAAGAAATACTTAGATGGGCACATGAACAGAATGGGAATGGAGGGGTATATAAAACTGATTTAAAATAGGGATCATGAGCCTCGGGAGTCACTGGGAAGTGTGTAAATAGATGATGATATTGATGTACTTGTTTTTATCCTACAGGTGCTTTGGTCCACCTTGTTGTCTAACGAGGGGCATACACACGATGGGTCGTGAGAGGACTGCTCTTGGACCTTTTGAGAGTATCCTACTGCTTCACATCGTTAGTGTATGCTTGACCTGGACCATTTGATGGGTAACACGACAGCGCAGTAACTATAGCTGTGCTGTGCAGATACATGGATTTGGGCCCGTGTCTGTGGGAGTTTGCGCATTCTCCCTGTGCTTGCATGGGTTTTCTCCGTGAGCTCCAGTTTCCTCCCACATCCCAAAGATGTGCTAATTGGCAAAACAAATTCTCTCTAAATTGTCTCAAATTTGGTTTTTAATCAATAGATCTAAAAACATGGACAGGGATCGCGTGTAGAAGTGGGAACATTGAGGTGGCGGCGCGGGCTCATTGGGCCGAAGGCCTGTTTCCAATGCTGTTTTGTTCTTTGTTCTATCAGTTAAGATTGATGTTCAGTTAAGAGTTAAAGATTAGTCAAGAGTTAAACAGTTGCAACTATTCAAGTTTGAGTTGGTACCTAAGTGTTAAATAAAGACAGATTATTGGATTAATTGAGAGTCAACTTTCTGTTTGTCTCATTGAACTGAATGCTTGCCATGAGACCTCATGGGATTTGAAGTCAATGCTGAGGAGTTCCATGGCAACAGCTTCCTGTCCATGTACCAAAGAACAAAGAACAATAAAGCACACAAACAGGCCCTCTGGCCTTCCAAGCCTGCACCAATTACATGTTTCTAACTAGACATCTATTTGTATTCCTCTATTGCCAGTCTGTTCATGTGGCTAAGTCTTAAATGATCCTAGCATGTCTGTCTCAACCACATTGCTATGCAGCTCATTCCAGGCCCCCATCATCCTCTGTGTAAAATACATCCACTGCATATCTGTATTGAAACTTGCCCTCCCTTACCTGGAACTTGTGACCCCTTACATTTGTCATTTCTGAACTGGAAGAAAGCTTCTAACTGTTCATTCTATGTCCTTCATAATTTTATCAATTTCTATTAGGTCACCCCCTCAGCCTCCGTCTTTCCAGGGAGAACAACCCTAGCTTACTCAATCTCACCTCATAGCTAAGACCCTCCATACCAGGCAACATCCTGGTAAATCTTTTCTGCACACTCGCCAAAGCTTCCATGTACTTTTGGTAATTTGGCAACCAGAACTGGACGTAGTACTCCAAATGTGGCCTAATCAATGTTCTATACAGCTGTAACATCATATGCCAACTTTTATACTCTATGCTCCATCAATAAAGGCAAGCATAACATATGCCTCCTTCACTGCCTTTTTCACCTATGTTATCACTTTAAGGATCTGTGGACTTGCAGATTCCTTTGTGTGTCTATACCCTTGATGGTTATGCCATTTATTGTATAGCTCCCCCTGCATTAGATCTATCAAAATGGTAGGGGCTACATTGGACTTGGTACTGGGTAATGAACTGGACCAAGTGTTAGATTTGTTTGTGGGAGAGCACTTTGGAGATAGTGACCACAATTTGGTGTCTTTCATTATTGCAATGGAGAGGGATAGGGCCATATGGTAGGGCAAGGTTTATAATGGGAGAGGAGTAATTACAATGCGATTAGGCAAGAATTAGGGAGCAAACAGACCCTTTAACTCACAAGTTGCGCCAATCATATCCCTATCTACAACCCTCAATCCCATTAAATGCCACATACTCATCCAGAAGTCTCTTAAAAGACCCCAACAAGTTCACCTCCAATGACAGCCGATTCCACTCACCCACCATCCTCTGAGTGAAAAACTTACCCCTGACATCTCCTCTGTACCTACTCTCCAGCACTTTAAACCTGTGTCCTCTCATAGTGACCACTTCAGCCCTGGGAAATAGATGGGAACAGAAACTGTCAGGGAAAGGCACAATGAAAAGTGAAGCTTGTTCAAGGAACAAATACTGTGTTGTCTTTGATAGGTATGTCCCTGTAAGGCAGGGTTCACAAAAGACCTTGACAAGACATTCAATAGGAAAAAGGAAGCATATGCAAGGATAAGAAAACAAGGTCCAGCTGGGTCACTTGAGGGTAACAAGGAATGGGCTTAAAAAAAGGCTTAGATAAGCTAGGAGGGGACATGAGAAGTCCTTGGCACGTCAGATAAAGGAAAACCCCAAATCTTTTACTCTTACATGAGAAATAAATTTTTTTTTTTATTTCTGAGGTTAGGGCCAGTCAAGGATAGCAGTGGGAACTTGTGCATGGAGTCAGAAGAGATAGGAGAAGCAATGAATGAATACTTCTCTTCAGTGTTCACAAAGGAAAGGAACCATGTTTCTGAGGATGAGTATAATACAGGCTGATAGGCTGGAAGAGGTAAGTGTTCTGAAGGAAGATGTATTAGCAATTTTGAAAAACCTGAGGGTCGCTAAGTCTCTTGGGCCAGATAGAATATATCCTAGGATTCTTTGGGAGGCAAGGGATGAGATTGCAGACCCTTTGGCTTTGATCCTCACTGACCACGTGAATTGTGCCAGCTGACTGGAGAGTGGCAAATATTGTTCCTCTATTCATGAACAAGTAGGAATGACCCTGGTAATTATAGGCCTGTTTGTTTTACTTCAGTGGTCAGTAAATTGATAGAAAAGGTCTTGAGGAATAGGATTTATGACCATTTGGAAAGATGCAGCTTAATCCAAGATAGTCAGCAGATTTGTGAAGGTTAAGTCTTGCCTCTCAAATTTGATTGAATTCTTTGAGGAGTTAACTAAGTATGTAGATGAAGGTAGAGCAGTTGATGTCGTATACATGGATTTTAGTAAGGCATTTGATAAGGTTCCCCACGGGAGGCTCATGAAGAAAGTAAGGAGTTGTGGGATAGAGGGAAATTTGGCCAAGTGGATAAGTAACTGGTTGTTGCATAGAAGACAGAGGTTGGCGGTGGATGGAAAATTTTCAAACTAGAGACCAGTTACCAGCAGCATATCACAGGGGTCAGTGCTGGGTCCTCTGCTATTTGTGATTTTTATCAATGACTTGGAGGGGGATGAAGTAAATCCGCTGATGACACCAAGATTGGTGGAGGGCTCTTGCAGGCTGCAAAGAGACATTGATAGGATGCGAGAGCTGGACCAAAAAGTGGCAGATGGAGATTAACCCTGATATGTGCGGGGTGATTCATTTTGGTAGGACAAACTTGAATGTGGATTACAGAGTCAATGGCAAAGTTCTGAGGAACGTGGAGGAACAGAGATCTTGGAGTTGATATCCACAGATCTCTGAAGGTTGTCACTCAAGTGGATAGAGCCTTGAAAAGGCTTATATGTGTTAGCGTTTATTAACAGGAGGTTTGTGTTTAAGAGTTGTGGGGTTATGCTGCAACTGTGCAGTTCCTTGGTGAGACCACATTTGGAATAGTGCGCGCAGTTCTGGTCACCTTACTTTAAGGAGGATATAAAAGCATTGGAGAGAGTGCAGAGGAGATTTATCAGAATGCTATCTGGTTTGGAGGGTAGGTCTTATGAGGAGAGGTTGAGGGAGCTGGGCTTTTTCTTTTTAGAGCAGAGGAAGAGGACAGGTGACAGAGGTTTATAAGATGATGAGAGGGATAGATAGAGTGGACTTTCAGAGACTACTTTCTCGAGTGGATGTAGCTGTTACTAGGGGGCATAGCTATAAGGCTCATGGTGGGAGATATAGGAGGGATGTCTGATATAGGTTCTTTACTCAGCACTGCCTGCTGTGATAGTGGAGTTGGACACTTTAGGAGCTTTCAAGCTGTTATTAGACAGACATATGGAATACACCAGAATGATAGGGAATGGGATAGCTTGATCTTGGTTTTGGACAAAGCTTGACACATCGAGGGCTAACAGCCTGTACTGTTTTACGTTCAAAATGCATCACTTGGAATTTAATCCAGATAAATGCGATCTGCCACTTGTGCCCAATTTTCCAGCCTATATCCTGCTGTATTCTCTGACAATGATCATTGTCAATCTGCAACTCCAGAAATCTTTGTCTTCTGCAAACTTACTAATCACACCAGCAACGTCATCTTCCAAATATCACAAACAGCAGAGGTCCCACTAACAGAACCATCAAATGCTTTACTAAAATCCATGTAGACAATCATTTTTGTCACCACAAAAAAAAAAAAATCAAATTTGAGAGGCATGACTTCCCTCAAACAAAACTATGTTGTCTATCTCTAACGAGACTACTCACTTTTACGCTGTTCCATGACCTTCCTGCCTGTGGGACAGGACATAGCTCATGGTGACAGCTATGATTCTGAGATTATGGCTATGTCAGGCTATGTTTGATTCATCTGTGGGACAGTTCTTCCAATTTTTGCACAAGCGCCTAGCTGTTAAGGAGAAAATTTCCAGTGCCTGGATCAATGCAAAGTTGGTCTGTGTGGTTTACTTCCTTTTTGCAGGCTGGTAAATACAACTGAGTGGCTTGCTAGGCCATTTTACAGTATTTGAATTCAATCTCCCACCCCAGAGCTTTTGCCTTTTGAATTGCTACCCTAGTGACGTTGCCACCATCTCCCCTTAGAAAACAACTAGTAGCTCCGTACTTACCTAGATACTACTCATCGGCCACACAGGTATAATAGGGGTAGAAGGTGGACATCCTCTTGTGGATGAATCCAGAGTTAGAAAGCATAGTTTTGAAATTAAGGATCACTTGTTGGACAGAGATGAGGAGAATTTTTTCCTCTTAAGGGTTGTGAGACATTAGAACTCTCTGCCTTAGGTGATGGTGGAAGCAGGGTAACTGAATGTTTTTAAGGCAGAGTTGATTGACCTTTATGATGTTATTGAATAGTAGAGTAGGCTAGAGAGGCTCAATAACCTACTTTTGCTTTTAGTTTCTATGTAGCTCAAAACAGCAATGTTGGGGGACTTCACAATCAAAACAATATTTGGCTTCAATGACCAGTGTGTGTTACATTTTATAAGAGTTGATCGTTTTATTTGCAGTGTGTCTTGCCAATATGGTCAACAATATGCTGTTTCCACAAATTTCACACACTTTATTTTCATATTACTGAGCAGTACTGTTGCTTCTGTAAGTAGTCAATAAAAATGAAGCAAGATGTGGAAATCCTTGTCCAGTGAAATCTTTAAGGCCAATTTAATCATAAAGTCTTATATTACACTCGTATAAGGCAACTGAAAATAAATCTTTAAAAAGCACTCACAGGAACAAACTATACGAATAGGAAGCAACCAAGCATTCGGAACTTAATTCAAGCCCACAGCTGTAGACAATTAAATTTGGATTAAATACTGTATACATCTCAAGCTACAAATTTAGGTTTAATGTTATTGGAAGGAACATTTATTTATGTAATTTTTACATCTCTCGTGGCGTCAGTTTGCAGCCATTCTATGGCCAGGGATGCAGTTTATCATATGTATCATGCTTTAAAATGCTCAGGCTGGGACTTCTCTCCAACTCACATGATTTTCATTCATCTTATTCCACTCCAAATACAAAAAGCTAGCAGCCTTGATTTGCTCATGATCCTTTTGCTTTAATATTACACAATTATCAAAAGTCTAGAAAACTTTGTAAACCTGTAGGTTAGATGTAGTGTTCATCTCTCCTCTCTCCGCTCTGGAATTCCAGACTCAATTAAGGTTGCCTTATACTGCTGGAGGCAGCCACAGATGCTTTTTACAAACCCTTTGGAGAGGGGAAACAATGGGAAGCCTATGTCAGGATAACCACGCTTCTCAGGGAGAAAGCTCCTATAACTCTTTCGCCTTCTTTTTGGCTTGACAATAGCTTGCGATGATCCTTTCTGCTCCAAAGTTAGAGAACAGGTTTCGGCCGGTAGTTCACTAGAATCAGTCTCGAGGCAGATATTTTCTTCTGAACCAGCTTCTGCTAACAACTTCTGCGGCACATTGCTCACATGGTCTTCAGAATTCTCCACTCCAAGCTCTTTAGTGGCCTGAACAGATTCAGCAACCAAGAGGGGCTCTGCCTGACTGTCTGCTGCATCAGTGGAGATCTGAATAGGTTCATCTTCAGCACTATTGTTAAGTTCAATACTTCTTTGGATCATTTCATTAATTTCCAGCCAAGACTCCATTCTGTACACAAGTCGCCACCCATTTGCATAGAAATGCTCTTTTATTTCTTGCTCAAATATTTCCACAGGTTTCTGAATGAGCTGAGTCATTGATTGCACCAGTTTTATAAGAGCCATCTCGTTGTAACAGCGACTGTTCTCATAGCCCTCCTGAAGGCCACGATCACTGTCGAAACCAGCTTCATTGTAATAAGGCTCATTTACCAGGATCAGGCCTGTAAAATCAGTGAGTATTCAGGATTAAATTCAGTCAGCAAAAAGAAAATTCAAACAATAAATGAAGATCCACATTTATACATTTATAATGTGTTGTTGGATGAGGTATTTAAGTTTCTAACATCAAATTATGAAACATTCAGTAGAATTAACAGAAAAAATGACTGATCTTTATCAATATATTTCTCTGAAGTTCTGTGGCAGAAATAGACAGTTTACATCTTGGCTGTGTAGTTGATCCACCTCAATTTCTGCTCTAAAAACTTTGATCCGTATTCTTTCCAAGGACGTGGATGTTGCTGGCATGGTCAACACTTGCTGCCCATCCCTAATTCCTTTGAATTCAGTGTCTCATTCCGCCATTTCAGAAAGCAGTTAAAAGTCAACTGCATTGCTGTGGTTCTGGAGTTACACGTAGGCCACACCAGGCTAAGGATGGCAGATTTCCTTCACTGAAGACCTTAGTGACCCAGACAGGTTTTTAACAACAATGCATGATAGTTTCATGGTCACCATTACTGAGGCTAACTTCTTATATTCCAGATTTATTGAATTTAAGTTCCATTGTCATGGTGCGATTCAATCCCAATAGGTACAGCATCAGGTGTCATTTAATATCAACATTTCCCCTAACATTTACATATATAATAGTTCTTTAAAAACAGATTCATAAGGCACAATCTCCCTTTAACAAAGCCATGCTGTGTATCCCTAATCAGATTGCAACACTCTAAGTGCTCATACATCCTATCTCTAAGGATCCCCTCCAACAGCTTCCCTACCACGGACGTCAAACTCACCAGCCTATAATTTCCAGGGTTATTCCTGCTACCCTTTTTAAACAACGGTACAACATTAGCTATTCTCCAGTCCTCTGGGACTTCACCTGTGTCCAAAGGAGGACAAAGATTTGCGTCAGAGGCCCAGAAATTTCACCTCGTGCCTCCCTAAGCAGCCTGGGATAAATGTCACCTCCCTAAGCAGCCTGGGATAAATGTCATCAGGCCCCGGAGATTTATCAGTTTTAATGCCACCTAGAAGCTCTAACACTTCCTCCCTCGGTATGGATATTTCCCTCACCTGGTCCACAGCTGCCTCAGAGACAGGACTGGTCAACAAGCCCCTTCAGTACCAATTCAGCATAACCATCTTGCTTTGTACTCTACGTCCCTACAAAGTACCAGGCACTGAAGTTCTCTCTAGAGCAAGTCTATCATCAGTTTACAGAGCACAGATGCGGTGGGCAGGACATGTCCATCCATATGCCGGACGAGTGCATATCCAAGTAGCTCTGTTTTGGGGAACTCTCTGCTGGAAGATGCTCACATGGAGGGCAGAAGAAACATTACAAAGACACTCAAGGTCTCCCTGAAGTCGCTAGACATAGACACGCCCACCTGGGAAATGCTGGCACAAAACCCTCCTACCTGGCGCTGCCTCATCCACAAGGGCTGTCAAATTTACAAAGCCAGGTGCACTGCTGAAGCACAACTTAAGTGTGAGCTGCGCAAGTTCAGAGCCACCAGCACAACAATTACAGTGCCTATACAAGTCTGCCCAAATGTGCCAGGACATTTCAAACCCGAATTGGCCTAATCAGTCATCTTTGGACACACCACTTCCAGCCTCAAAATGACTAATAGTGTCAAGGTCTCTGTGAAGAAAAGTCTATGATGCTTTATTAACTGCGCCCTCAAACTGTCCGATCTTCGATGGTTTATGTATGTACATACCCAGATTCCTCTGCTCCTGCACTAGAATCATACAGCACAAAAGTGGCCCTTTGGCCCACCAAGACTGTGCCAACACATTAGAAACACAAACTCCCACCTAATCTCATCAGCTGGCACTTGCCACATAGCCCTGAATGTTATGAAGTGCAAGTGCTATTCCAGGTACTTTTTAAAAGTGTGAGAGGCAACCCCTCCTCACCACGTTCCCAGACAGTACATTTCAGACCGTCACCACCTTCTGGATTAAAAAAATCCTTTAGATCTCCCTACCTTCAGAAATGTACCATTTAATATTATCTCTTCATATGCTTCCCACCAAAACAAACCAGTCCACATTTCTACAAATTGAATTTCACCTTCCATTCATCTGCCTGATATGTCTATGCTCTTTTGAAGTTCGAAAGCATTTTCCTCTAACTTCATAATGCTTCCAAGATTTTTATTCACAAATTTCAAGTTCACGTCCTGTACACCATTGTCTAGTCATTAATATATTATATAAAGGAAAGCAAAGATCACAACACCGATGCCTGGGGAACACCACCATAAACTTTCCTCCAGCATGAAAAACATCTGTTAGCCACTACGCTGTATCTATCACTCATCATGCTGCTAAAATGCCTTTTACTCCTGGAGCTCTAGCTTTACTCAGAGATCTGTTGCGCAGGTTTTTGTAACACCTTTTAGCAGTCCATGAGCATCACATCAACTGCACTGCCCTCAGCAAGATGTGGAGATTTCGGCATTGGACTGGAGTAAACACAGTAAGAAGTCTCTCAATACCAGTTAAAGTCCAAAAGGTTTATTTGGTAGTAAGCGCCATTCACACTGTCTACAGCTTTAAGACTTGAACTGCAGATTACCTGCAAAGACTTGCATTCTAATCAGTATTCTGTAAACTGTGTGCCTTTATATGCCTCGTTTGCAATCAGAACTCTCCATTCACCTGACGAAGGAGCAGTGTTCCAAAAGCTAATGGTGTTTACTACCAAATAAACCTGTTGGACTTTAACTTGGTGTTGAGACTTCTTACCATTTGCCCTCATCAACCCAATCACCTCCTCAAAAAACTCCAGCAAGTTAATAGACACTTTGCCTTCAACAAATCTGTTTTTGTTTTTTCTGGATTAAGCCACATTTGCCCTAGTGACCGGAAACATTGTTCTGCATTATCACTTCCAAAAGTTTCATCAGTGGTTATACTGACTGGCCTGTAGTGATCTTTATGCTGTTTCGAACAAGGATATGAAATTTGTAAATGTTCAATCTTCTGACACCACCCAAGTCTAAGGAAGATTGGAAAATAATGGCCAGTGCCTCTGCAGTTTTCACTTTCACTTTCCTTGGATGTATCCCACCTGATCTGGGTACCTTATCAATTCAAGTGCAGGCAGGCTATCCAATACCTCCTCTTGCCAATTTTCAACCCTTCTTGTAACTAAAGTAACTCCTCTTTCACCATGACCTGTGTAGCATCTTATTCCCTGGTAAAGACTTCAATTAAGTATTCATTGAATACTTCAGACATGTGCCCTACCTCGATGCTCAAATCCCCTTTTTGGTCCCTAATTGGCCATACTTCTCTTAGCACTCTTATTTTTTATATGTTTAAAGCTCAGTTAAGTGACCAGAAAGAAAAAGATAGCATACGGAATATAAGGGTTTGGGTGTACATGAACTATAGAAAGTTAGCAAGGAGAAACTCTGAAGGTGACATTCAAAGCAACATCACAATGTGGGTGAAAATCATGAAAGGAAGTCACTTTGAATATTCAGCAATTATTCAGCATGGTGGCACAGTGGTTAGCACTGCTGCCTCTCAGCTTCAGTAACCTGGGTTGAATTCCAGCCTTGGGTCACTGTTTGTGCAGAGTCTGCATGTTCCCCCCGTGTCTGCATGGATTTCCTCCGGTTTCCTCCCACAGTCTGAAAAACGTGCTGGTTAGTTTGACTGGCCATGATAAATTGCCCCTCAGTGTCCTGAGATGTGCAGGTTAGAGGGATTAACAAGGTAAATATGTGGGGTTACAGGGATAGGGCCTGGGTGGGATTGTGGTCAGTGCAGTCTCAGTAGACTAAACGTCCTCCTCCTGCACTGTAAGTATTCTATAATGCTATGAAAATTCAGAGACTTGGCAGTCCGTTCTTCCTGTGTTCCCATAAGGAGAAGGTCACAAACACAAACACTGTCAGCACTAACCTTGGATTGATATCAGCACCTGGAGGAGACTGGATTTACTTGTCCATCTTTCAGTTCCCTAGAAAAAAAAAAGTTAAATTAAATAGTGAGAAAGAGAGCAAGTTAAACACATCTTTCCTGGAATGAAACAGATCATACAATAATAGGTCAACATAGGATAATGGCTTCCTTTAAATGATAATACTATGAAAAAATCAAAATGGAAATCAAGTTAACAAGGAAAAGGGCTCACATTACGCCAACACCGCTGGCAACAAATACACGTCCATCAAAAGAATTGTTTGCGATCTCATTAGGAGCGCTTGATCAATTGGAAATATTCACACATTGTTATTCAACAGCAGACAGACCACAAACAAGCAAACACCGCATTAAAGTGCATGGGCACGATACCAGAGTCTCTCTCACTTGAAATTCCAAAATAATTAATGAGGCTCCAAGAAGAAATTCTCTTTCATTCTAGTTTTAGATTGGAGTACCCTTACTTTGCAACTGCCCCCACTCCCCTCCAAGCCCTAGATTATCCCCTGAGGAGAAACATCCTCAGAATCTATTCTGTAAACACGGTCACAGAAAACATGGGTACCGGAAGTAGACAATTCAGCCTGCTGAGTCTGCAGCACAACTCACACAGATCATAGAACCGCAGCGCAGGAGAGGCCCTTTGGCCCATTGAATCCAAGGACATGGAGGCTTTGGAGAGAGTACAGAAAAGGTTTACCAGGATGTTGCCTGGTACGGAGAGTCTTAGGTATGAGGAGAGATTGGGTAAACTGGGATTGTTCTCCCTGGAAAGACGAAGAATGAGGGGAGATCTAATAGAGGTATATAAAATTATGAGGTGCACAGATAGGGTGAACAGCAGGAAGCTTCCTCCCAGGTTGGAGGTGATTGAACAAGGGGTTATAGGTTCAAGATGAGGGGGGTGAGATTTAACGCAGATGTCAGAGGGATGTATTTTACAGAGGGAGGTGGTGCCTGGAACACACTACCAAGAAGGGTAGTGAAGGTGGACACGCTGGGATCGTCTAAAACTTATCTGGATAGCCACGCAAATAGATTGGGAATGGAGAGATACAAATGAATGGTCTAGTTGGACCAATGAGCGGTACAGGCTTGGAGGGCCGAAGGGCCCATCTCCTGCGCTGCATTGTTCTTTGACACGTTAGAAACACGAACTCCCACCTAATTTCAATTGCTAACACTTGGCCCAAAGCCCTGAATGTTACAATGTGCCAAGTGCTCATTCAGATACTTTTTAAATGATTGAGGCAACCAACCTACCATCCTTCCAGACTGTCACCACCCTCCGAGTAAAGAAATTTTTCTTCACATTCCCCCTATCCCCTCATGACTGACCCTTCAACTAAGGGGAATAGCTCATCTTTATCCACTCTGTCCATGTTTCATAACCTTCTACACCTCGATCAGGTCACCCCTCAGTTTTCTCTGCTCCAACGATAACAATCCAAGCCTATGCAACCTTTTTTCACAACTTAAATGTTTCATTCCAGGTAGCATCCTGGTGAATCTCCTCTGCACCCCAACCAGTGCAATCACATCCTTCCGATAACGTGGCGACCAAAACAGCACACAATACTTCAGCTGCAGCCTAAGCAAAATTCTATACAACTCCAAAGTGACTTCCCCGCCTTTGTAATCTAAAGGCAATTTGTCCTAAATGCCTTTTTGCTCTTCATTCCCTTCTGCCTTCAGAAATTTGTGGACAAACACGCCAAGGTCCCTTTATTCCACAGAATTTCCTAGCATCCTATCAATCATGGAATACTTCACTGTCATCAAGTGTACCAAGTCTCACCCTTTCAGGGTTCAATTCCATCTGCCACTTTTCTGAACATTTAACCATTCAGTTTATATTTTTTTGTAGCCCACAACATTTCGACTCACTGTTAACCACCCAGCCAATCTGTGTGTCATCCGCAAATTTACTAATCCTACCCTCCACACAATGTTATTTGTATAAATGCTAAATAGGGGGTCCACTGCAGTATGCCACTGGACACTGCCTTCCAGTCACTAAAGTCACTAAACCACCCTCTGGCTCCTACAGCTGAGCCAATTTGGAATCCATTTTATCAAATTACCCTGTATCCCATGTGAATTAACCTTCCAAGTCTCCCACATGGGACCTTGTCAAAGACTTTGCTGAAATCCAAATAAACTGGATCGACTGCATTCCCCTCGTCCATAGTTATGATGGATTATATAAAACATTCGTTAGGTCATGGCTAAAGTACTGTGGGTATTTCTGATCTCCACACTATAGAAAGAGTTGTCTTGGATGGAAGGTTATGCTATGAAGAGAGACTGGTTAGGCTGATGTTGCAGAAAAAGCTGAGGGAGATCTGATGGTGTGTACAAAATTATGAAAAACAGTGAATAGAAAGAAACCTTTCCCCTTAGCAGAGGGGTCAATAACCAGGGGCATAGATTTAAGTTAAGGGGCAGGAATTTAGGAGAGATTTGAGGAAACGTCTTAGAACATAACAGCACAGTACAGGCCCTTCGGCCCTCGATGTTGCGCCAGCCAGTGGACCCTCTAACCTAAACTATTCCAATATCATCCATATGCCTATCCACCGACCATTTGAATGCCCCAAAGTAGGCGAGTCCACAACTGCTGCAGGCAGGGCATTCCACGCCCTCACCACCCTCTGTGTAAAGAACCTGCCTCTGACATCCGTCCTATAACTACCACCTCTTAATTTAAAGTTACGTCCCCTCGTGTTGGTCATCCCCATCCGAGGAAAAAGGCTCTCACTATCCACCCTATCCAATCCCCTGATCATCTTATACGCCTCAATTAGGTCACCGCGTAACCTTCTTCTCTCTAATGAAAATAACCTCAGGTCCCTCAGCCTTTCCACCATACCAGGCAACATCCTGGTAAACCTCCTCTGCACCCTTTCCAATGCTTCCACATCTTTCTTATAATGCGGCGACCAGAACTGTACGCAGTACTCCAAGTGCGGCCGCACCAGAGTTTTGTACAGTTGTAACATAACCTCACGGCTCCTAAATTCAATCCCTCTACCAATAAAAGCTAACACACCGTACGCCTTCTTAACAACTTTATCAACCTGGGTGCCAACTTTCAAAGAGCTATGTACTTGTACCCCAAGATCCCTCTGCTCGACAACACTATTAAGGGTCCTTCCATTAGCCCTATATTTCATATGCCTGTTATTCCTACCAAAGTGAATCACCTCACACTTATCCGTATTGAATTCCATTTGCCACCTCACGTCCCAGCTCTGCAACCTATCTATGTCCCTCTGCAAACTGTAACATCCATCCTCGCTGTCTACAACTTCCCCCACTTTGGTATCGTCAGCAAATTTACTAATCCAACCCTCTACACCCTCATCTAGGTCATTTATAAAAATGACAAACAGCAGTGGCCCCAAAACAGATCCTTGAGGTACACCACTTGTAACTACACTCCAGGTTGAATATTTCCCATCAACCACCACCCTCTGTCTTCTATCACCCAGAGGGTGCTGGGGCTCTGGATTTCATTATCCCACTTTAAGAAACATTTAGACAAGCTTTTATAGGCTATGGAGCAAATGCTGGAAAATAGGAATAGAAAGGAAATAGGCATTTGATAACCAATGCAGTCATGATAGTCTGAACAGCCTTTTGTTTTGCTATAAATCTTGAAAGAATTCCTATGGTACAAAAGGCAGCATTCAGCCCATTTAGGTTGTACCAACTCTCCAAAGGGACATTTTACCCAGGCCATCCTCATCCCTGCAACCCTCATTTAGTAAGAAGTCTGACAGGTCCAGGTTCTTACTGTGTTTACACCAGTAAAACGCCAGCATCTCTACATCACCCTGCTCATTTACCATTACTAACCCCTCTAACCTACATATCTTTGGATAGTAGGAGCAAACCAGAGCAGCCAGAGGAAATCCTTGCAGACATCAGGAAAATAATGCAAAGTCCACACAATCACCCAAGGC
Organism: Sphyrna mokarran; assembly: GCA_024679065.1. Lineage (NCBI taxonomy): Eukaryota > Metazoa > Chordata > Chondrichthyes > Carcharhiniformes > Carcharhinidae > Sphyrna > Sphyrna mokarran. The sequence continues at coordinate 919,191 of JAGIQG010000021.1, read as the reverse complement.
CAAAACCAAAGCTGGGTCCCTAGAGTAGTGAGGCAGCAGGGCAACCACTGCTGGACTCTAACTTCCTATGAGGACGGATATGTGTGTGTATATAAAGTGTGAGGGAGAACAAGTGACCCGGGGGCAGAGGGGGAGCGAGCGAGTGGAATTACTAATGGTGCTACATGCTAGTCAGAATAGAAATGACAGGAAATATTGGATGACTGTGCTGAAGAGATGGGGCCGGGGGGTGTGGTTTCAGATTCCAGGGGCCATTGGGACCGCTTCTGGATGAAGTAATTCCTCTTCATCTCAGTCCTAAATGATCAGCCCCTTATTCAGAGACCGTGGACCCATGTTTTAGACTTTCCAACTAGCCAAAGCCATCTCTCAGATCTACCCTTCTGAAGTTTGTATGTAGAACATACAAACATATGTCTCAATGAGATCACGTCACATTCTTCTAAAAACCAGAGAATACAACCCAACTTACTTAGCCTCTCATCGTAAAACAACCCACTCACATCCCAAGGGTTAACTTCATGAACTCCATTGTATCACCTCCAATACAAGTATATCAACTCTAAAATGTGGAAATCCAAACTGCACAACTGATAACAAGGATGCCAGCTACAAACTGCAGGAAGACACAAATGGACTCGTTGGGAGGACAGAAAAGTCAATAAATTCATTCTGGCAGACTTGCAATGGAACCCATTGTGCCTAGGCAGAGAGCCCTGGCCAATGGGAGGGCTCCATGCTGACCACTGGCCTCAAAGCACCCAGTCAGAGCCAAAGAGCTCTGAATTTGCAGAAAGGCTCAATGAGTCAAACAACAGCCAAGGCAGAGCAACGTCAGGCTCTGATTGGTGGAAACTTAGAGCGGGTAAACCAAGGTCATTGAGAATTAGGTAACTTTGGAGAAGAAAGTAATGAGGATCTTGGAAAACAGCAGTAGCTCAGGTTTCTTAACCAGAGGTGAGGAGCCATTTAGCCAGGCAGCCTTAGTCCACAGTAAGGTTGTAAGCTTACCTCGAAGGGCGTAAGCCTGCAAGCACCAAGCGAGGAGGAAGGCACTGGCCAGGAGTCGTCATAAGGAACAGCGCGATGACTTCTGACCCCAGATCTGGACTGAGGAAGGTGGGCAGCCAACCCAAGTATAAAAAAGACAAGCTAATTTCTGACCAGTATAGCCAGAGTCTAAGGAGCCCAGAACAGTATGAAGAAATACTGAGATTGGGCTGAGATTAGAAACAGGAGAGGAGAGGTCACCCTGTTGGGAGTCTTTTACAGACCTCCTAATAGTTCTAGAGAGGTTGAGGAAAGGATTGCGAAGTCAATTCTGATTAGGAGTGAAAGTAGTAGGGTAATTGTGATGGGGGACGTTAACTTTGCTAATATTGATTGGAATAGCTATAGCTCTAGCTCGTTAGAGGGGTCAGTTTTCGTACAGAGTGTGCAGGAAGGTTTTTTGCCTCAGTATGTAGATAGGCCAACTAGAGGTGAGGCTACATTGGATTTGGTGCTGGGCAATGAGCCAGACCAGGTGTTAGGCTTGGAAGTTAGTGAACATTTGGGTGATAGTGACCACAATTCGGTTACGTTCACCTTAGTGATGGACAGGGATAGGCATGAAGCTGGGGGCTGTAGTTATAGCTGGGGGAAGGGTAATTATGAGGCCATCAGTAGAGAATTAGGGTGCGTAGATTGGACTAGGGAACTACAGGGACTGGGAACATCTGGAATGTGGTGCTTATTCAAGGAGCAGCTGCTGAGAGTCCTTGATAAGTATGTCCCTGTCAGGCAAGGAGGAAATGGACGAGTAAGAGAGCCTTGGTGTACTAAAAGAGTTGATTTGCTGGTTAAGAAGAAAAAGGAGGCTTATGTCAGGATGAGGCTTGAAGGCTCAGGTAGTGCAATGGATAGCTATAGATTAGCTAGGAAGGAGGTAAAAAGTGAATTGAGGAGAGCTAAGAGGGGACACGATAAGATGTTGGCTGATAGGATTAAGGAGAATCCTAAAGCTTTCTTTCGATATGTTAAGAATAGAAAATTGGTTAGGGCAAGATTAGGGCCAGTCATAGACAGCAGTGGGAAGTTGTGCGTGGAGCCTGAAGAGATTGGCGAGGCACTGAATAAATATTTCTCTTCGGTATTCACGCAGAGTGCTGGAAATGTAGCTATGGAGAACACTGCGGTACAGGGTTGCAAATTGGGAAGTATTGTAGTAGATAGGGAGGATGTGTTAGAAATTCTCGAGGGTTTGAAGTTGGATAAGTCCCCTGGGCCGGACGGGATTTACCCTAGAATTCTCTGGGAGGCAAGAGAGGAGATTGCAGAGCCTCTGGCTCTGATCTTCAGGTCCTCGGTGGTTACGGGGGTGGTTCCGGAGGACTGGAGGATAGCGAATGTGGTCCCATTGTTTAAGAAGGGGAAGAGAGACCTTCCTGGGAATTATAGGCCAGTGAGTCTTACGTCTGTGGTGGGCAAGGTATTGGAGAGAATTATTAGGGATAGGATTTATAGTTATTTAGAGAGAAATGAATTGATTGGGGATAGTCAGCATGGTTTCGTGAAGTGTAGGTCATGCCTTACTAACCTCATTGAGTTTTTTGAGAAAGTGACCAGAGAGGTGGATGGGGGTAAGGCGGTTGATGTAGTATATATGGACTTTAGTAAGGCGTTTGATAAGGTGGCCCATGGGAGACTTCTACAGAAAATGCAGATGTGTGGAATAGAGGGTGATTTAGCTAATTGGATTAGGAATTGGCTGGCAGATAGAAGACAGAGGGTGGTGGTTGATGGGAGATATTCATCGTGGAGTTCGGTGACGAGTGGTGTGCCTCAGGGGTCTGTTTTTGGGCCCCTGCTGTTTGTAATTTTTATAAATGATCTGGATGAGGGTATTGAGGGATGGATCAGTAAAATTGCAGATGATACTAAAGTTGGTGGTGTGGTAGATAGTGAAGAGGGGTGTTTTAGTTTACAGAGTGACTTGGACAAGTTGCAGAGCTGGGCCGAGAGGTGGCAAATGGATTTTAATGTGGAAAAGTGTGAGGTAATGCACTTTGGCAGGAACAATAAATGTGTAGAGTATGGGGCTAATGGTAGGGCTCTTAATAGTGTTGAGGAACAGAAGGATCTTGGTGTATGTGTCAATAGATTCCTGAAAGTAGGCAGTCAAGTGGATAAAGTTGTTAAGAAGGCATATGGAGTCTTAGCTTTTATTGGTAGGGGGACTGAATTTAGGAGCCGCAGCATCATGTTGCAACTGTACAAAACTCTAGTGCGGCCGCACTTGGAGTATTGTGTGCAGTCTGGTCCCCACATTATAAGAAAGATGTGGAGGCATTGGAGAGGGTACAGAGGAGGTTTACCAGGATGTTGCCTGGTATGGAGGGCAGGTCCTATGAAGAGAGGTTGAAGGATTTGAGGTTGTTTTCGTTAGAAAGGATGCGGCTAAGGGGGGATCTTATTGAAGCATATAAGATGATTAGAGGTTTGGATAGGGTGGACAGTGATAGCCTTTTTCCTAGGATGGAGAAAGCTAGCACGAGGGGGCACAACTTTAAATTAAGGGGTATGAGTTATAGGACGGATATCAGAGGTAGCTTCTTTACTCAAAGAGTGATTAGGGAGTGGAATGCCCTGCCTGCAGCTGTTGTAGATGCGCCAAGTTTGGTGGCGTTTAAGAGGTTAGTTGATAAGTATATGGATGAGAATGGAATGGTTTAGTTAGGAGGGGCATTGCTTTTTATTTTGGTCGGCACAACATCGAAGGCCGAAGGGCCTGTTCTGTGCTGTATTGTTCTATGTTCTATGTTCTATGTTCTAAATAGCAAGCTTGCCTTGGAACATGTGGGCTGATGGGAAGCATCAGCAATTATTGAGGAATAGTGAGGTGACTCGAGCAGGTCAGCATCCAGACTGAGGGGGTAGCTACAAAGAACAATGCAGCACAGGAATAGACCCTTCAGCCCTCCAAACTGGATCACGTGCTCCAGACTGGACCATTCGTTTATATCCCTTTACTCCCAGTTTCTTCATGTAGCTATCCAGATGAGTCTTAAATAATCCCAGAGTTTCTGCCTCAACCACCTTGCTTGGTAGTGCATTCCAGGCCCCCACCACCTTTTGTAAAATACGTCCCCGTATGTGTATTGAACCTTGCCATGCAGCACCCCCCCCTTACCTTGAACTTGTGACCCCTTGTGTTTGTGATTTCCGACTTGGGAAAAAGCTTCTAACACTTCACCCTATTTATGCCCTTCATAATTTTATAAACTTCTTAAAGGTCCCCCTCAACCATGTTGAAAGGAGGAACAAGGAGACACAAAATAAAGCTTACAGTTCAAACTGGAGTGAAGCAGAGGGATTTGGGGTTTGTGTGTACAAATCAAAGGTGAAAGGGCAGGTGAATGGCTAATAAAGCATTCAGAATCCTCAGTATTATAAATACGGGTTTTCTCCGGGTGCTCCAGTTTCCTCCCACATCCCAAAAATGTGCTCTTAGGCTGATTGGGTAACAAATTGTCCCTATATTGATCTCTATATGTCATTAAGACGTTAGGACGGCGGCGTGGGCTCGTTGGGCCAAAGGGCCTGTTTCCCGTGCTGTGTTGTTCTTTGAAGAGCACAAAAACAAGGATGTTGTGTTAAATCAGTATAAAACATTAGTTCAACCTTCACTAGACTAATGCGTCCAGTTCCTGCCCATGCTAAACTCAACCTCAGCGTACCTGAACAGCCACTCAGGTGTGGCAACTTCTGTAAGCCCACTTCTGACAGTAATAAACAAGCTTAAAAATTTTTAAAACAGCCTTTCGGGAATATTTTGAGGCTGTAAGAAGGCTTCACGTACATTGTTTAGGGATGGGAAAGAAGCTAGGGCGGTACTCCTTGGAGATGAGAAGAGTCACAGAGTCAGGGGTTTACAGCATGGAAACAGGCCCTTTGGCCCAACTTGCCCATGCCACTTTTTTTTTTAAAATCCCAAAGCTAATCCCAATTACCCATGTTTGGCCCATATCCCTCTATATCTTACCCACATAACTGTCTAAATGCTTTTTAAAAAGACAATTGTACCCACCTCTACTACCACATCTGACAGTTTGTTTCAGATACACATCACCCTCTGAAAAAATTGCTCCTCTGGACCCTTTTGCATCTCTCCCCTCTCACCTTAAACCTATGCCCTCTAGTTTTAGAATCCACTACCTTTGGGAAGAGGGGAGAAGAGGTTTTCAAAATCATGATTCACCAGCGAAGATAGGGAGACACAGTTCCTGTTAGTAGAAGAACCAGAAGACACCCAAGATTGGTGTTCAGAGAAGCAGTGGCAAGTTGGAGAAACATTTCCTTGACTTCAGGAAGTGGTTAGGAATGCATTGCTTGAGTGGGCTGGAGGCAGATTCAAACAAAGAGAGCAAAGGATAACTATCTAAACAGCAAAAATAGCAAAGCTACAAAGAGTAGCAAAGTGGGACTGGGTGAGCTGCTCTTGCGGTGAACTAGAACAGACACAACAGGCTAAATGGCCTCATTCTGTGCCATAAATTTCAACGTTTTTATTAAAGGAAGACCTGCATATTTTAAAAGATTCTAGGTTAAAATGATGGGCTGCTTTCACTCGGTGATTTGATGACAAGGGCAATGTCACAAAAAATTACAATTGATATGGTAGATAGAATCCACCACACATCATTGCTAATTGTTTTAAACAAATAAGGCAGCTGCTTGCAATAATAAATTAAAGGGGATGTGCAACATAAAGAATGGCTTTTGAGATGAAAATCCAGGACATTTATGTTGTACTATTCCATTCTCCTCAAAAGTGCTAATAGAAACAGCTGCTCCTAATTTACTCAAACCTTTCACGAAATTGCCTGTGTGAAATCTCCCTTTGTCAAATCCAACAGCGCAGGAGGAGGCCATTCAGCCCATTGAGTCTATACCAACCACAATCCCAATCAGGCCCTATCCGCGTAAGCGCATGCATTTATCCTAGCTAGTCCCCCTGACACTAACGGCCAATTTAGCTTGGCCAATCCACCTAACCCACACATCTTGCGACTGTAGGAAGAAACCAGAGAACCTGGAGGAAGCCCACACAGTCACGGGGAGGAAGTGCAAACTCAAAACAGACAGTAACCCAAACCAGGAACTGAACCAGGTCCATAGTACTATGAAGCAGCAGTGCTAAACTACTGTGGCATCATGCCACCCTGGGTCCCTGGTGCTGTGAAGCAGCAGTGCTAACCACTCTGCCATCCCACGTCCCTGGTACTGAGGGGCAGCACCAGATCCCTGGCACTATGTGGCAGCAGTGCTAACCACACTCCCACCATGGCTACAGTTGAGGAAAAACAACTAGAGATGGCCAAAGGGAACAGGTCTCTGGGGGTGAGCCTGCTGGGAATGCTCAGGTGGATAGGGGAAATAAGAGATTGGGCTTGGTAATTGCAGACTCCATAGTTAGGGGGACTGATAGGAGAGTAAATAGTAATAAACGGGACTCGGGGCTGGTGTGTTGCCTCCCAGGGGCTGGGGTCCAGGACGTCTCAGAGCGGGTTTTTAAGATTCTTAAGGGAGAGGGGAGTCAGCCCCAAGTCATAGTTCATGTAGGGACACATGATGTAGGTAGGACAAGGGAAGGGGATATTAAACAGAAATTTATGGAGTTGGGGTGGAAGCTTAGGGCCAAAACAGACAGAGTGGTTATCTCTGGACTCTTGCCTGTGCCATGGGATAGTTTAGAGAAGAACAGAGAGAGGGAATGTTTGAACTCGTGGCTGCAGGGATGGTGCAGGAGGGAGGGGGTTCAGGTTCTTGAACAATTGGGGCTCATTCTGGGGTAGGTGGGACCTCTACAAGAGAGATGGTCTACACCTGAACCAGAAGGGAACCAATAACTTGGGGGCAAAATTTGCAAAGGGGTTTAAACTGATTCAGAGGGGGAGTGGGATCCTGAGTAGCTTGGATGTTAAGAGGGACAAGAATAGGGGGGGTCATAGATGAGAACTATAAAGCACAGCAGCGCACGGGTGGAGTAGGGCATGGTTTGAAATGCGTATACTTTAATGCAAGAAGTATTCGCAATAAGGTGGAGGAACTTGCAGCTTGGATCAGTACCTGGAACTTCGATGTTGTGGCCATTTCAGAGACATGGATAGAGCAGGGACAGGAATGGTTGTTGCAGGTTCCGGGGTTCAAATGCTTCAGTCAGAGTAGAGGAGGAGGTAGAAGGGGGTGGGGGGGAAGGAGTGGCATTATTAGTCAAAGACTGTATCACAGTGACAGAAAAGAAGTTTGATGAGGACTTGTCTGTTGAGGTAGTATGGCTGAGATTAGAAACAGGAGAGGAGAGGTCACCCTGTTGGGAGTCTTTTATAGACCTCCTAAAAGTTCTAGAGAGGTAGAGGAAAGGATTGCAAAGTCAATCCTGGACAGGAGGGAAAGTAATAGGGTAATTGTTATGGGTAACTTTACTAATATTGATTGGAATAGCTATAGCTCTAGCTCGTTAGAGGTGTCAGTTTTTATACAAAGTGTGCAGGAAGGTTTTTTGACTCAGTATGTAGATAGGCCAACTAGAGGTGAGGCTACATTGGATTTGGTGCTGGGCAATGAACCAGACCAGGTATTAGACTTGGAAGTTGGTGAACATTTTGGTGATAGTGACCACAATTCAGTTACATTCACCTTAGTGATGGATAGGGATAGGCATGAACCTGGGGGCAGTAGTTATAGCTGGGGGAATGGTAATTATGAGGCTATTAGGAGAGAATTAGGGTGCAAGGTTGGTTTAGGAAACTCCAGGGACTGGGAACATCTGAAATGTGGAGCTTATTCAAGGAGCAGCTACTGCGAGTCCTTGATAAGTATGTCCCTGTCAGGCAAGGAGGAAACGGTCGAGTAAGGGAACCATGGTATACTAAAAAAGTTAATTCGCTGGTTAAAACGAAAAAGGAGGCTTATGTCAGGATGAGGTTTGAAGGCTCAATTAGTGCACTGGATAGCTATAGATTAGCCAGGAGGGAGCTAAAGAGTGAGTTGAGAAGAGCTAAAAGGGGACACGAGAAGACTTTGGCTGATAGGATCAAGGAGAATCCTAAAGCTTTCTTTAGATATGTTAAGAATAGAAGATTGGTTAGGGCAAGATTAGGGCCAGTCATAGACAGCAGTGGGAAGTTGTGCGTGGAGCCTGAAGAGATTGGAGAGACACTGAACAAATATTTCCCTTCGGTATTCATGCAGGAAGATGTAAATGTAGTTGTGGAGAACACTGGGATACAGGGTTATAAACTGGAAAGTACTGAAGTAGATAAGGAGGATGTGCTAGATACTCTTGAGGGTTTGAAGTTAGATAATCCCTCTGGGCCAGACAGGGTTTACCCTAGGATTCTCTGGGAGGCGAGAGAGGCGATTGCAGAGCCTCTGGCTCTGATCTTCAGGTCGTCGTTGATTATGGGTATAGTGCCGGAAGACTGGAGGATAGCGAATGTGGTCCCATTTTCAAGAAGGGGAATAGAGACTTTCCTGAGAATTATAGACCGGTGAGTCTTACTTCTGTTGTGGGCAAAGTATTGGAAAGAATTATTAGGGATAGGATTTATAGTTATTTAGAGAGAAACAAATTGATTGGGGATAGTCAGCATGGTTTTGTGAAGGGTAGGTCGTGCCTTACTAACATAGAACATTACAGCGCAGAACAGGCCCTTTGGCCTTCGATGTTGCGCCGACCAATGAGGAAAAAGTAATGACCCTCTAACCTAAACCATTCCCTTTTCATCCATAAACTTATCTACTAACCTCTTAAACGCCACCAAACTTGATGCATCTACAACTGCAGCAGGCAGGGCATTCCATACCCTTACCACCCTCTGGGTAAAGAACATACCTCTGACATCCGTCCTATAACTATCGCCCCTTAATTTAAAGCTATGTCCCCTCGTGCTAGCTTTCTCCATCCTAGGAAAAAGGCTATCACTGTCCACCCTATCTAAACCTCTAATCATCTTACATGTTTCAATAAGGTCTCTTAGCTGCCTTCTTTCTAACGAAAACAACCTCAAATCCCTCAGCCTCTCTTCATAAGACCTGCCCTCCATACCAGGCAACATCCTGGTAAACCTCCTCTATACCCTCTCCAATGCACCCACATCTTTCTTATAATGCGGGGGCCAGAACTGTACACAATACTCCAAGTGCAGCCGCACTAGAGTTTTGTACAGTTGCAACATGATGCTGCGGCTCCGGAATTCAATCCCCCTACCAAAAGCTAAGACTCCATATGCCTTCTTAACAACCTTATGGACTTGATTGCCAACTTTCAGGGATCTATGCACATATACACCAAGATCCCTCTGTTCTTCAACATTATTAAGAGTCCTACCATTAGCCCTATACTCGACACATTTGTTATTCCTGCCAAAGTGAATTACCTCACACTTTTCTGCATTAAACTCCATTTACCACCTCTTGGCCCAGCTCTGCAACTTGTCCAAGTCTCTCTGCAAACTATAACACCCCTCTTCACTACCTACCACTCCTCCGACTTTGGTGTCATCTGCAAATTTACTAATCCATCCTTCAATACCCTCATCCAGATCATTTATAAAAAATTACAAACAGCAGGGGCCCCAAAACAGACCCCTGAGGTACACCACTTGTCACCGAACTCCAAGATGAATATCTCCCATCAACCACCACCCTCTGTCTTCTATCTGCTAGCCAATTCCTAACCCAATTAGCTAATCACCCTCTATCCCATACATCTGCATTTTCTGCAGAAGTCTTCCATGGGCCACCTTATCAAACGTCTTACTAAAGTCCATATATACCACATCAACCGCCTTACCCCCATCCACCTCTTTGGTCACTTTTTCAAAAAACTCAAGAAGGTTAGTAAGGCACGACCTACCCTTCACAAAACCATGCTGACTATCCCCAATCAATTCATTTCTCTCTAAATAACTATAAATTCTATCCCTAATAATTCTTTCCAATACTTTGTCCACAACAGAAGTAAGACTCACCCGTCTATAATTCCCCAGAAAGTCTCTATTCCCCTTCTTGAACAATGGGACCACATACGCTATCCTCCAGTCTTCCGGCACTATACCCGTAACCAATGACAACCTGAAGATCAGAGCCAGAGGCTCTGCAATCGCCTCTCTCGCCTCCCAGAGAATCCTAGGGTAAATCCCGTGTGGCCCAGGGAACTTATCTAACTTCAAACCCTCAAGACTATCTAGCACATCCTCCTTACCTACTTCAATACTTTCCAGTTTACAACCCTGTATCCCAGTGTTCTCCACTTTATTGAGTTTCCTGAATAAGTGACCAAAGAGGTGGATGGGGGTAAGGCAGTTGATGTGGTATATATGGACTTTAGTAAGGCGTTCGATAAGGTGCCCCATGGAAGGCTTCTGCAGAAAATGCAGATGTATGGGATTGAGGGTGATTTAGCTAACTGGATTAGGAATTGGCTAGCTGATAGAAGACAGAGGGTGGTGGTTGATGGAAATTATTCATTGTGGAGTTCGGTTACAAGTGGTGTACCTCAGGGATCTGTTTTGCAGCCCCTGCTGTTTGTAATTTTTATAAATGATCTGGATGAGGGTATAGAAGGATGGATTAGTAAATTTGCAGATGACACCAAAGTCAGAGGAGTGGTAGATAGTGAAGAAGGGTGTTATAGTTTGCAGAGAGACTTGGACAAGTTGCAGAGCTGGGCCGAGAGGTGGCAAATGGAGTTTAATGTGGAAAAGTGTGAGGTAATTCACTTTGGCAGGAATAACAAATGTGCAGAGTATAGAGCTAATGGTAGGACTCTCAATAGTGTTGATGAACAGAGGGATCTTGGTGTATATGTTAATAGATCCCTGAAAGTTGGCAATCAAATCGATAAGGTTGTTAAGAAGGCATATGGAGTCTTAGCTTTTATTGGTAGGGGGATTGAATTTTGGAGCCGCAACGTCATGTTGCAACTGTACAAAACTCTAGTGCGGCCGCATTTGGAGTATTGTGTGCAGTTCTGGTCCCCGCATTATAAGAAAGATGTGGAGGCATTGGAGAGGGTACAGAGGAGGTTACCAGGATGTTGCCTGGTATGGAGGGCAGGTCTTATGAAGAGAGGCTGAGGGATTTGAGGTTGTTTTCGTTAGAAAGGAGGCAGCTAAGAGGGGACGTTATTGAAACATATAAGATGATTAGAGGTTTAGATAGGGTGGACAGTGATAGCCTTTTTCCGAGGATGGAGAAAGCTAGCACGAGGGGACATAGCTTTAAATTAAGGGGTGGTAGTTATAGGACGGACGTCAGAGGTAGGTTCTTTAACCAGAGGGTGGTAAGGGTACGGAACGCCCTGCCTGCTGCAGTTGTAGATGTGCCAAGTTTGGTGGCGTTTAAGAGGTTAGTAGATAAGCTTATGGCCTAAAAGGGAATGGTTTCGGTTAGAGGGTCATTGCTTTTTCTTAATTGGTTGGCGTAACATCGAAGGCCGAAGGGCCTGTTCTGCGCTGTTATGTTCTATGCCACCCAGGTTCCCAGCAGTATGGGGTAGCAGTGCTAACAATTATGCCATCCCAAGGCTTCTGTAGTTCCTCGACAATTCACAGGACCATAATATTCATCGTCAGCTTTTCCATGATTTCTACTCAGAATCCTTCACCAGAACAAAATCATACATTGCTAAGAAATAATTCGAACATTATCAACATCAGCTTCATACCTTTCCAATCCATGTGCCCAGCAGACTCACACACACTTTGCCATTATCATACAGATTAGGATTTAGACGGCCGCTGCATTGAGAAATATAACGAAAAAGTGGAGGCACTGCAGGATAAACATTGGGAAGCTGAATATCAAAGAGAAATAGTCCATCGTCATAGGGAGTGCGAGTTGGGCCTTTGATTAGAGCAGAGAATAGATCCTAGAGAAAAAAAATAAGTTATTGGATGTGCGACATTCATCAGACAATTCCAAACCAATTTACACATATGCACAAGTATAGGAGAAAGCCTCAAAATAGTCTCTCCATCTCTTCTGCCCACCACATACTTCAGTCAATATTATAAGACCCTTGTCAGACCCCACTTGCAGTAGTGTGCAATTCTGGTTGCTTCACTATCGGAAGGATGTGGAAGCCATTGAGAGGATGCAGAGGAGATCTACAAGGATGTTGCCTGAATTGGGAGGCAGGCCTTATGAAGATAGGTTGAGAGATCCAGGTCTCTTCTCTGGAGAGATGAAGGTTGAGAGGTGACCTAATAGAGGTTTATAAGATGTTGAGAGGAATAGATAGGGTGGATTGTCGGAGGCTATTTCCAGGGCTGAAATGGTCACTACAAGAGGACACAGGTTTAAAGGTGCTGGGGGGCAAGTAACAGGAGATGTTAGAGATAAGTATTTCACTGAGGGTGTGAGTGAATGGGATTGGCTGCCGTCAGTGGTGGTAGAGACAAACTTGCTAAACTCTTAAGAGACTTCTGGATGAGTACATAGATTGGGAGTTACAGATAGTTCTATGGCCTGGTAGGTATGGGTACAATCAGCGCAGCTTGTGGGCTGAAGGGCCTGTTTGTGCTGTAGTGTTCTATGTAAGTGTCATTAAGCACATTATGGGGGAGCTAGTTATTTTTAGACAACAACGAAACGCCACAGAGCCTGGTATAGACTTGCCATTCTGTCCTCAAATGTTTTGACCATGATGCCATCAGGAAGTGCTGTAGCAAGTAATGCCATCTCTTTTCTCACCGTACTGAAAAATTTTTTGGAATCTGCTGGTTGAAATTCCATTTTTTTGAATGCATGACTCTCTGTGAATGAAAAGACAGACTGAAGAAACAAAGACTATCATACCAATAAGATCCACAGCACCAAATGATACAGATGCTATGATTTAGTTAGCAGATTGTCAACATACATTTATAATTCGAAGTAAAGCTTATCATAAAACAGTTAATTCACTGCCAGAGACTATTCCATTCTTTACCATCTCCCCTTGACTCTTTCTTGTTTCACCATTCAATCAGACCATGGCTATAAGATGGAGTTTTCCAGCTCATCACTACCCTTTTCATTTCAAGAATTCCTTCTTGCCATCACCCCCAACAACCTGATTCCTATTTTAAGGGTGTGCCCCACCCCCTGTTCTGGCACAGTGTTTAACACTGCTACCTCAGTACCAGGATCCAGGTTTGATTTCTGGCTTGGGTCATTATCTGTGTGAAGTTTGTACATTTTCCCCATGTCTGCATACGGTTTCCTCCCACAAAACCAAAAGATGTGATTAGATGCATAAGCCATGCTAAATTCTCCCTCAGTGTCAACCAAACAGACGCTGGTGTGTGGCAACTAGAAAATTTTCACACTAACTTCAGTGCAGTGTAATATACACCTACTTGAGACATTAATAAAACTTCAAATATCTCAGTTTATTACTCCCTGCCACTATGCTGTGATGCAGAGATGCTGGCGTTGGACTGGGGTAGTAAGAATTTAGCAACACCAATTTTAAATCCAACCGATTTATTTGATAGTAAATTTGCGAGCTTTTGACACTGTCTCTGTCAGGCAAATGCAGTGTTCTGGTCTGCAATAGCACATATATCAACACAGACAGTCACAGATTGCTGATTAGAATGCGAATCCTTACATCTAACCTGCTATTCAAGTGTTAAAGTGGCTAACAATGTGTGTGAAGGGAATCCTGAGCATTGGTTAGAGAATTGTGTATTTTCTCCAGACAGCACAGTAAGTGAGGTTTTTTGCTAACCCAGGCAAGTTACGGGGGTTACAGATAGTGTGTCATGAAGCCAAGATCCCTATTAAGACCGTCCTCATGTGTGCGGAACTTGGCTATCAGTCTCTGCTCAGCGACTCTGCGCTGTCGTGTGTCACGAAGGCCCCCTTGAAGAACATTTACCTGCAGGTCGGAGGCCGAATGCCCATGACTGCTGATGCCTCTGACCTGCGGGTAAATGTTCTTCAAGGGAGCCTTCGTGACACACGACAGCACAGAGTCGCTGAGCAGAGACTGATAGCCAAGTTCCGCACACATGAGGACGGTCTTAATAGGGATCTTGGCTTCATGACACACTATCTGTAACCCCCGTAACTTGCCTGGGTTAGCAAAAAACCTCACTGTGCTGTCTGGAGAAAATACACAATTCTCTAACCAATGCTCAGGATTCCCTTCACACACATTGTTAGCCACTTTAACACTTGAATAGCAGGTTAGATGTAAGGATTCGCATTCTAATCAGCAATCTCTGACTGTCTGTGTTGATATGTGTGCTATTGCAGACCAGAACACTGCATTTGCCTGACAAAGACACAGTGTCGAAAGCTCACAAATTTACTATCAAATAAATCAGTTGGATTTAAAATTGGTGTTGCTAAATTCTTACTGAGTTCTTACCATGCTGTGTTCAGGAAGTAAGGACAGGATAACAACCCATAAGAGGAATATTCAAGAACAGAGTAAAATCAAGATGAAAAACAAAATTAGGATAAAATAAATTGGATTGTCTGAAGTGACAAATTAATATGCGAATTAGTGTAGCAACAGGAAAACAACTGAGTAGGGATTGAACGATGGTTGACAGAAATAGTTGTTAGAACTATAGAAGAGGCAAGTTCAAAGTGGAAAGATTTACACCTATATGCTAAAAGCACAGGATTATCTACATAGACTATCAAAGGAGAGAAACTGTATATCTATAGTAGGTAATTGAATACAAGAGAAGGGCAGCTACTACTGTAGCCACAAAGTTGAAGAAAGAACACTCTCCTGAGAGCAAGTTGTTGCTAAAAGTTATTATTTTTTTTTAAAACTCTCAAAGAGAAGAAACTCTATTGCCAAACTTAGTTTTCCCAGATTGGAAGATACTTATTGTTCCTTTTGTCCATGCTTTTCCAATCAACTAAAACTGCCCACCGCATCCTCCATAATGTAAATCTCATCTGCAGCTGAAGAAAAATAGGCACGTGTGTTACGACTGGGACCTTCTGGAGCGGTACCGCGTGGCCCTGACTGTGGCTGTCAAGATATCGGCCTCGCACAACGTCCCCCCTCTGCC
This sequence comes from Sphyrna mokarran, assembly GCA_024679065.1. NCBI lineage: Eukaryota > Metazoa > Chordata > Chondrichthyes > Carcharhiniformes > Carcharhinidae > Sphyrna > Sphyrna mokarran. The sequence continues at coordinate 904,123 of JAGIQG010000021.1, read as the reverse complement.
AGGCCACACCGTCATCTTCTGCTGCGTGGATCATAACATGTGCGGACCCTGCGTCAGCACCAAAGGCCTGTGCCTTCCCGTCGGCAAGGCTGGGGATGAGGACCATGGCGGGTCCAAGAGCCCCCAGTGGTGTTTGGGGGTGGGGGGGGGGGGGGGGGGGAGGAGGAGAGAGGAGAGGGGTGCGGGTGCTTGTGGGGAGAGGCCAGCGCAATCTTTCCTTGATCCTTTCATGGCGATATTGGCGTTGCTGGCAGGGCCCCTGCGGCACACCCCTAATTACCCCTTGAATTATAAAGATGATGAGGGGGATTGATAGAGTGGACATGCAGAGACTATACTCTTGGGTGGATGTAGGGGACGTAACTATAAGGTTCATGGTGGGAGTTATAGAAGGGAAGTCCACGGTATATTCTTCACTCAGAGTGGTTGGGGTGTGGAATAGACTGCCTGCTGTGATAGCAGAGTCAGACACTTTAGGAACTTTCAAGTGGTTATTGGATAGGCACATGGAGCACTCCAGAATGATAGGGAGTGGGATAGCTTGATCTTGGGATTGGACATGGCTCGGCACAACATCAAAGGCCGAAGGACCTGTACTGTGCTTGAAATAGAACATAGAACATAGAACAATACAGCACAGAACAGGCCCTTCGGCCTTCGATGTTGTGCCGACCAAAATAAAAAGCAATGCCCCTCCTAACTAAACCATTCCCTTCTCATCCATATACTTATCAACTAACCTCTTAAACGCCACCAAACTTGGCGCATCTACAACAGCTGCAGGCAGGGCATTCCACTCCCTAATCACTCTTTGAGTAAAGAACCTACCTCTGATATCCGTCCTATAACTCATACCCCTTAATTTAAAGTTGTGTCCCCTCGTGCTAGCTTTCTCCATCCTAGGAAAAAGGCTATCACTGTCCACCCTATCCAAACCTCTAATCATCTTATATGCTTCAATAAGATCCCCCCTTAGCCGCCTCCTTTCTAACGAAAACAACCTCAAATCCTTCAACCTCTCTTCATAGGACCTGCCCTCCATACCAGGCAACATCCTAGTAAACCTCCTCTGTACCCTCTCCAATGCCTCCACATCTTTCTTATAATGTGGCGACCAGAACTGCACACAATACTCCAAGTGCGGCCGCACTAGAGTTTTGTACAGTTGCAACATGATGCTGCGGCTCCTAAATTCAATCCCCCTACCAATAAAAGCTAAGACTCCATAAGCCTTCTTAACAACTTTATCCACTTGACTGCCTACTTTCAGGGATCTATTGACACATACACCAAGATCCTTCTGTTCCTCAACACTATTAAGAGCCCTACCATTAGCCCTATACTCTACACATTTATTGTTCCTGCCAAAGTGCATTACCTCACACTTTTCCACATTAAACTCCATTTGCCACCTCTCGGCCCAGCTCTGCAACTTGTCCAAGTCACTCTGTAAACTAAAACACCCCTCTTCACTATCTACCACTCCACCAACTTTAGTATCATCTGCAAATTTACTGATCCATCCCTCAATACCCTCATCCAGATCATTTATAAAAATTACAAACAGCAGGGGCCCCAAAACAGACCCCTGAGGCACACCACTCGTCACCGAACTCCACGATGAATATCTCCCATCAACCACCACCCTCTGTCTTCTATCTGCCAGCCAATTCCTAATCCAATTAGCTAAATCACCCTCTATTCCACACATCTGCATTTTCTGTAGAAGTCTTCCATGGGCCACCTTATCAAAAGCCTTACTAAAGTCCATATATACTACATCAACCGCCTTACCCCCATCCACCTCTCTGGTCACTTTCTCAAAAAACTCAATGAGGTTAGTAAGGCATGACCTACCCTTCACGAAACCATGCTGACTATCCCCAATCAATTCATTTCTCTCTAAATAACTATAAATCCTATCCCTAATAATTCTCTCCAATACCTTGCCCACCACAGAAGTAAGACTCACTGGCCTATAATTCCCAGGAAGGTCTCTCTTCCCCTTCTTAAACAATGGGACCACATTCGCCATCCTCCAGTCCTCCGGAACCACACCCGTAACCAACGAGGACCTGAAGATCAGAGCCAGAGGCTCTGCAATCTCCTCTCTTGCCTCCCAGAGAATCCTAGGGTAAATCCCGTCCGGCCCAGGGGACTTATCCAACTTCAAACCCTCGAGAATTTCTAACACATCCTCCCTATCTACTACAATACTCCCCAATTTGCAACCCTGTACCTCAGTGCTCTCCACAGCTACATTTCCAGCACTCTGCGTGAATACCGAAGAGAAATATTTATTCAGTGCCTCGCCAATCTCTTCAGGCTCCACGCACAACTTCCCACTGCTATCTATGACTGGCCCTAATCTTGCCCTAACCAATCTTCTATTCTTAACATATCGAAAGAAAGCTTTAGGATTCTCCTTAATCCTATCAGCCAACATCTTCTCGTGTCCCCTCTTAGCTCTCCTCAATTCACTTTTTACCTCCTTCCTAGCTAATCTATAGCTATCCATTGCACTACCTGAGCCTTCAAGCCTCATCCTGACATAAGCCTCCTTTTTCTTCTTAACCAGCAAATCAACTCTTTTCGTACACCAAGGCTCTCTTACTCGTCCATTTCCTCCCTGCCTGACAGGGACATACTTATCAAGGACTCTCAGCAGCTGCTCCTTGAATAAGCACCACATTCCAGATGTTCCCAGTCCCTGTAGTTCCCTAGTCCAATCTACGCACCCTAATTCTCTCCTGATGGCCTCATAATTACCCTTCCCCCAGCTATAACTACAGCCCCCAGCTTCATGCCTATCCCTGTCCATCACTAAGGTGAACGTAACCGAATTGTGGTCACTATCACCAAAATGTTCACTAACTTCCAAGCCTAACACCTGGTCTGGCTCATTGCCCAGCACCAAATCCAATGTAGCCTCACCTCTAGTTGGCCTATCTACATACTGAGTCAAAAATGTTCTATGTTTCTGTATTTCTATGATTTAAGTGATTCACAGCCATTTCAGAGAGGGGCAGTTAGAGTCATGTAGGTTTACAGCATGGAAACAGGCCTTTTGGTCCAACTTGTCCACACTGCCCCTTTTTCTTTAAACCACTAAGCTAGTCCTGCATTTGACCCATGTCCCTCTATACCCATCTTAGCCACGGAACTGTCTAAGTGCTTTCTAAATGACAAAATTGTACCCACCTCTACTACTGCCGCCTTGTTGACCAACAAAGGGCAAACACGCAGTGGGTCATGCGAGAGCTACTCTTAGATGTTGCTTCGAAAGTTGCCTAGTGCTTCACATTGTTAGTGTACGCTTAAACTGGACCATCTGACGGGCAACACAACAGCTCAGTGACTATCACTGTTTGCTGTGCAGATACATGGATTTGGGCCAGTGTCCACGGGAGTTTGCGCATTCTCCCCGTGATTGCCTGGGTTTTCTCCAGGTGCTCCGGTTTCCTCCCACATCCCAAAAACGTGCTCTTAGGCTGATGGGTGTTACAAATTGTCCCTAAATTACACTTCCCTTAATCTTCCCCAATAGGTGTAGACAAAGGTCATAGGTAGAGGAGGGCACTCAATGTTAAAATGGCGGCGCAGGCTCGTTGGGCCGAAGAGCCTATTTCCCGTGCTGTGTTGTTCTTTGTTCTTTAAACATAGAACAAAACAGCACAAACAGGCCCTTCGGCCCACAAGTTGTGCCAATCACATTTACCAATCCACAGACCTATCCATAACCCCCTATCCTATTCTTTTCCATATACTCATCCAGAAATCTCTTAAGAGCCCAGTGAGTTTGCCTCAACAACCTCCGACAGCAGTCGGTTCCATTCACTCACCACCCTCAGTGAAAAACCTAGCCCTGACATCTCCTTTGTATTTGCTTCCCTGCACCTTAAATCTGTGTCCTCTTGTAGTGACCATTTCAGCTCGGGGAAAATAGCCTCTGAGAGTCCACCCTATCTATTCCTCTCAACATTTTATAAACCTCTATCAGGTCACCTCTCAACTTCCATCTCTCCAGGGAGAAGAGTCCCAGCTCCCTCAACCTATCTTCATAAGGCCTGCCTCCCAATCCAGGCAGCATCCTTGTAAATCTCCTTTGCACTCTTTCCATAGCCTCTACATCCTTCCTATAATGAGGCGACCAGAACTGCGCACAATACTCCAAGTGGGGTCTGACAAGGGTCTTATAGAGCTGCATCATTACCTCCTGACTCCTAAAGTCTATTCCTCGATTAATGAAGGCCAATACACTGTACGCCTTCTTGACCACTTCCTCCACCTACGAGGCCGATTTAAGAGTCCTGTGGACCTGGACCCCGAGATCCTTCTGCTCTACAACACAGCTAAGACTCCTACCCCTTATATTGTACTCCTTCATCTCATTATTCCTACCAAAATGGACCACTACACATTTATCCACGTTGAAGTCCATCTGCCACTTCTCCGCCCAGTCTTGCATCCTGTCTATGTCTTGCTGCAACTTTTGGCATCCCTCCAGACCATCCACAACACCACCGACCTTTGTGTTGTTGGCGAACTTGCTAACCCATCCCTCCACTTCCTCATCCAGGTCATTTATGAAAATGACAAACAGCAGGGGTCCCAGAACAGATCCCTGGGGCACTCCACTGGTTACCGATCTCCATGCAGAACAAGACCCATCCACAACCACACTCTGCCTTCTGCCGGCAAGCCAGTTCTGGATCCACGAGGCCAAAGCCCCTTGGATCCCGTGCTCTCTCACCTTCTCCAGAAGAGATCTTCTTCTCATTCAGCTCTGACCAGAGATCATCCTGATTCAAAAGGTTGGCTCTATTCTCTCTCAGTAAGAAGTCTCTCAACACCAGGTTAAAGTCCACCAGGTTTATTTGGTATCACAAGTCACTAGCTTTCAAAGTGCTGCTCCTTCATCAGGTAAGTGGGAGCTCCACTCACAAACAGGGTATATAAAGGCACAAACTCAATTTACAAAGTAATAGTTGGAATGCGAGTCTTGACAGGTTATCAAGTCTCAAAAGGTACAGACAATGTCAGTGGAGATTATTTTGTAAATTGAATTTGTGCCTTTATATGCCCTCTTTGTGAACAGAAATCCCACTTATCTAATGAAAGAGCAAGTGCTCCGAAAGCCAGTGGCTTGTGCTACCAAATAAATCTATGACTTCTTACTGTGTTTACCTCAGTCCAACGCTGGCATCTCCACATCTACTCTCTCTCCACAGAGGCCGTCAGACGTGCTGAGTTTCGGATTCCAGCATCCAGCGTTTTGTTTTTATATCATGATACCAATAAGAGCCCTATCTACTTGATTTAACTTGGAGGTATATATTGTTGGATTTGGTTAGGAAAAGGGCATTTCTCAAAGTTCGGGAAACATAGGTAGTTGGGAACAAGAGTTAACTTCATGGCATAATGTGCATAGCCCTTTTGTGTAGCCTGTGTACGTTTATGTTTAGATTAATAGATATCCTTTTGTGATCGATTACAACAGAACTGGACAGTTCCTCACTGGTTTTCATCTTCCCCCACATTATAATCAAAATGAAAATACGTATCACTAAGAACATTTGGGGTACCCTCACATTTAACACATTAAGATCCAGTCCTGAAAACAGCAGTAATTTCAATTATACAACCTAGTACAGGCATAACTGATATTCCCACTATTGTCAAATGTACTGCCAGAGATTTCTACTTCAGAAATTGCTACATCTTTTCTGCTAAAATAAGTTAAAAAATGTACAACTTTGCGCTTACCAGGCACAGACTCAAGTACAGAGAAAACTTCTCCTTTTGCACTAGTGAAAGTCACGCCAGGTTTGCTGCTCTGTTGGCAAAGCACAGGTGTATCACTAGACCATTCCGACTTGATAGGAGTCTGCACCTCCAACTTCTCCTCTTTATTTTCCGTTTCTACAACTGCCTCCATCTTCTCTTCCTCCACTATGGCCACATTGTCTAGTGTCTTCTGGAGAGTTTCCTGCAGTTTTTTGATATCATCTCTGAATTTCTTATCCTTGGTTTGCTTTTCTGGCTCTACTGTTGGGGAAGTAGCAGAACCAGTCAGCAGCTGTTCCACTGTCATATTTTTCAGACTTTCCAAAATCTTGATGGCTTCTTTTATCTCATGGAAACCTTTAGGCGATCCATCCTTTGCAACTTTCTCAAGGTTTGTGCTACTTGAAGTTGCTCCAGCAGCTTGAGCCTGTTCTGCTTCAGGTTTACTTTCTTCAGATTGTGCTGCTACTTCGATTCCAACTTCAAGTGCCTCACTTCCCTTTACAATCTCGTCTTCAGTCACACCATCATCTGTTTCCCAACTATCACTGTCATCTTCCCATTCATCAGATGTTGTTCCAGTCGATGTGCCATCCAAAGAGTCCAGATCAGACTCTTCAATATCGGACTCAACGTTATACAAATGCTAGCAAAAAATGAAGAAAAGTTGCTTTTTGAATGAAGAAAATTTTGAAGATAAATTAATACTTAACACTTTATAATTTAGCCCAGGAAGAATGACATGAGGAAACAAATTGGAAAGGTCATTTGGCCCCATTATCTGGTATGCAAGCAAACATGCAAAGGGCAAAAAAGACGAGAGTACTGAATTACATGGCTCAAAGATTGGTGTGGGAGAAATGGATTTTGATTCATGGATTAGCAACACTGGGGAAAGAGGGAGCTCCATGTTGAGTCCCATATGTAGTTTTGATCTCTTAGCCAAGGAAGGATATACTTGCCATAGAGGGAATGCAATAAAAGTTCTTCAGGCTGATCCTTGGAATGGCAGAATTGACCTGTGAGGAGCAAGCCTATATTCTCTAGAATTTAGCAGAATAAAAAGCAATTTCATTCAAGCATATAAAATTCTTAAAAGTCAACATGGTAGATGCAGGAAGAAAATTTCCCTGGACGAGGTCTCTAAAATCAGGGAATGCTGACTTAAAATAAGAGCAGGCCATTTAGGACAGAGGAGGAGAAGGAATTAATTCAGAGGGTAGTGAATCTTTGGGATTCATGACTTCAGAGGGCTGTAGAGACTCAGCCATCGAGTTTGTTCAAAGCAGAGGTCAGAGTTCTAGATACTAAAGACATCAAGGGATTGAGGAATAACGTAGGAAAATTTCAAGGTTGACTGCCCATAGTCTAGTTGAATGGGGGAGCAAGCTCAAAGGGCAGAATGACCTTTGCCTGTTGCTATGTTCGTATTGCTTATAATTTCACGATCATGGCTAGTTTTCCACACACAAAGTACAACCTAGCCTTGCATCTAATCTCCTGAAGTCAGCGTAGAAACACTCTACTGTTATTAAAAGGCCAAGTAGAGAAATACGTCACGCAGAAGTCTCCTGTGGTTACTCCCCTTTCAAACAGGTATACTGTTGAGGGGGATGGCCTGTCAGGGGAAGATACCAACAGCAGCCAAGGCCTGTGGCACTATACCGGATTCTGCTGTGGGAAAGGGGTGGGCAAAGAACAAGCAAGCAGTAGTAATAGGAGACTCAATAGTTAGAGGCACAGGCTGTCGAGTGACCATGGTTGAGATTTCAGGATGGTGTATTGCCTCCCTGCTGCCAGGTCAAGGACATCTCTGAGCAATCGCAGGACATCCTTAAAGGGGGAGAGTGAGTAGCCAGAGGTCATTGTACACATTGGTACCAACAACAGTTAGGATCTTTTAAGAGACTTCTGGATGAGTACATGGGATGTAATGAGATTGGGAGTTACAGATAGGTCTACGGCCTGGTAAGCATAGATATGATCGGCACAACTTCTGGGCCGAAGGGCCTGTTTGTGCTGTAGTGTTCTATGTTCTAAAAGGGATGAGGTCCTGAAGTATGACTATAGAGAGTTAGGCGAAGGTTAAAGTGCAGGACCTCGAAGGTAGTAGTCCAGAAATTACTACAGTGCCATGTGGTAGTGACAGCAGGAATAAGATGAGGCAGATGAATATTTTTCATTCGTATTTACTGTTGCGAAAAGCCTGAATGTTAGGGAACTTGGGAAAAATAAAGAGAAATGTCTTGAGGAGTGTACATATTACAGAAGTGTGGAGCTGGAAGTCTTACAGTGCATCAAAGTACATAACTCCCCAGGATCTGAAGTGTATCCCAAGACATTGTGGAAATTGTGCTAGGGAGGAAATTGCAAGTCCCCTAGCAGAGATATTTGAATCGACAGCCACAGGTGAGGTGCCTGAAAGATTGAAGGGTGGCAAATGTTGTGCCTTTGTTTAAAAAGGATTGCAGGGAAAAGTTTGGAAACTACAGGCCAGTGAGCTTTATATATCTGTGGTGGTTAAGTTGTTGGAAGGTATTTTGAGAGACAGGATTTAGAGGCATTTAGGGACTGATTATGGACAGTTAGCGTGACTTTATGAGCAGAAAATCGTGTCTTACAAATTTGATCGAGTTTTTTGAAGGGGTAACTAAGGAGGTAGATGAGGGCAGTGCAGTTGATGTTATTTACATGGACTTTAGCAAGACCTTTGAGGCTGGGGATACACAAAGCAAGTATGAAATACAAGGAAAGTATAAAGAAACTTAAGCAAGGGATAATGAGGGCTAAAAAGGGATCACAAAAAAGCATTGGCCAGCAGGTTTAAGGAAAGTTCCAAGGCTTTTTGTACATATATAAAGAGCAAGAGGGTATCAGGAAGAGGGTTGGCCTACTCAAGGGCAAGGGAGGGAATCCACACATGGAGCCAGAAAAAATGGGCAAAGTATTAAATGAATACTTTGTGGCAGTGTTCACCAACGAGAAGGACTTGGTGAATGATGAGACTGAGAAAGGGTGTGTAGAAAGTTTGAGTCATTCTGTGGTGACATTGGAATTCTTGAGAAACATCAAGGTAGACAAGTCCCCAGGGACTGAGAATATTGGGTTAGAGCAACACAGCACGGGAAACAGGCCCTTCGGCCCAACGAGCCCGCGCCGCCGTCATAACTATATAGTAACAATTCCATTATCCTATTCTAATTTTAGGTTATTCCTAATATGGAAGAGTCTCAATGTAGGGACAATTTGTTTCCCAATCAGCCTAAGAGTGAATTTTTTGGGATGTGGGAGGAAACCGGAGCGCCCGGAGAAAACCCACGCAACCACGGGGAGAACGCGCAAACTCCCGCAGACATCGGCCCAATTCCAAGTGTCTGCACAGCTACAGCGATAGTCACTGAGCTGTCATGGTGCCCTTCAGATGGTCCAGATAAAGCACTCATTTACGACATGAAGCACCAGGCAACCCATGAATCAACATCCAAGAGTTGTCCTTGCACCACCTGCCGAATGCATGCTCCTTGTTGGTCAAGTATGGACCGAATTACCTGTGGGAAAAAAAGCCATAGTTAAACAGGCCTACTATATCCCTCTATCTGCATAACGCTCATGTGGCTGTCCAAGAGACCCTTAAACAGCCCTAGCATGCCTGCTCCCACCACCTTACTCGGCAGTGCATTCCACACCCCCACTACCCTTTGTGTGAAAAACTGCCCTCTAATATTCGTCTTATACATAGCCCCCCCTCACCCTAAGGCCATGACCCCTCGTCCTATCCATTTCTGAAGGTGGAAAAAGTTTACCACAATTTACTCTATCTATACCCCTTATAATCTTATACACCTCTATTAGATCCCCTCTAAGCCGACGTCTTTCAAGGGAAAACAACCCCAGTCTATTTAATCGTTCCTCATAAGACAGTCCTTCCATACCAGGCAGCATCCTGGTAAACCTCCTCTGCACTCTCTCCAAGGACTCCACATCCTTCCGATAGTACGGCGACCAGAACTGGACGCAGTATTCCATGTGAGGCCTAACCAACGTTCTGTACAATTGCAACATCAAACTCCTACTCTTGTAGGGAGAGTAGGGAGAATATACCACAGAATACTGGAGGGGGGGCAAGGCAGGAAATTGCTGGGGGTCTTGAGAGAAATCTTTGAATCCTCAGTGGCTACAAGAGAGGTCCCAGAGTGTTGGAGAATAGCCAGTGTTGTTCCTTTGTTAAAGGAAGGATAGCAAGAATAATCCAGGTAAATACAGGCTGGTAAGCCTTACATCAGTGATAGGGAAATTACTGGAGAGGATTCTTCGAGATAGGAAATAAGTAGACATATTAGCGAGAGGCAGCATGGTTTTGTGAAGAGGAGGTTGTGTCTCACGAACTTGATTGAGTTCTTCGAGGAAGAGATGAAAATGATTGATGAGGCTAGGGCAGTGGATATTGTCTACATGGACTTCAGTAAAGCCTTTGACAAGATCCGTTAACGCAGGCTGGTATGGTTCTAACTGAATATTATTTAAATAGTGAAAAGCTGCAGAAAACTGCAGCAGAGAGAGATTTGGGATCTTAGTGCAGAGATCACAAAAAGCTAACATGCAAGTTCAGCAGGAAATAGCGAAGACAAATGCAATTCTGGCCTTGATTTTAAAGGCTTATACAGACAGGGAAATCTTGCTAAAACTATACAATGCACTAGTTAGATCATACTTCGAATACTGTGAACAGTCCTTATCTGAGGAATGCACTAGTATTGAAGGCAGTCCAGAGAAGATTCACTAAATTTATCCCAGGTTTGGATTTTCTAATGAGGAGTGATTGAGTAGATTGTGCCTGTACTCAGTGGAGTTTAGAAGAACGAAAGGAGATCTTAAAATCAGAGGTTTACAGCATGGAAAAATCCCTTCGGCCCAACTTGTCCATGCCACTTTTTTCTTAAGCCCTAAGCTAACCCCAACTGCCCGCATTTGGCCCATATTCCTCGATACCATCTTATACACATAACCATCTAAATGCTTTTCAAAAGACAATTGTACCTGCCTCCACTAGTACCTTTGACAGCTTGTTCCAGACAGACACTAACCTCTGCATGAAACAATTGCCTCTCTGGACACTTGTGTATTTCTCCCCTCTCAACTTAAACCTGTGCCCTCTAGTTTTAGACTCCTCTACTTTTGGGAAAAGATATTGACTATCTAGCTGATCTGTGCTCTTCATTATTTTATAGACCTTTATAAGGTCACCCCTCAGCCTTTTATGCTCCAGAGAAAGAAGTCCCAGTCTATCCAGCCTCTCCTTAGAGCTCAAAGGAGATAGGCCCTTCGGCCCACAAGTTGTGCCGATCACTTCTACCAATCCACAGACCTATCTATAACCCCCTATCTTATTCATTTCCATATACTCATCCAGAAGTCTCTTAAAAGACCCCAGTGAGTTTGCCTCAACAACCTCCGACGGTAGCCGATTCCATTCATAGAACACAGAACATTACAGCACAGAACAGGCCCTTCGGCCTTCGATGTTGTGCCAACCAAAATAAAAAGCAATGCCCCTCCAAACTAAACCATTCCCTTCTCTTCCATATACTTATCAATTAACTTCTTAAACGCCACCAAAACTTGGCGCATCTACAACAGCTGCAGGCAGGGCATTCCACTCCCTAATCACTCTTTGAGTAAAGAACCTACCTCTGATATCCGTCCTATAACTCATACCCTTTAATTTAAAGCTATGTCCCCTCGTGCTAGCTTTCTCCATCCTAGGAAAAAGGCTATCACTGTCCACCCTATCTAAACCTCTAATCATCTTATATGCTTCAATAAGATCCCCTCTTAGGCGCCTCCTTTCTAACGAAAACAACCTCAAATCCTTCAACCTCTCTTCATAGGACCTGCCCTCCATACCAGGCAACATCCTGGTAAACCTCCTCTGTACCCTCTCCAATGCCTCCACATCTTTCTTATAATGTGGCGACCAGAACTGCACACAATACTCCAAGTGCTGCCGCACTAGAGTTTTGTACAGCTGCAACATGATGCTGCGGCTCCTAAATTCAATCCCCCTACCAATAAAAGCTAAGACTCCATAAGCCTTCTTAACAACTTTATCCACTTGACTGCCTACTTTCAGGATCTATTGACACATACACCAAGATCCTTCTGTTCCTCAACACTATTAAGAGCCCTACCATTAGCCCTATACTCTACACATTTATTGTTCCTGCCAAAGTGCATTACTCACACTTTTCCACATTAAACTCCATTTGCCACCTCTCGGCCCAGCTCTGCAACTTGTCCAAGTCACTCTGTAAACTAAAACACCCCTCTTCACTATCAACCACTCCACCGACTTTAGTGTCATCTGCAAATTTACTGATCCATCCCTCAATACCCTCATCCAGATCATTTATAAAAATTACAAACAGCAGGGGCCCCAAAACAGACCCCTGAGGTACACCACTTGTCACCGAACTCCACGATGAATATCTCCCAACAACCACCACCCTCTGTCTTCTATCTGCCAGCCAATTCCTAATCCAATTAGCTAAATCACCCTCTATTCCACACATCTGCATTTTCTGTAGAAGTCTTCCATGGGCCACCTTATCAAACGCCTTACTAAAGTCCATTCACTCATCACCCTCAGTGAAAAACTTATCCCTGACATCTCCTCTGTATTTGCTTCCCTGCACCTTAAATCTGTGTCCCCTCGTAGTGACCATTTCAGCTTGGAGAAATAGTCTGACAGTCCACCCTACCTATTCCTCTCAACATTTTATATACCTCTATCAGGTCGCCTCTCAACTTACATCTCTCCACTGAGAAGAGTCCCAGCTCCCTCAACCTATCTTCATAAGGTCTGCCTCCCAATCCAGGCAGCACCCTTGTAAATCTCCTCTGCACCCTCTCAATAGCCTCTACATCCTTCCTATAGTGAGGCGACCAGAACTGCGCACAATACTCCAAGTGGGGTCTGACAAGAGTCTTATAGAGCTGCATTACCTCCTGACTCCTAAAGTCTATTCCTCGATTAATGAAGGTCAGTACACCGTATGCCTTCTTGACCACTTCCTCCACCTGCGAGGCCGATTTAAGAGTCCTATGGACCCTGGCCCCAGGCCCCGAGATCCTTCTGCTCTACAACACAGCTAAGACTCCTACCCCTTATATTGTACTCCTTCATCCCATTATTCCTGCCAAAATGGACCACTACACATTTATCCGCGCTGAAGTCCATCTGCCACTTCTCCGCCCAGTCTTGCATCCTGTCTATATCCCGCTGCAACTTTTGACATCCCTCTAGACCATCCACTACACCATCGACCTTTGTATCGTCGGCGAACTTACTAACCCATCCCTCCACTTCCTCATCCAGGTCATTTATGAAAATGACAAACAGCGGGGGTCCCAGAACAGATCTCTGGGGCACTCCACTGGTTACCAACCTCCATGCAGAACAAGACCCATCCACAACCACTCTCTGCTTCTGCCGGCAAGCCAGTTCTGGATCCACGAGGCCAAAGCCCCTTGGATCCCATGCCCTCTCACCTTCTCCAGAAGCCTTGCATGTGGGACCTTATCAAACACCTTATTAAAGTCCATGTACACTACATCCACTGCCCTTCCTTCGTCAATGTGTTCAGTCACATTTTCGAAGAACTCAACTAGGCTCGTAAGGCAAGACCTGCCCTTGACAAAACCATGCTATTTCTAATCAGTCCAAACTTCTCCAAATGTTCATATATCTTATCCCTCAGAAGCCTCTCCATCAGCTTACCAACCACTAAAGTCAGACTCACCGGTCGGTAATTTTCTGGACTCTCTCTGTTCCCTTTCTTAAAGATAGGGACCGCTAAAACCATTAGCTCAAACCATTAAATCTGGTAGCATCCTAGTAAATCTTTTCTGCACTCTCTCTCTACTTTAATAATATTCTTTCTATAATAGGGTGATCAGAACTATACACGTTACTCCGCGTGTGGCCTTACCAATGTCTTGTACAACTTCAACAAGATGTCCCAACTCCTGTATTCAATGTTCTGACCAATGAAACCAAGGATGCTGAATGCCTTCTTCACCACTCTGTCCATGTGACTCCACTTTCAAAGAGCTAAGAACATGTGCCCCTAGATCTTTGTTCTGTAACTCTCCCCAGTACCCCTACTATTAACTGAGTAGAACATAGAACATTACAGCGCAGAACAGGCCCTTCGGCCTTCGATGTTGCTCCGACCAATTATGAAAAAAGCAATGCCCCTCCAAACTAAACCATTCCCTTCTCTTCCATAAACTTATCAACTAACCTCTTAAACGCCACCAAAATTGACGCATCTACAACTGAAAGTAAGTAGATGCGCCAAGTAAGTCCTGAGTAAGTCCTGCCCTGGGTCAAATCTACCAAAATGCATCACCTTGCATTTATTTAAATTAAACATACATAAACCTTATTAAGGCACTCTCAGAAGATTTAACAAGATAGATGCAGAGAAGTTGATTTTGCTTGTCCAGGATCAGAGATAGAGTAAGGGTTTGAGATGAGGAGGAATTTCTTCTCAGAGGGTAGTGAATCTTTGGAATTCTTAACCAGAGAGTTGTAGAGGTTGGGTTAAGGACATTCAAAGTTGAGATAGACAGTTTTTAATCAGTAAGGGGATCAAGGGTTCTGGGAAAAAGTGGGAAATTGGAATTGAGAATTATCACATTAGATCAGTCATGATCTCATTGAATGAAGAAGCAAACTTGAGTTGAATGGCCTACTTCTGTTCTTTTGGTTTCATCTTATAGTCCTTCAAAGAGCAAACCTACGCATAACAAACCAAATGGCCTACTGCTGTACTGTAGGTTTCTATGATTTATATATTGTGGATGTTGAGTATAGTATGTGCCAGCGAGGCCCAGCTAAATGTAAGCTCATTGACATTAATACTTCACTTGGGATAATATCAGGTAAACTTATTGAATGGAAAGATAATGACCCAGAACCTATTGCCTACAAGGATAGTAGAAGCAGAGGCCAATCATTCAACTGGGAAATTGGATGAGCACTTGAAGGAAATGAACTGGCAGAGCTTTGGAAATAAACAAAGGGTCTGGGACTGATTGGACTGCTCTAGAGAGCCAGCATGGACTTAATGAGCCAAATTGCCTCTATGCCATCTGCAAAACAACTTAATATTTTAACCCCTATAAATCCTTCCTTAACAAAAACGTTCTACATATTCACAAGCAAGAGAAAGAGACAACATAACCTTTACTTTCGGGCTAGAACGAGAACGAAATCCCTTCCAATCCTTGTAGCAATTCCATTGACCCTGGACAGTTTCTTACCTGAGGTAGTATGCTGGATTTGGAGTTATCGGCCCAGACGACTTCAACCTTCCCACTAACATCAACACGAGACACCTGGCCAACAGAAGGTTCCTAAAGTAGGAGAGAATTATTCAGTCAAACATTTAACTCCTGCTTTTCAAAACAAACACTATCTAGTTTCTCCAAAGATTATTGCATACGTAGAATAATAGTGGACTGTTCTTTGGCTCCTTAGGATTATCCAAAGCCTCTCCACTCCCTTCAGCCATAGCTTACTTTTATTAATGGACACAACACCATCTTTTTGAAAAAAAGGCTCATATTTCACCATCACTATTATTTAATTTACAGCACAAATAAAGGCCATTCAGCCCATCATGATCTTGCCAGTCTGTGGGCTTTGGACAAGCTATCTGGTACCTTAGCTCATCAAACCCTTTCACCATAGTATTCTATTTCTTTCATTGTAGTTCATGTATCTAACTTCCACTAGTAGTGACTTGAATTGGTAACTGTGCATCTAAAACGCTATGCATTTTTGCTCATTTATTCACAGAATATGGGTATTGTTGGCAAGACCAACATTTATTGCCAATCTCCAAACATCTGTAACAAAACAGGTGGGTGAGTATTTTGACAAGCTGCACCACAGTTCAAAGGTCTCCAAAAGTATCAATAGTTCTATGATTTTGATTCAGTAACAGAAGAACGTGATACATTTCCAGGTCTGATGTGCAATTGGGCAGGTTATGAATTTTATATTAGTACGCTATCCTTGATTTCGGCAGTAGAAATCATGGGTTTGGAAGCTGCTGTCAAACACATCTTACATTCCTTCAGTGCATCTTATAAATGGTACACACAGCTGGCACAATGTACTGATGGTGGAGGGAATTAATGTACAAGATGGTGGAAGAGACACCTAAGAAGTGGCTGCTTTTCACATGAAGGTGTTGAATTTTGAGTATTGTTGGAACTGTGCTCATTAGGACAAAAATGATGAGGAGATGTCAAAGGTAAGTTTTTCACTCAGGACGGTGGGCAAGTGGAATTGGCTGCCATCTGTAGTGGAGGTGGCAAATTCATTACAGCCTTTTCAGAGACTTCTGGATGAGTAAACTTAATTGGGATTGAGGGTTACAGGTAAGCCTAGTAGATAGAGATAAGTTTGGCGCACCCTTGCACCAAAGGGCCTATTTGTGCTGTAGTTTTTTCTGCGATTCTATAAAAATAGAAAGAATTCCATCATATTCCTGACTTGTGTCGTTTAGGTACATGGTGAGTAAAGTTCAAAAGCTGACTTGATGCACAATACTCAGCATCTGATCTTTTCTTGCAGTCATAAATCATTGTATGGCTGATGCAATTATGTTTCTGACATATGCTGATTCCTCAGATATTAATGATATGAATACAGCGATGGTGACATCATTGAATGACATAAGGAGATGGTTAGATTCCCACTGGTTGGAGATGTCAGTGCCTGACACTTGATTGTGAGGCATTAATACCATTTACTAGCCCAAGCCTGGATGATATCCAAGTCTTGCCACGTGTGGATGAAGAACGTCTTATATTTCAAGAGTTGCAAAACGCACTGATCATTGAGCAGCAGAGTGATGAGCACTGCTACCTCAGCGTCAGAAACCTGGGTTCATAGACATAGAGCAGTACTGCACAGTGCCGGCCCTTTGGCCCTTAACGTTATGCTGAGCTATGTCCAAATCCAAGATCAAGCTATCCCACTCCCTAATAATCTGTTGTGCTCCATGTAATAACCAATACCCAGCTGAAAGTTCCTAAAACATCCGACTCCACTATCACAGCAGGCAGTGTACTTCACACCCCAACCACTGAGTGAAGAACCTACTTCGGAGATTCCTCCTATATCTCCTACCATGAACCTTATAGTTATGCCCCCCTAGTAACAGCTACATCCATCCAAGGAAATAGTCTCTGAATGCCCACTCTATATATTCCCCTCATCTTATAAAACTCTCATCCTCCTCCACTCTAAAAAGCCCCAGCTCCCGCAACCTTTCCCCATAAGACCTATTCTCCAAACCAGGCAGCATCCTGGTAAATCTCCTCTGCACTCTTTCTTATGCTTCTACATCCTTCTTACAGTGAGGTGACCAGAACTGAATACAATATATCAAATGTGGTCTCACAAAGGTGCGGTACAGTTGCAGCTAACCCCACATCAAATTCAAATCCCCTGTTAATAAACACTAACACACTACAAGCCTTCTTCACAGCTCTATCCAGTTGACTGGCAACCTTCAAAAATCTGTGGATATGAACACTAAGATCACACTGTTCCTCCACATTCCTCAGAACCATGTTTACCCTGTAATCCACATTGAAGTTTATCCTACCAAAATGAATCACCTAGCAATTATCACAATTAAACTCCAACTTCCACTTTTCGGCCCAGCTCTGCATCCTATCAATGTCTCTTTGCAGCCTGCAAGAGCCCTCCATCTCATCCACTACTCCACCAATCTTGGTGACATCAGCAAATTTACAAACCCACCCTTCGAAGGCCGAAGGGCCTGTTCTGTGCTGTAATGTTCTATGTTCTATGTTTAGCCCCCTCTTCCAAGTCATTGATAAAAATCACAAATAGCAGAGAACCCAGCACTGATCCCTGTAGTACACTGCTGGTAACTGGCCTCCAGTTTGAAAATTTTCACTCCACCACTCCCCTCTGCCTATGATACAGCCAGTTACTTATCCAATCAAATTTCCTTCTATCCCACACCTCCCTACCTTCATGACCCTACCATGGGGAGCCTTATCAAATGCCGTACTAAAATCCATGTATGTGACATCAACTCCTCTACCTTCATCTACATATTTAGTTATCTCCTCAAAGAATTCAATCAAATTTGAGGCAGGACTTACTCCTCATGAATCCATGCTGACTATCCCAGATTAAGCTGCATCTTTCCAAATTGTCATAAATCCCATCTCTTAGGGCCTTTTCCATTAATTTACCAACCACCGAAGTAAGACTAACTGGCCTATAATTACCAGCGTCATTCCTATTTTCTTTCTGGAAGAGAGCAACAACATTCGCCACTCTACAGTCCTCTGGCACCACCCCCATATAAATAGTCTGACAATACAGACTTCTCACTGTGTTTACTCCAGTCCAATGCCAGCATTTTTACATCATGACAATCCCCATGGACAGTGAGGACTCAAAGATCAAAGCTAAAGACTCTGCAATCTCATCCCTTGCTTCCCTTAGTATTCTAGGATGTATCCCACCCGGCCCAGGGGACTTGTTAACCCTTATGTTTTTCAAAATTGCTAATACATCTTCCTTCAGGACATCAACATTGTCTATCCTATTAGCTTGTATCATGCACTCATCCTCAAAAACATGGCCCCTCTTCTTGAGCATTGAAGAAAACTATTCATTCAACGCCTCACCTATCTCTTATGAAACTATGCACAAGTTCCCACGACTATCCTTGATTGGCCCTAACCGCACCTGGTCATTCTTTTATTTCTCACAAGTAAAAAGCCTTGGGGACTTCCTTTATCCGACCCACAAAGGATTTCTCATGCCCTCTCCTAGATCTCTTAAGCTCTTTTTTTTTTAAAACTCATTCCTTGCTACCTTGTAACCCTCAAGCAACCCAATTGAACCTTTTTTTTTATCCTTACACGTGCAACCTTTCTCCTCTTGACAAGACATTCAATCTCCTTTGTGAACTATGGTTCCCTCCCTCAGTCATTTCCTCCCTGCCTGTCAGCGACATATCTATCAAGGACATACAGTATTTGTTCATTGAAAATACTCCACTTTTCATTTGTGCCCATACCTGAGTTTCTATTCCCATCTTATGCTCCCTAATTATTGCCTAATCGCACCATAACTACCCTGTCCCAATTATAAACCTTGCCCTGCCACGTGACCCTATCCCTCTCTATTACAATAATGAAGGACACTGAATTGTGGTCACTATCTCCAAAGTGCTCTCCCACAAACAAATCTAACCCTTGACCCGATTCATTACCCAGTACCAAGTCCAATGTGGCCCCACCTTTTGTCAGCTTATCCACAGTGTGTCAGGAAACTCTCCTGCACACACTGTACAAAGCGTCCCATCTGAACTATTCAACCTATAAAGGTTCCAATCAATATTTGGAAATTAAAGTCACCCATGATAACTACCCTGTGACCTCAAATTCCAACCTCAGTCACATCTGTGTGGAGTTTACACATTCTCCGTGTGTATTTCCTCTGGGTGCTTCAGTTTCCTCTTATAGTCCAAAGATGTGCAAGTTAGGTTGATTGGCTATGCTAAATTGACCCTAGTCTCAGGAAATCAGCAACGTAAGCATGTGGGGTTGCAGGAATGGGCTGGAATGGGATTGTTGTTGGTGCAGACTTGATAAGCCGAATGGACCTTCTGTACTTTAAGGATTCTACTCTGTTATTCTAACCAACAGCATTTCTGACCTTATGATAAAAGGAGATTCATTGACCTGGCAGCTAATGATCATTGGGCTTAAGATACTACTCTGAGGAACTCCTGCAGAGACTTACTGCTATGGAATCGAAGCTCCAACAACTTCCTTTGCACTAGGTAGTGCTCCAACCAGTGGATTGTCTCCTCCCAATAATTTCTCTCAACTTCAATTTTGCTAGGACTATTGGATCTCACACTTGGTCAAATTTTGCCTTGATGTGAAGGGTAGATGCACTCATCTCGAGTGTAATTTGGTTCTTTTTGTCTATACATAGGCTAAAACTATAGTGAAGTCAGGAGCTGAACATGAATTTATGAAGGATTCATAAAGGGAAAGTTGTGTTTGACGAATTTATTGGATTTTTATGAAGATCTGACTAGTGCGGTTAACCGCACTAGGGGAACCGGTGGCTTTTTCTTTAGATTTCCAGAAGGCATTCCATAAAGTGCCTCAGAAAAGATTGCTGCAAAAGATAGGGTACACAGAGTTGGGGATAAAGTGTTAGCCTGGATTGAGGATTGGCTATCTAACAGGAAGCAGAGAGTTGGAATAAATGGGTGCTTTTCTGGGTTGGCAGTTGGTGACTAGTTGCGTGCCATAGGGATTGGTGCTGGGCCTCAACTGTTTACCATTTACATAGACAATCTAGAAGACAGGACTGAGCGTAGAGTAACAGAGTTTGCTGATGACACGAAGAGTGGGAAAGTGAATTGCATGGAGGACACGGGAAGTCTGCAGAGAGATTCGGATAGAACATAGGACATAAACACTACACAGCACAAACAGGCCCCTCAGCCCACAAGTTGCATTGATCATACCCATACCTACTAGGCTATAGAACTATCTATAACTCCAAATCCCTTTTAATCCCATATACTCATCCAGAAGTCTTTTAAAAGACCCAGCGAGTTCGCCTCCACCACCACCGACAGCAGCCAATTCCATTCACTCATCACCCTCGATGAAAAACTTACCCCTAACATCTCCACTTTACTTGCTGCCCAGCACCTTAAACCTGTGTCCTCTTGTAGTGACCATTTCAGCCCTGGGAAATAGCCTCCGAGAATCCATTCTATCTATTCCTCTCACCATTTTATAAACCTCTATCATGTCACCTCTCAACCTTCATCTCTCCAGGGAGAAAAGAGACCTAGCTCCCTCAACTTGTTTCATAAGGCATGCCTCCCAATCCAGGCAACATCCTTGTAAATCTAGGCTGAGTGAGTGGGTGAGGATATGGCAGATGGAGTATAAAGGTGGTAAATATGAGGTTATTCACTTTGGAGAAATAATAGTAAAATGGAATATTATTTAAATCGTGAAAAATTACAACATGTTACTGTGCAGAGGGACCTGGGGGTCCTTGTGAATTGCAAAAACTCAGTCTGCAGGTGATCAAGAAGGCAAAAGGAATGTTGTCCTTTATCGTGAGGGAGATAGAACATAAAAGCAGGGAGGTCTAGCTGCAACTGTACAGAGTACTGGTGAGGCCGCAACTGGAGTACCGTGTGCAATTTTGGTCCCTTATTTGTGAAAGGATATATTGGCCTTGGAGGGAGTAACAGAAGGTTCACCAGGTTGATACCTGAGATGAGGGGGTTAGCTTATGAGGAGAGATTGAGCAGATTGTGCCTGTACTTGGAGTTTAGAAGGCTGAGTGGTGATCTTATAGAGACATATAAGATGATGAAGGGGCTGAATAGGGTAGAGGTAGACAGATTCTTTTCACTTAGAAAGGAAACCAGAACTAGACGGCACAGCCTCAAAGTTACTGGCTGGGGTGGGGTGGTCCAATTTAAAACAGAGTTGAAGAGAAACTCTGGAATTCTCTGCCCATTGAAGTGGTGAAGGCAACTTTGTTGAATATGTTTAAGTCACAGGTAGATAGATTTCTGATTGATAAGGGAACTAAGGGTTATGGGGAGCAGGCAGGAAAGTGGAACTGATCTGTGATCAGATCAGCCATGATCTTATTGAATTGTGGGACAGGCTCGAGGGGTAGATGGCCTACTCCTTCTCCTACTTATGTTCTTATAACCCAAACCGAGAATTGGCAAGAAGCTTATTAATGAGCAAATGCTGCTTGGTAGCGTCAACACCTTCCATCATTTTATTGATGGTCGAGAATAGAATGATAAGACAGCGATTGACTAGTTCGGATTTGTTCTGTTTTTTGTGAACTGGAAGCGCCTGGGTAATAGAACATAGAACAGTACAGCACAGTACAGGCTCTTCAGCTCTTGATGTTGTGCCGAGCCACGTTCAAATCTAAGATCAAGCTATCCCATTCCCTATCATTCTGGTGTGTTCCATGTGCCTATCCAATAACTGCTTGAAAGTTACTAAAATGCCCGACTCCACTATCACACAAGGCAGTGCATTCCCCACCCCAACTCTGAATCTACCACCATGAACCTTAAAGTTATGCCCCCAGTAACAGCTACATCCACCTGAGGAAATAGTCTTTGCAGGTTCACTCTATCTATCCCCCTCATTATCTTATAAACCTCTATTAAGTGGCCTCTCATCCTCTTCCGCTCCAAAGAGAAAAGCCCCAGCTCCCTCAACCTTTCCAACCCTCCAAATCAGGCAGCATCCTGGTGAATCTCCTCTACACTCTGTCCCATGCTTCCATATCCTTATGACCAGAACTGCACACGATATTCCAAATATTGTCTCACCAAGGGTCTGTATAATAGCATAACCCCACGGCTCAAATTCAAACCCCCATTAATAAATGGTACTAACATACTATAGGCTTTCTTCTCGGCGTATACACTTGAGTGGCAACCTTCAGAAATCTGTGGATATGAACCCCAAGATCTCAGTTTTTCCACATTCTTCAGATCCCTGCCGTTGACCCTGTAAGCTGCATTCAAATTTATCCTAACAAAATGAATCACCTCGCACATATCAGGGTTAAACCCCATCTGCCACTTTTCGGCCCAGCTCTGCATCCTGTCATTGTCTCTTTGCAGCCTGAGAGATAATCCACCTCATCCGTTACTCCACCAATTTTGACATCAGCAGCAAATTTACTCACCTACCCTTCAGCCCCCTCTTCAAAGTAATTGATAAAAATCACAATAGCAGAGGATCCAGCACTGATCGCTGTGGTACACCACTGCTAATTGGCTTCCAGTCTGAAAATTTTCCCTCTACCATGACCCTCTGTCTTCTATGAGGCAGCCAGTTACTTGTCCACTTGGCCAAATTTCCTTCTATTCCACACCTTACCTTCATGAGCCTCCCATGGGGAACTTTATCAAACGCCTTACTAAAATCCATGTATATGACATCAACAGCTCTATCTTCATCCACACACAGTTACTTCCCCAAAGAATTCAATAAAATTTGAGGGGCAAGACTTACCCATCACAAATCCATGCTATCCCAGAGTAAGTTGCATCTTTCCAAATGGTCATAAATCCTATTCCTCAAGACCTTTTCAATTAACTTACCAACTACCAAAGACTAACTGGCCTATAATTACCAGGGTCATTCCTATTTCCTTTCTTGAAGACAGGAACAACATTCACCACTCTCCAGTCCTCTGGCACAATCCCCATGTAAGAATTTAGCAACACCAATTTTAAATCCAACCGATTTATTTGATAGTAAATTTGCGAGCTTTCGACACTGTCTTTGTCAGGCAAATGCACCTGCATTTGCCTGACAAAGACACAGTGTTGAAAGCTCGCAAATTTACTATCAAATAAATCGGTTGGATTTAAAATTGGTGTTGCTAAATTCTTACTGAGTTCTTACTATCCCAGTCCAACGCCAGCACCTCTACGTCACAATCCCCATGGACAGTGAGGACCCAAAGATCAAAGCTAAAGGCCCCACAATCTCATCCATTGCTTCCCTTAATATCCTAGGATGTATCCCATCTGGCCTAGGGAACTTATACACCCTCATGTTTGTCAAAATTGCTAATACATCTTCCCTCAGAACATCTACCCCCTCCATCCTATCAGCTTATACTACGCACTCATCCTCAAAAACATGTCCTCTCTCCTTAGTGAATACTGATGAAAAGTATTCATTCAACGCCTCACCTACCTCTGACTCCAGCACAAGGTCCCACTATCCTTCACTGGCCCTAATCTCACCCTGGACATTTTTTTTTTTACCTCTCACATAAGAGCAAAAAGCATTGCAGTTTTCCTTTATCCAACCCAAGGACTTCTCATGCCTCCTCCTAGCTCTCCTAAGCCCTTTTCTTAAAAACTCATTCCTTGCTACCCTGTAATCTTCAATCGACCCAACTGGTAGGATTAAGGAGAATCCCAAGGCCTTCTACAAATATGTAGAAAGTAAAAGGATGAGAAGAAGGGATAGGACCTATAAAAGGTGAAGGGGGAAAAGTCTGTATGGAACCGGAAGAGATGGCAGAGGTGCTTAATGAGTACTTTGCCTCAGTATTCACGGTGGAAAGTGATTTGGGAGGATGCACTACAAGTTTGCGGCAGACTGAAAAGATTGAGTATGTAGATATTAAGGAAGCGGATGTGTTAGAACTTTTAAATGCTATCAAGATAGACAAATCTCCGGGACCAGATGGGATGTACCCCAGGTTATTGTGGGAGGTGAGGGATGTCATTGCAGAGCCCCTGGCGATGATCTTTGCATCGTCGATGGAGACGGGAGAGGTTCCGGAGGATTGGAGGATTGCGGATGTGGTCCCTATTTTCAAGAAAGGGAACAGGGATAGTCCTGGAAATTACCGACCGGTGAGTCTGACCTCAGTGGTTGGTAAGCTGATGGAGAAGCTTCTGAGGGACAAGATTTATGAGCATTTGGAGAAGTTTAGGTTGATTAGAAATAGTCAGCATGGTTTTGTAAAAGGCAGGTCGTGCCTTACAAGCTTAATTGAGTTCTTCGAAAATGTGACTGAACACATTGACGAAGGAAGAGCAGTGGACGTGGTGTACATGGACTTCAGCAAGGCATTTGACAAGGTCCCACATGCAAGACTTCTTGAGAAGGTGAGAGGCCATGGGATCCAAGGGGCTTTGGCCTTGTGGATCCAGAACTGGCTTGCCTGCAGAAGGCAGAGGGTGGTTGTGGATGGCTCTTTTTCTGCATGGAGGTCGGTCACCAGTGGAGTGCCCCAGGGATCTGTTCTAGGACCCTTGCTGTTTGTCATTTTCATAAATGACCTGGATGAGGAAGTGGAGGGATGGGTGAGTAAGTTCGCCGATGACACGAAGGTCGGTGGTGTTGTGGATGGTCTGGAGGGATGTCAGAAGTTGCAGCATGACATCGACAGGATGCAAGACTGGGCGGAGAAGTGGCAGATGGACTTCAACGCAGATAAATGTGTTGTGGTCCATTTTGGCAGATCCAATGGGATGAATGAGTACACTATCAAAGGTAGGAGTCTTAGCTGTGTGGAAGAGCAGAGGGATCTTGGGGTCCGGGTCCATAAGACTCTCAAATCGGCCTCCCAGGTGGAGGATGTGGTTAAGAAAGCTTACGGTGTACTGGCCTTCATTCATCGAGGGATTGAGTTCAGGAGTCAGGAGGTAATGCTGCAGCTTTATAGGACCCTTGTCAGACCACACTTGGAGTACTGTGCGCAGTTCTGGTCGCCTCACTATAGGAAGGATGTGGAAGCTGTTGAAAGGGTGCAGAGGAGATTTACAAGGATGTTGCCTGGATTGGGAGGCATGCCTTACGAAGACAGGTTGAGGGAGCTGGGACTGTTCTCCCTGGAGAGACGAAGGTTGAGAGGTGACCTGATAGAGGTTTACAAGATGTTGAGAGGAATAGATAGGGTGGAATCTCAGAGACTATTTCCCAGGGCTGAAATGGTCGCAACGAGAGGGCACATATTTAAGGTGCAGGGAAGCAAGTACAGAGGGGATGCTAGGGGAAAGTTTTTCACTGAGGGTGGTGAGTGAATGGAATCGGCTGCCGTCGGTGGTGGTCGAGGTGAACTCGCTGGGGTCTTTTAAAAGACTTCTGGATGAGTATATGGGATCCAATGGGATTGGGGGTTATAGACAGGTCTATGGCTGGGTAGGTTTTGATGTGTTCGGCACAACTTACCAGAGGGTGGTTAGGGAGTGGAATGCCCTGCCTGCGGCAGTTGTAGACGCGCCAAGTTTGGTGGCGTTTAAGAGGTTAGTTGATAAGTTTATGGAAGAGAAGGGAATGGTTTAGTTTGGAGGGTCATTGCTTTTTATAATGGTCGGCACAACATCGAAGGCCGAAGGGCCTGTTCTGCGCTGTAATGTTCTATATTCTATGAAGGGCCTGTTTGTGCTGTAGTGTTCTATGTTAACTCTGCTCCAAGCCCCTTTTCAGGGGAGAGAGTTCCAAAGACTCAGGATCCTCAAAATTGAGATGAGGAAAAATTCTTTTTCTAAATGTTCAACCTTTTATTTTCAAAGAGTGAGCCCATAGTTCTCGATTCTCCCACAAGAGGAAACATCACCTCCACGTCCATCCTGTAAATACCACAAGACATGTTTCAATCAAGTCACTTCTTACTCTTCAAAATCCCAGTAGATACAAGCCTAGCCTATTCAACCCTTCCTCTTTTGACAACTTACTCATTCTACTTATTAATTTGCTAAACCTTCTGACTACTTACAAAGCATTTATATTCTTCCTTAAATGTGATCAATACTGTACACAATACTTTAAACGTGGTCCCATGCTCTGTAGTACCAAAGCATAACCTCTTATTTTAGTATTCAATTCTTCTTGCAATAAAATGATAATATTCTATTAGCTTTCCTAATTATTTGCTATACCTGCATACTAGACTGTATTTCATGCACTAAGATACCCAAATATCTTTGCCTCTGAGTTCTGCAAAAATCTCCCACTATTTAGATGTTTTTTTAAAAATAACAGGATATAGGCATCACTAACTAAGCCAGCACTTATTGCCCATCTGTGGTTGCGACCTGCATTTTCAAGTTGCTGCAGTCTCTGAAATGTAGATATCCCCACAGTGTTGTTGGGAGGGAATTCCAGGATTTCAATCCAATGAGAGTGAAGAAATGATGATATACTTCCAAATCAGGATGAGAAGCGACTTGGAGGGGAACCTCCAGGTGGGTCCCCATGTGTCAGCTGCTCTTGTCCTTCTAGGTGGATGTGGTTGTAGGTTTGGAAGGTGCTGCCTAAGGTGTCTTGTTGAGTTCCTTGCAATGCATCTCATAGATTGTACAAATGGCTGCTACTGTTTGCTGGTGGTGGAGGGATTGAATGTTTTTGTCCTGGATAGTGTAGATGTTCTTGTGCCTTGCAGCTGATGGAATACAGAAGCCAGGAGATGAGTTACTCACCACAGGATTCATAGGCTGACTGCCCATAACATTTATGTAACTAGTCCAGGTCAGTTTTGAGTTAATGGCAAATACCAGGATATTAGTAGTTGGGGATTCAGCGATGGCAATGCCATTGAATGCCGTGGAGGGGAAATGGTTGTATCCTCTTGTTGGAGATAGTCATCATCTGGGCTTGTGTGGCACAATTTCCAATTGTCAGTGCAGGCCTGGATATTGCTCAGGTTTCGCTGCATTTGCACATGGACTACATCAGTAGCTGAGGAGGTGTGTATAATGCCAACCTATCATTGCGTTATTAGCAAATGTGGCAACCATCTCATCCACCTATCCATCTCTCTCATTTATAAATTGTAAACAAATAAATAAAACTAGAATAGTTAACACTTGGTTTTAAAACCAATAGGAATATATTCTGTACAAAAAGAGATAAAGGACCCTAGCTAAAATAAATACCAGTTTGCAGATTTCAAATCTTGCAAGATGTTCATTCACCATTATTTCGAAAATAGGAACGCTGTTAAAAAAACTGCACAGCATCAATTGATCACATCTATACAGATGCTGTCACTGGAGACAAGCAAATAATTTTTAACATTACCTCGCTGTCCTTCAGCATGGTTCGCCCTTCCTCCACATTTCCAATGCGGATCACGATATCGGTGATGCGGAAGTGGAAATCTGGATGATCCGCAATGTCATAAACGCTAATATCCTCCTCATGTCCCAGCATCTGCAGTTTAAAAAAAATTATTTGAGCAAATGGAACTCAAATGCCCTTTCTCCATTCCAGTTTTCAATAAGTGCCTCTTTCAGATGTCTCCTCCAGTTATCTAAATAGTTACTAGCACCCAACATCTACAAGTCAGTACATGTCAATGTACTGTTAACCACAGTCACAAGGAGGAACAACGCGTTACTGACACAGATGCTATTCTGCGTGTTTAAATCACAGGTAGATAGATTTCTGATCAATAAAGGAATTAACAGCTATGGGGAGCAAGCGGGCAAGTGGAATGGAACAACCATCAGATCAGCTATGATCTCACTGAATGGTGCGGCAGGCTCAAGGGGCTAGATGGCCTACTCCTACTCATATTTCTTATGTTCTTATGTTATTTCAGGATGGTTACATTTCCAGTTCCCAGCATTATCACTTTGCATCAACTCACAGCCTAATACTTGATCAACTTGCAGTCTACAATCTTGTCCAGCATGTTAAATAGATTTCCTGTATACCTTAGGGTAGAGAACAAACGGACAAGCAACAAAACAAGGTGTAGCAAATAGGCTGTCCTTAAACAATGAAATGTAAAGAGATTTTAACTAACCAATGCTCTAATTGGGAACACATTCAATTTTATTATGAAGAGGGATGCAAATTTTGTCTTCACCCATTTCTCACTTGATGGATGGGATGCAGAAGTCACTGGCCAGATTAGCATTTATTGCCCATGCCTAATTGTCCTTGGGATGGTGATGGTAAAGGTAAATTGCATTGTTAAACCGCTGGAGTTCATGTGTTGTGATGCAACCAAGGAGGTGGAAGAAAGTATGTCCCACGCACTCTGGACATATTCTCTTCCACCTTCTTACATCAGGAAAATACAAAAGTCTGAGAACATGTACGAATTGGTACGCAGGTTTGTGGCGCAATGGTAGTGTGTTTGATGACAGAGCCGAACGTCACATGTTCGAATCACGTCAGAATCATGCATTTTTAATGCATTTCCTCTTTAGTAGTGGTTAGTATCTCTGCCTGTCATGTGGGAGACCAGGGTTCCATTCCCTGACGGGGAGCTGCGAGGTTTCCTGACTGTGCATTGACAAGGGGTCTTTGGGATGGCATGGTGTTGATGTTGGAGGAAATGCACTAGTAGTAATTTACCAAAATTCACTGGAATCTGAGATGATTCCGCAGATTGGAAAACAGCAAATGTAACGCCACTGTTGAAAAGAGGCAGACAAAAGGCAGGTAGCTATAGGCTGGTTAGCTTAACTTCTGTAATAGTTTCAAGCATTTTCCCTGTCAATCAAGGAAGAAATAGAAAGACATCTGGATATAAATTGCCCCATTTGGGAAGATGCAGCATGGTTTCATGATGGGCAGGTCATGTTTGACTAATTTGGTGGAATTCTTTGAGAACATTACATGCGCAACGGACGATAAGAAACCTGTGGATGGGTATCTGGATTTCCAGAAGGCATTAGACAAGGTGTCGTGCTAAAGACAGCTAATAAAGGTGCACAGTATTATGGGTAATCTCAACAAAAACTATCTATACATCCTTCTCTAGACTCACTATCCACGAAGTCCTCTTCTTTGGTGAATACTATCGCAAAGTACTAATTTAATACCTCGCCTATTTCCTCTAGCTCCACAGATTCCCTCCTGTCCTTGAGTGGGCCAACCCTCTCCCGTTTTATAAAAAAAAAGCCTCAGGATTTTCTTTAATCCTGCTAGCCAATGACTGTGTGACCCCTTTTAGCCCTCCTTACTCTAAGTTTCTTTCTACTTTCAAAGTAGTATCCTTTTTTGATTTGATTTGTCATTCTAACATAGTGAAAAATATTGTTTCTTGAGCGCTATATAAAGCTTAGAGAAGGAAACAAGTGTAGAATGTAGTGTCACAGTCAAAGCTAGGGTGTAGAGAAAGATCAACTTAATGCTAGGTAGGTCTATTCAAAAGTCTGACGGCAGCAGGAAAAAAATTGTTCGAGTCGTTTGATATGTGACTTCAGACTTTGATATGTTCTTTCTGACAGAGGGTAGAAAAGAGAATGTCTGAGGTGTGTGGACTCCTTAATTACGCTGGTTGCTTTGCTGAGGCAGCAGGGAGTGTAGACAGAGTCAATGGTTGGGAGATAGATTGGGCTACATTCACAACCTTTTGTAGACTGCAGTCTTGGGCAGAGCAGGAATCATACTAAGCTGTGATGCAACCAGAAAGAACGTTTTCTATGGTGTATTTGTAAAAATTATTGATAATTGTAGCCAACATGCCAAATTTCCTTAGTCTACTGAGAAAGTAGAGGCATTGATGGGTTGTTAACTATAGTGTCAGCATGGGGGAGGACCAGGACAGGTTTTGGTGATCCAGACACCTAAAAACTTGAAGCTCTCGACCCTTTCTACTTCATCCTCTTTGACGTAGGCAGGGACATATTCTCTACGCTTCCAGAAATTAATGACAATCTCCTTCATTTGACATTGAGGGAGAGATATTGTCAACCACACCAAGGCACCAGATTCTCTCTCATTCCTGTACTCTGTCTCGTCATTGTTTGTGACCTATCCCACCATGGTGGTGTCATCAGCAAACTTGATAATCGAATTGGAGGGGAATTTGTCCACACAGTCATGAGTGTAAAAGGAGTATAGTATGGGGCTGAGAATACAGCCTTGTGGGGCACCGGTGTTGAGGATGATTGTGGAAGTGGTGTTGTTGCCTATACATAACTGATGGCAATTTGAAAGTAAGGAAGTTCAGGATCCATTCGCAGAGGGAAGAGCTGAGGCCCAGGCCATAGTGGTGTTGTAGTCAATAAATGGGAGTCTGACATAGGCATTCTTGTTATTGAAGTGCTCTAGAATTGAGCGTAGGGCCAGGGAGATAACGTCTGCTGTGGATCTGTTGCAGCAGTAGGCAAATTATAATGGATCCAGATATTACAGGCGACTGGAATTCATTCGTGCCATGACTTGCCTTTTGAAGCATTTCATGATAACGGATGCCAGAGCCACCGGACAATAGTGATTGTGGCAAGCTGTTTAATTTTTTAAGTATCGGGATAATGGTCGTCTTCTTGAAGCAGATAGGGACCTCAGATTGTTGTAAAGAGAGATTGAAGATGCCTGCAAGTACCCCCACCAGCTGATCTGCACAGGATCTGAGTACTCCATCTGGACCAGTCGCTTTTTCTGGGTTGACATTCGAGAAAGCTGCTCCAACATCTGCAATGGTGACTCCGAATACAGGTTCATCCAGGGCGAAGGACATGTCTCGCTTCCCTCTTGCTCAAAATGGGCATAGAATGAACTGAGCTCAACAGGGAGGCTCCAACGGCATGTAAAATCACCAGTTCCATCTTGTAGTCTGTTACACCTTGCAGACCTTGCCATAGTCAGCGGGCGCTTGGTGTGGCTAGCCTCGGACTCTAGCTTGGTTCGGTGCTCTTCTTTGCTATCTTTGATGATCGTCTTAAATCGTTTCTAGGTTTCTTGTATAAGTCAGGGTCGTTTGACTTGAACATCAGACCAGGCCTTCAGCAAGCAGTGAATATCCCTGTTCATCCATGGAATCTGGTTGGGGAACATGTGAATTTGCTGCTTTGGCACACAGTCTTCTACACACTTACTAATGAAGTCAGTTACTGTAGTGGCATACTCATTCAGGCTGCTCGCAGAGATTTTTTTAAATACTGACCAGTCCACTGACTCCAAGCAATCCTGTAGGAGATTATCCCATTCCTCAGACCAACGCTGCACGACCTTTATGTTTGAAAGTTTCCCAATCTTCCAGCTTACTGCTGGCCTTTGCAATATGGCATACCTTAATTTGTGTCTTTATGTCCTTGGCCTCCTTGTTTAACCATGGATTTTTTTTTTTAATGTCCCTTGCCATCTTTCTTCCTCACTCATATACTTTAGTTGTGAGAGATTGAAAATCTCCTTAAACTACCACTGGTCATTCACTGTTCTACCTTTCGGCTTCCTGCCCACTCTACTCAGACCAAATCTGACTTTGTGCCTATAACTTTCTTTAATTCCAGAATGCTAGTGTGGGACTCCACTTTTCACCCCCAAACTAAATTTTGAATTATATCATACTCCCTAGAGGATCACTAGTTACGGTGTCATCAATTAATTCCTCCTCGTTACATAATATCAAATCCAGAATAGTCTGCTCCGTGTTGTTTCCACAATATACTGTTCCAAGAAACAATCTCTAATATATTCAATAAACTCTGCCTCCAGACTACCTGTGCCAATTTGATTCTTACTGATTTTAATATGCACGTAGATTGCAAGAAGTCTCAACACCAGGTTAAAGTCTAACAGGTTTATTTGGTAGCAAAAGCCTTTTGGTGGCTTTTGCTACAAAATAAACCTGTTGGACTTTAATCTGGTGTTCAGACTTCTTACTGTGTTTACCCCAGTCCAACGCCAGCACCTCCACATATTAAAATCACCCATGATTATTGCCATATTTTTCTTGCATACCCCTAGTAGTTCCTGACTTATACTGTGCCCCACAGTGGAACTACTGCTTGGGGATCTATAGTTTACTCCTATCGAATGCTTCTTCTTTTTGCTATTACTTGATAATATATAAATAAATAATACGGTTGTACTATAGGCTCCCAAATACTCAGTGGGAAATTGAGGAGCAAATATGAGGGGATTACAGATAGTTACAAGAAAAATAGGGTAGTAATAGTAGGGGACTTAACTTTTCCAACATTGACTGGAACAGGCTTAGCATTAAAGGCTTGGAATGGAGACAAATTAGTAGTGTTCAAAAGGAATTTCTCATTCAGCATGTGATGATTAAAGGAGGAAAAACTTGACCTCCTCTTGGGCAATAAGGAAGAGCAGGTGACAGAAGTGTTAGTGAGGGATCACTTTGGGAGCAGTGACCATAATTCCATTAGTTTTAAGTTAGTTATGGCAAATGATGGGTCAGGCCCAGATGTTAAAATTCTAAATTGGAGCAAGGCCAATTTTGATGGTATTAGACAGGAACTTTTAAAAGTTGTTGGCTGGCAAAGGGACAGCTAGCAAGTGGGAGGCTTTCAAAAACGTGTTAACCCAGAGTTCATGGTAACTGCATTCCTTTGAGTGGCTGGGAGAACTTTGGAACCCTGGATGACTTGGGATATTGAACCCCCGGTCAAAAAGGAGGCAGCATATGACATGGATTAACAGATAGGATCAAATGAATCCCTTGAAGAGTAGAGGGGGAGGAGTCGAAGTCGAATTAAGAGAGAAATCAAAAGGATCAAAAGCAGACATGAGATTGTTTTGGTAGATAAAGCAAAGGAGAATCCAAAGAGCCTCTATAAATACATAAAGGGCAAAAGAGTAACAAGGGAGAGAGTTGGACCTCTCAAGGATGAACAAGGTCATTTCTGTGCAGATCCACAAGAGATAGGAGAGATCCTAAATGAATATTTCTCATCAATATTTACTGTTGAGAAAAGCATGGATGTTGGGGAACTTGGAGAAATAAACACTGATGTCTTCAGGGATGTACATATTACAGAGGAGGTGCTGAAAATCTTAAAGCACATCAAGATAGATAAATCCCTGGAACCTGATGAAGTGCATCCCAGAATGTTGTGGGAGGAAATTTTAGCTCTCCTAGCAGAGAGATTTGAATCAATAGTCACAGATGAGGTGCCTGAAGATTGGAGAGTGGCAAATGTTGTGCCTTTGTTCAAGAAAGGCTGCTGGAAACGGCCTGGAAACTACAGGCCAGTGAGCCTAACATCTGTAGTGGGTAAGTTGTTGGAAAGCATTGAGAGACAGGATCTGCAGGGAGATGAGGACTGATTTTAGGCAGTCAAGTGGATAAAGTTGTTAAGAAGGCTTATGGAGTCTTAGCTTTTATTGGTAGGGGGATTGAATTTAGGAGCCGCAGCATCATGTTGCAGCTGTACAAAACTCTAGTGCGGCCGCACTTGGAGTATTGTGTGCAGTTCTGGTCGCCACATTATAAGAAAGATGTGGAGGCATTGGAGAGGGTACAGAGGAGGTTTACTAGGATGTTGCCTGGTATGGAGGGCAGGTCCTATGAAGAGAGGTTGAAGGATTTGAGGTTGTTTTCGTTAGAAAGGAGGCGGCTAAGAGGGGATCTTATTGAAGCATATAAGATGATTAGAGGTTTAGATAGGGTGGACAGTGATAGCCTTTTTCCTAGGATGGAGAAAGCTAGCACGAGGGGACACAGCTTTAAATTAAGGGGTATGAGTTATAGGACGGATATCAGAGGTAGGTTCTTTACTCAAAGAGTGATTAGGGAGTGGAATGCCCTGCCTGCAGCTGTTGTAGATGCGCCAAGTTTGGTGGCGTTTAAGAGGTTAGTTGATAAGTATATGGATGAGAAGGGAATGGTTTAGTTAGGAGGGGCATTGCTTTTTATTTTGGTCGGCACAACATCGAAGGCCGAAGGGCCTGTTCTGTGCTGTATTGTGCTATGTTCTATGTTCTATTACGGACAATCAGCATGGCTTTGAGAGTGGAAAATCATGTTTCTCAAATTTGAGTTTTTGAAGGAGTAACCAACAAGTAGGTGGAGGCAGTATAATTGATGCTGTCTACATGGACTTTAGCAAGGCCTTTGTCAAAGTACTGTCTGCTAGGTTGTGACATGAAGTTAAATCTCATATGACCCAGGGTGAGGTAGCCAAATGGGCACAAAATTCGCTTGATGACCGAAGCCAGAGGGTGGTTGTAGAGGTCTGTTTTCAAACTGGAGGCCTGTGATGAGCAATGTGCCTCAGGGATCAATGCTGGGCCCACAGTGACATGTTTATAATTATATATTTTTAATGAAAATATGGGGGGCATGGTTAGTAAGTTTGCAGATAACACCAAGATTAGTGGCACAGTGGACAGTGAACAGTGAAAAACATTAACTGTGATTGCAGCAGAATCTTGGTCAATTGGGCTAGTGGGCTGATGAATGGCAGATGGAGTTTAATTTCGATAAATGCGAGGTGATTCATTTTGGCAGATTTAACCAGACAGGACTTCATTAATAGAACATAGAACACTACAGCACAAACAGGCCCTTTGGCCCACAAGTTGCGCTGATCATACCCATACCTACCAGGCCACAGAACTATCTGCAACTCCCAAACACACATCCAGAAGTCTCTTCAAAGACCCCAGCGAGTTCGTCTCTACCACCACCACCAACAGCAGCCGATTCCATTCGCTCACCACCCTGAGTGAAAAACTTACCCCCTAACATCTCCTCTGCATTTGCTGCCCAGCACCTTAAACATGTGTCCTCTCGTAGCGACCATTTCAGCTCTGGGAAATAGGGTGGATTCTCGGAGGCTATCTATTCCTCTCAACATTTTATAAACCTCTATCAGATCGCCTCAACCTTCATCTCTCCAGGAGAAAAGACCTAGGTTGAGAGAGCTATCTTCATAAGGCATGCCTCCCAATCCAGGCAACATCCTTGTAAATCTCTTCTGTAACCTCTCAATAGCTTCCACATCCTTCCTATAGTGAGGCAACCAGAACTGCACACAGTACTCCAAGTGGGGTCTGACAAGGGTCTTATAAAGTTGGAGCATTACCTCCCGATTCCAAAACTCAATCCCTCAATTAACGAAGGCCAGTACACTATATGCCTTCCTGACAACATCTTCCATCTGTGAGGCCAATTTAAGAGTCCTATGGACCAGGACCCCAAGATCCTTCTGCTCCTCAACACTGCTAAGACTCCTACCCTTGATATTGTACTCCTTCATCTCATGCCAAAATGGACTACTACACAGTTGACTGATCTCCATGCAGGAAAAGATGCATCTACAACCACTCTCCTTCTGCAGGCAAGCCAGTTCCATATCCACAAGGCCAAAGCCCTTGGATCCTATGCCTTTTCACCCTCTCAAAGTCTTGCATGGGGAATCTCATCAAACGCCTTGCTGAAATCCACGTAAACCACATCTTCCTTCGTCAACGTGTTCAGTCACATTTTCAAAGAACACCACTAGGCTTGTAAGGCATGACCTGTCCTTGACAAAGCCGTGATGACTATTTCTGATCATTCTAAACTTCTCCAAATGCTCATAAATCCTGTCCCTCAGGATCCTCTCCAACAACTTACCAACCACTGAGGTCAAATTAACCGGTCAGTAATTTCCCAGGCTATCCCTGTTCCCTTTCTTGAAAATAGGAACAACATCTGCAATCTTCCAATCCTCTGGAACCTCTCCTGTCTCCATCGACAACGCAAAGATCACTACCAGAGGCTTTGCAATCACTTCCCTCACCTCGCACAGTGACTTGGGGTACATCCCATCTGGTCCCTGCGACTTATCTATCTTGATACAGGATGTGTTGGAACTTTTAAATTCTTTCTTAACATCCACATATTCAATCTTTTCAATCCACCACAAACCTGCAGTACAACCTCCCAAATCACTTTCCACCGTAAATACCGAGGCAAAGTACTCATTAAGCACCTCTGCCATTTCTTCCCATTCCACACAAATTTTTCCCCCTTCACCTTTTAAAGATCCAATCTCTTCACTTCTCATCCTTTTATCCTCACAAATTTGTAGAACGCCTTGGGATTCTCCTTAATCTTAACCCGCTAAGGCCTTCTCATGACCCCTTCTGGCTCTCCTAATTTGTTTTTTTAAGCTCCTTTCCAAAAGCTTTATACTCCTCTACATCTTTAACATCTCCTAGTTCTGAACCTTTTATATTTTATACACCTTTCTTTTTTCCCGACTAGATTCATCACAACCTTTGTGCACCATGGTTCCCGCGACTTACCAAAACCTCCTTGTCTCATTGGAATGTTGTCGTGCAGAGCAGCAAACATTCCTTGAAAATCCGCCACCTTTCTTCAGTACTTTTCCTCAAGAACACCACCTTCCAGTTTACTTGTCTAATTTTCTGCCTGATGATTTCATATTTCCCCCCACTCCAGATAAACACCTTCCTACCCTGCCTGATCCTATCTCTTTCCAATGCTATCGTGAAGGAGATAGAATTACGATCACCATTCCCGAGATGCTCTCCTACTGAGAGATCCGACACCCGTCCAGGTTCATTAGCCAGCACCAAGTCGAGTACAGCCTCTCCTCTAGTAAGCTTATCCACGTACTGCGTCAGGAAACCCTCCTGAATGCACCTAACAAACTCCTCCCCATCCAAACCCCTTACCCTAGGGATATTCCAATCGATGTTTGGGAAATTAAAGTGTCCCAAAACGACAACTCTATTATTACTACATCTCTCTCGGATCTGTTTCTCTATCTGCACCTCAACTTCCCTGTCACTACTGGATGGCCTGTAGAAAACACCCAGCAAAATTATCCAGTAACTTTCACCCACAGAGACTGAACAGTCCCTCCACGGCATCCGCCTTTTCTACAGCCGTGACACTGTCCCTGATCGACAGTGCCACTCCGCTACCTCTTTTGCCTCCCTCCCTGTCCTTCCTGAAACATCTAAATCCCAGCACCTGAAGTACCCAGTCCTGTCCCTGAGACATTCAGGTCTCCGTAATGGCCACTGCATCAGATTCCCAAGCAGCAATCCACACCTCAAGCTCATCCACTTTATTCACTACACTCCTGGCATTAAAATAGACACACCTCAGACCCTTGGTCTGGGTGCTTCCCTTCTCTATCATCCGTCCAACCTTCCCCTCATACTGTTTACAGTCCTTCTCCACTTGGGAGCCAATCTCCTTGCTCTCAGTCACCTCATCTTGATTCCCTCTCCCTAACCTTTCAAGTTTACAGTCTCCTCAGTAACCCTAGCCAACCTTCCCACCAAGATATTGATCCCCCTAGGATTCAAGTGCCACCCTTCTTTATTGTACAGTCACACCTGCCCCTAAAAGAGGGCGCAATAAACCTGAATCCTTGCCCTCTGCTCCAGTTCCCTCAACCATGCATTCACCCTCCACCTCACTCTATTCCTGCTCACTCTCCTGAGGCGCAGGCAGCAATCCTGAGATTACTACCTTTGCGTTCCTCTTTCTCAGCTGTCTACCTAATTCCCTATAATCCCCTTTCATGACCCCTTCCCTCTTCCTACCTATGTCAGTGGTACCTATATGGACCACAACTTCCAGCTCCTCACTCTCCCCTTTCAGGATGTCTGGGATGTTTCTAGAGACATCCCTGACACCAGCTCCAGGGAAGCAAATCATATCCGCGACTCCTGTCCGTGTCCGCAAAAACGCTTGTCTGATCCCCTCACTATGGAGTCCCCTTATTAATACTGCCTTTCTCTTCTTTTAATGGTAGGATATTGCGCAGGATCACAGAACAAAGAAACCTGGGTGTACATGTTTATTGCTCCTTGAAAGTGGAGTCACAGTTGGACAGGGTGGTGAAGGCAGCATTCCGCATGGTTGGTTTCATTGGTCAAAACATTGAACACAGAATTTGGGATGTCTTGTTGAAATTGTACAAGACATTGGTAAGGCGATACTTTAAATATGGTGTACAGTTCTGGTCACCCTATTATTGAAAGGGTATTAAACTAGAAAGAGTGCAAACAAGATTAACTAGGATGCTACTGGGACTCAATGGTTTGAGTTATAAGGAGAGGCTGGGTAGATTGGGACTTTTTCCCCTGGAAGGCAGGAGACTGAGGGGTGACTCCTATGCTGAAAAGCTTTGTACTTAAATGCACAAAGCATTTGGATCAAAATTAATGAATTAATGGCATAAATAGAAACAGGCAGGTATAATTTGGTGGCAATTACTGAGACATGGTTACAATGAGACCAGGTCTGGAATTGAATATCCAAGGATACTCAGTGTTTTGGAAAGATAAACTGAAAGGAAAAGGAAGTGGTGTAGCTTTGCTGGTGAAGAAAGGTATCAATGCTGGAATGTGAAATGATATAAGCATATGAGATCAAGATGTAGAAGTATCAAAGATAAAATTGTATCCATCTCTACAACTGCCCCTGGCAGCTTGTTCCAGACAGTCGCCACCCTGAGAGAAAAAAATTGTCCTCTGGCCACTTTTGTATCTCTCCCCTCTCACCTTAAACCTATGCCTTCTAGTTTTAAACTCCCTTGCCTTTGGGAAAAGATATTGACTATCTACCTTGATTATACCTCTCATTATGTTATAAACCTCGATAAAGTCAACCCTTGCCCATGAATGCACCAGAGAAAAAATTTCCAGCCTACTTAGTTTCTCCGTATAACTCAATCCATCAAGTCCTGGTAGCATCCTTGTAAACTAGAAAGAGTGCAGAAAAAATTTAATGATAGCCTTTCTATAACAGGGTGACCAGAATTGCATACAGTATTTTAAGTGTGGCCTTACCAATGTCGCAACTCCTGTATTCAACGTTCTAACCAATGAAACGAAGTATGCCAAATGCCTTTTCACCACCTGTGACTCCACTTCTAAGGAGCTATAAACACGTACCCCTAGATCTCATTGATCTGTAACTCTCCCCAACGTCCTACATGACCCAGAGCAGGACTTACTCAGTTATATCTACCAAAATGCATCACCTCATTTGTCTAAATTAAACTCCATCTGTCATTCATCAGCCCAAATTGATCAAGATCCTGTTGCAATTGGAGGTAACTGTTTTCATTCTCCACTTTGCACCAATCTTGCTATCATCTGCAAACTTACTAACCATGCCCCCTATATTCTCATCCAAATGATTAATATTAATGACAAATAACAGTGGGCCCAGCACTGATCTCTGAGGCACAGTGCCAGTCACTGGCCTCCAGTTCGAAAAACACTTGACCACCACCCTCTGGCTTCAGTAAAGTTTTAGAACATAGAACATTACAGCACAGAACAGGCCCTTCGGCCTTCGATGTTGTGCCGACCAAAATAAAAAGCAATGCCCCTCCAAACTAAACCATTCCCTTCTCTTCCATATACTTATCAATTAACCTCTTAAACGCCACCAAACTTGGCGCATCTACAACAGCTGCAGGCAGGGCATTCCACTCCCTAATCACTCTTTGAGTAAAGAACCTACCTCTGATATCCGTCCTATAACTCATACCCCTTAATTTAAAGCTGTGTCCCCTCGTGCTAGCTTTCTCCATCCTAGGAAAAAGGCTATCACTGTCCCCCCTATCTAAACCTCTAATCATCTTATATGCTTCAATAAGATCCCCTCTTAGCCGCCTCCTTTCTAACGAAAACAACCTCAAATCCTTCAACCTCTCTTCATAGGACCTGCCCTCCATACCAGGCAACATCCTGGTAAACCTCCTCTGTACCCTCTCCAATGCCTCCACATCTTTCTTATAATGTGGGGACCAGAACTGCACAAATACTCCAAGTGCGGCCGCACTAGAGTTTTGTACAGTTGCAACATGATGCTGCGGCTCCTAAATTCAATCCCCCTACCAATAAAAGCTAAGACTCCATATGCCTTCTTAACAACTTTATCCACTTGACTGCCTACTTTCAGGGATCTATTGACACATACACCAAGATCCTTCTGTTCCTCAACACTATTAAGAGCCCTACCATTAGCCCTATACTCTACACATTTATTGTTCCTGCCAAAGTGCATTACCTCACACTTTTCCACATTAAACTCCATTTGCCACCTCTCGGCCCAGCTCTGCAACTTGTCCAAGTCACTCTGTAAACTATAACACCCCTCTTCACTATCTACCACTCCACCGACTTTAGTGTCATCTGCAAATTTACTGATCCATCCCTCAATACCCTCATCCAGATCATTTATAAAAATTACAAACAGCAGGGGCCCCAAAACAGCCCCCTGAGGCACACCACTCGTCACCGAACTCCACGATGAATATCTCCCATCAACCACCACCCTCTGTCTTCTATCTGCCAGCCAATTCCTAATCCAATTAGCTAAATCACCCTCTATTCCACACATCTGCATTTTCTGTAGAAAATTCCTGTTACTGTTTCCTGACACAGTACGTGGAAAAGCCTACGAGAGGAGAGGCTGTACTTGACCTGGTGCTTGCTAATGAGCCAGGGAAGGTGTCGGATCTCACGGTAGGTGAGCATCTTGAGAATTATGATCTCCATTCCATCTCTTTCACGATAGCGATGGAAAGAGATAGGATCAGGCAAGCTAGGAAGGTGTATGTCTGAAGTAAGGGGAAATATGAAAACATTAGGCAGGTAATTGGACGCATAAATTAGCTTTAAATTAAGGGGTGGTAGTTATAGGACAGATATCAGAGGTAGGTTCTTTACCCAGAGGGTGGTTAGGTTATGGAATGCCCTGCCTGCGGCAGTTGTAGATGCGCCAAGTTTGGTGGCGTTTAAGAAGTTAGTAGAAAAGTTTATGGACGAAAAGGGAATGGTTTAGTTTGGAGGGTCATTGCTTTTTATATTGGTCGGCGCAACATCGAAGGCCGAAGGGCCTGTTCTGTGCTGTAATGTTCTATGTTCTATCCCATCCGGTCCTGGCGACTTGTCTATCTTGATAGAATTTAACAGGTCTAACACATCCTCTTTCCTAACATCCACATACTCAATCTTTTCCGTATGCCGCAAACCTGCAGTACAATCTCCCAATTCACTTTCCACCATGAATACCGTGGCAAAATACTTGTTAAGCACCTCTGCCATTTCTTCCAGATTCACACAGACTTGCACCTTCTCACTGGAGAGACGTAGGTTGAGAGGCGACCTGATAGAGGTTTATAAAATGTTGAGAGGAATAGATAGGGTGGACTCAGAGGGTGGTGAGTGAACGGAACCGACTGCCGGAGGTTATTGAGGCAAACTCACTGGGGTCTTTTAAGAGACTTCTGATTGAGTATGTGGAAAAGAGTAGGATAGGGGTTATAGATAGGTCTGTGGATTGGTAGATGTGATCGGTGCAACTCGTGGGCCAAAGGACCTGTTTGTGCTGTATTGTTCTATACTTCTATCTCCTCTTACTTGCCCCCCAGCATCTTAAACCTGTGTCCTCTCATAGCGACCATTTCAGCCCTGGGAAATAGCTTCCGAGAATCCATCCTCTATAAGGTTGCCTCTCAACCTTCGTCTCTCCAGGGAAAAGAGACCTAGCTCTCTCAACCTATCTTCATAAGGCATGCCCCCCAATCCAGGCAACATCCTTGTAAATCTCCTCTGCATCCTCTCAATAGCTTCCACATCCTTCCTATAGTGAGGCGACCAGAACTGCACACAATACTCCAAGTGGGGTCTGACAAGGGTCTTATAAAGTTGCAGAATTACCTCCTGACTCCTAAACTCAATCCCTCTATTAATGATGGCCAGTCCACCATATGCCTTTTTGACCACATCCTCCACTTGCGGGGCAGATTAGAGAGTCCTATGGACCCGGACCCCAAGATCCTTCTGCTTCTCAACACTGCCAAGACTCCTACCTTGATATTAGAACATAGAACATTACAGCACAGAACAGGCCCTTCGGCCTTCGATGTTGTGCCGACCAAAATAAAAAGCAATGCCCCTCCAAACTAAACCATTCCCTTCTCTTCCATATACTTATCCACTAACCTCTTAAACGCCACCAAACTTGGCGCATCTACAACAGCTGCAGGCAGGGCATTCCACTCCCTAATCACTCTGAGTAAAGAATTATTATATTATACTCCTTCATCCCATTGGTCCTGCCAAAACGGACCACCACACATTTATCCGTGTCGAAGTCCATCTGCCACTTCTCCGCCCCGTCTTGCATCCTATCTATGTCTCGCTGCAACTTCTGACATCCCTCCAGACTATCCACAACACCACCAACCTTCATATCGTCGGCAAACTTACTAACCTATCCCTCCACTTCCTCATCCAGGTCATTTATGAAAATGACCAACAGCAAGGGTCCTAGAATAGATCCCTGGGGCACTCCATTGGTGACTGACTTCCATACAGAAGACCCATGTTGAGGGGAATAGATAGGGTGGACTCTCAGAAACTATTTCCCCGAGCTGAAATGGTCACTACAAGAGGACACAGATTTAAGGTGCAGGGAAGCAAATACAAAGGAGATGTCAGGGGTAGGTTTCTCACTCAGAGGGTGGTGAGTGAACGGAACCAACTGCCATCAGAGGTTGTTGAGGCAAACTCACTGGGATATTTTAAAAGACTTCTGGATGAGTATATGGAAAAGAATAGGATAGGGGGTTATAGATAGGTCTGTGGATTGGTACTCTCTGCCTTCTGCAGGCAAGCTAGTTCTGGATTCATGAGGCCAAAGCCCCTTGATCCCATGCCCCCTCACCTTCTCAAGAATTTAATTATGCAACAACATAGCACACGAGGGCTTTGCTAAAATCCATGTAGACAACATCAACTGCACTGCCCTCATCTACTTTCTTGGTTACCCCTTCAAAAAATCTCAAACAAATTTGTGAGACATGATTTTCCACTCAAAACCATGCTGACTAGTCATTCCTTGCATCTCTAAATGCCTGTAGATCCTGTCTCTCAAAATACCTTCCAACAATTTACCCAACACAGATGTAAGGTTCATTGGCCTGTAGTTCCCAGTCTTTTCCTTGCAGCCCTTTTTAAAGGAAGGCACAACTTTTGCCACCCTCCAATCTTCAGGCACCTCACCCATAACTATCGATGATTCAAATATCTCTTATTAGGGAACTCAATTTCCTCCCTAGCTTCCCACAATGTCCTGGGATACACTTCATCAGGTCCTGGGGATTTAGCTATCTTGATATGCTTCAAGACTTCCAGCATCTCCTTCTCTGTAATATGTACACTCCTCAAGACATCACTATTTATCCCCCCAAGTTCTTTAACATTCATGCTTTTCTCAACAGTAAATATTGATGAGAATATTCATTTAGGATCTTACCTTGTTGATCCTTAGGGGGCTCTACTCTTCCCTTGTTATTCTTTTGCCCTTTATGTATTTGTAGAAGCTGTTTGGATACTCCTTTGCCTTACCTGCCAAAACAAGCTCATGTCCCCCTTTTGCCCCCCTGATTTCTCTCTTAACTCTACTCCTACAGCGCCTATATCTTTTAAGATTCGCTTGATCCCAGCTGCCTAGACATGTCATGTGCCCCTTTCTTCTTCTTGACCAGGGCCTCAATATCATGAGTCATCCAAGGGTCCCTACTTCTGCCAACCTTGCCCTTGACTCTCAGAGGAATGCTTTATCCTGAACTTTAGTTAACACACTTTTGAAAGCATGCCACTGATCAGTTTATCTAGCCTCTCCTTAAAACTCAAATCATCAAGATCCAGTAGCATCCTAATAAATCTTAGGGTGGCCAGAACAGCACATGGAATTCCAAGTATAGCCATACCAACGTCTTATAACTTCAACAAGACATCCCAATTTCCTGCATTCAATGTTGTGACCATTGAAACCAAACATGCCAAATGCCTTCTTCACCACTCTGTCCACCTGTGACTCTACTTTCTAGGAGCTAGGAACATGTATCCCTAGATCTTTTTGTTCTATAACTCTCCCCAACACCCTACCGTTAAGAGTAACTCCTGCCCTGGTTCAATCTACCAAAATGCATCACCTTGCATCTACCTAAATTAAACTACATGCCATTCATCAGTCCATTGGCCCAGTTAATCAAGTTCCTATTGCAATCCTAGAGAACCTTCTTCATTGTCTACTATGCTACCAATCTTAGTGTCATCAGGACGGCATGGTAGTTAGCACTGCTGCTTCACAGCTCCAGGGACCTGTGTTCGACTCTCAGCTCGGGTCACTGTGTGGAATTTACACATTCTCCTCCTGTCTGCGTGGGTTTCCTCCAGGTGCTTCGGTTTCCCCCCACAGTCCAAAGATGTGCAGATTAGGTTGATTGGCCATGTAAAAAAATGCTCCTTAGTGCCCTATGTTCAAGGGATTAGTGGGTAAAATATGTAGGGATATAAGGGTTGGGCTTGAGTGGGATTGTGGTTGGTGCAGATTCAATGGGCCAAATGCCCTCTTTCTGAACTGTAGGGTTTCTATGATTTCTATGTTTCTATCATTTCATTTGCAAACTTACTAACCATGCCTCCTATATTCTCATCCAAATTTAAGGTGCAGGGAAGCAAGTACAGAGGGGATGCTAGGGGAAAGTTTTTCGCTGAGGGTGGTGAGTGAATGGAATCGGCTGCCGTCGGTGGTGGTCGAGGCGAACTCGCTGGGGTCTTTTAAAAGACTTCTGGATGAGTATATGGGATCCAATGGGATTGGGGGTTATAGATAGGTCTATGGCTGGGTAGGTTTTGATGTGTTTGGCACAACTTGTGGGCCGAAGGGCCTGTTTGTGCTGTAGTGTTCTATGTTCTATGTTCTAAATTATTCGTAAAATGACCAACAGTGGTCCCAGCAGCAATGCCTAAGG
Source organism: Sphyrna mokarran (assembly GCA_024679065.1). Taxonomy (NCBI): domain Eukaryota; kingdom Metazoa; phylum Chordata; class Chondrichthyes; order Carcharhiniformes; family Carcharhinidae; genus Sphyrna; species Sphyrna mokarran. The sequence goes on along the minus strand of JAGIQG010000021.1, from coordinate 859,193 downwards.
CACACTGCTGGTCACAGGCCTCCAGTTTGAAAAACAACCCTTTGCAACCACCCTTTGGCTTCTGTCAAAAGGTGAATTTTGTGTCCAAATGGCTACCTCACCCTGGATCCTGAGAGATTTCACCTCGTGTGACAAACGATACCTTGTCAAAGGCCTTGCTAAAGTCCATGTAGACATTATCAACTGCGCAGCCCTCATTTACCTTCTTGGATACCTCTTAAAAAAACTCCCTGCCAGGATATTAGTACACCTCCAGTTTGGGAAAAAGATACAAAAGTCTGAGGTCATGTACCAATTGATCCAACAATAGCTTCTTCCCTGCAGCCATCAGATTTTTGAATGAACCTATCTTGCATTAAGTTGATTTTCCTCTACACCTTAGCTATGACTGCAACATTATATTCTGGACACTCACTTTTCCTTCTTTATGAACGGTATGTTTTGTATATATAGTGCACAAGAAACAATACTTTTCACTGCATGCTAATACACGCGACAATAATAAATCAAATCAAACTAGCCTCCCATCCATTGATTCTCTTTACACTCGGCACTTCCTCAAAAGGAGGCAGCATAATTAAGGACCCAATGCACCCTGGACATCCTTCCATCTTCTTCCATCAGGAAAAAGATACAAAAGTCTGAGGTTGTGTAATAACCGACTCAAGAACAGCTTCTTCCCTGCTGCCATCAAACATTAAGTTGATCTTTCTCTGCACCCTAGCTATGACTGTAGCACTATATTCTACACTCTCCTTTCCTTCTCTACAAACATTATGTTTTGTCTATATAGCGTACTAGAAACAATACTTCTCATTGTATGTTAATGCATGTGACAATAATAAATTAAATCATGTAGCCTGCCCCTCTTGAACAGGTTCTGTTAACTTTCCTACTCTTATAATTCTTTGGTGAACAAAGACATACATCTATCCCTCCTTTATTGTCTGGTAACCACCTACCACATCGCCAACCTGTTCTCTTACCTCCTTTAATTCACGTTTCCTAATTTCCCCTACAACTGAACCCTCACACCCCCCTCTCCCCACATTCAGTTTACATCTACAAACACCCACATCCTCCACTACTGACACTCAGTGGCAGCAGTTGTACTATCTACAAATGCACCGCAGCAATTCAAAGATCTTTAGATAGCACCTTCCAAACTCACAACCACTGCCATCTGGAAGGACAAGGCAGCAGACACATGGGAACATCATCAATTGCAAATTCCCCTCCAAGCCACTCACCATCCTGACTTTGAAATATATTGCCAGACCTTCAGTCGCTGGGTCAAAATCTTGAAATTCCTTTCCTAATGGCATTATGGGTCAACCATAAGTTCCCACATTCTTCCCATGTCTGTGTGGGTTTCTCTGGAACTCAGGTTTCCTCTGGCAGTCCAAATATGGTAAACTCAGTAAAGTTTTGCAACACCAATTTAAAATCCAACCAATTTATTTGATAGTAAATCCACGAGCTTTCGACACTATGTTGTGCCTTTGTCAGGCAAATGCAGTGTTCTCCAAATATGTGCAGATTAGGTAGATTGGCCATTTCAATTGCTCCTTAGTGTCAGGTGGACTAGCAGGGTAAATACCCAAGAGAGAGTTTTGGCTAGGATTGTCGTCCATGCAGGCTCAATGGGCTGTATGGCTTCCTTCTGCCCTGAAGGATTCTATGATTTTAACCCACAGCACATGGACTGCAGCGATTCAAGAAAGCAGCTCACCGCCACTTTTTCAGGGACAACTAGGGAAGGGCAATAAATGCTGGACAATCAGCAACATTCATGCCCCATGAATGAATAAAGAGAGGTAGGTTTGTTAGTTGGCCACTTCACCACCCACCAAAGAAACAATTTAGCAGCTATGTCAAAGAATCATAGATTTATACAGCATAGCAGAGGGAGTCCCTTTGGCCAGAGTCCACATCAACATTAGAAACACTAACTCCCACCTAATCCCATCTGCTAGCATTTGACTCATTCGCCCTGAATGTTATGATGTGCCATCTAGATACTTTTTAAAGGATTTGAGGTAACCCACCTCAACCACTCTCCAAGGCAGTGCACTCCAGACCGTTGTCATCCTCTGGTGAAAAGTTTTTCCTCACATCCCTCCTAAACCTCCTGCCCCTTCCCTTGAGGCTATGTTCCCTTGTAACTGACCCTTCAGCTTATCCACTCTGTCCATGTCCTTCAATCTTGTCAGGTCACCCTCCACCTTCTCTGCTTTAATTAAAACAACCCAAGTACTGCCCAACCTCTCTAACTTAAACATTCCATCTCAGGCAGCAATCTGGTGAATCTCCAGTGCAATCACATCCTTCCGATAACATGGCGAATAGATAGTGCGACATGAACCCAAGATCCCTGTTGAGACTGTCTTGGGTTCTTGTTGCACTATTTACAACCCCCACGACTTGCTTGGGTTTGCTAAACCTCGCTTACTGTACTAGAACATAGAACATCATAGCACAATATGGCCCTTAATATTGTGCTGACCATTGGAACCAATCTAATGGCCCTCTAACCTAAACTATTCCAACGCTATCCATATGCCTATTCACTGACCATTTGAATGCCCTTAAACTTGGCAAGTCGACAACTACTGCAGGCAGGGCATTCCACGCCCTTACTACCCTCTGAGTAAAGAACCCACCTCTAACATCCATCCTATAACTACCACCCCTTAATTTAGAGCTATGTCCCCTCATGTTATCCATCTCTATCCGAGGAAAAAACTCTCACTGTCCACCCTATCTAATCCTCTGATCATTTTATATGCCTCAATTAAGTCACCTCTTAGCCTTCTCTCTAATGAAAATAACCTCAAATCCCTTAGCCTTTCATAAGATCTACCCACCATACCAGGCATCATCCTGGTAAACCTCCTCTGCACCCTTTCCAATGCCTCCACATCTTTCTTATAATGTGGCGACCAAAACTGTACTCAATACTCCAACTGCGGCCACACCAGTTTTGTACAGTTATTTGACCTCACGGCTCCGAAATTCAATCCCTCTACCAATAAATGCTAACACACTATACGCCTTCTTAACAATCTTATCAACTTGAGTACCAACTTTCAGGGATCTATGCACACGTACACCAAGATCTCTCTGCTCATCTACACTACTAAGAGTCCTACATTTAGCCCTATATTCTGTACAAATATTACTCCTACCAAAGTGAATCACCTCACACTTTTCTGCATTAAACTCCATTTGCCACCTCGCAGCCTAGCTCTGCAGCTTATCTATGTCGCTCTGCAAACTATAACATCCATCCTCACTGTCTACAACTCCTCCAACTTCGGTGCTGTCAGCAAATTTACTAATCCATCCCTCTACATCCTCAACTAGATCATTTATAAAACTGACCAACAGTGGCCCCAAAACAGATCCCTGAGGTACACCACTAGTAACTGAACTCCAGGTTGAATATATCCCATCAACCACCACCCTCTGTCTTCTATCAGAGAGCCAATTCCTAATCCAAATTGATAAATCTCCCTCAATCCCATGCATCTGCATTTTCTGCAGTAACCTTCCATGGGGAACCTTATCAAATGCTTTGCTAAAATCCACGTACACCATGTCAACTGCCTTACCCTTATCCACCTCTTTGGTCACCTTTTCAAAAAACTTAAGGTTTGTGAGGCATGACACACCCTTCACAAAACCATATTTTGACTCTCCCGAATCAATTCATTTCTCTCTAGATGACTATAAATCCTATCCCTTATAATTCTTTCCAATTGCCTGGAGACAATACACATCTCCAACCTGGGACTTAATGCTCCTTCCATTCACATTGTTAGCCTCTTTAAGACTTGAGTAGCAGGTCACGTGTAAAGACTTGTATTCTAATCCGTAATCTGTAAACTGTGCTATTATATGCTCTGTCCGAGGCCAGAACTCTCCACTTGCCTGATGAAGGGGCAAACCCCAAAAGCTTGCGAGTTTACTATCAAATAAATCAGTTGGACTTAAACCTGGTGTTGTCAGGCTTCTTACTGTGTTTAACCCAGCCCAATGCTGGCATCTCCACATTATGACTGCTCTGGATTTGCGCAGCTCGCACTTAAGTTGTGCTTCACCAATACACTATGCTTCATAAACTTGACAGCCTTTGTGGATGAGGCAACACCAAGTAGGGCTGTTTTGTGCCAGTGTTTCCCAGTTGGTCGTGTCTATGTCAAGCGACTTCAGGGAGGTCTTGCGCGTCTGAAATGTTTCTTCTGCCCTCCATGCAAGCGTCTTCCAGCAGAGTTTCCCAAAAAGGAGCTGCTTGGGAATGCGCTTGTCTGACATAAAGATAACATAACCTGCCCACCGGGTCTGCGCTCTCAGCAGCAACACATGAACTGATGATAGACTTGCTCTAGAAAGAACTTCAGTGCCTGGTATTTTGTCTTGCCGTCTCATGCACCATACAAAGAACCCATAATCACAATCAAAGGGCAGAAACTACAGGCAGTGGATCAGTTCACTTATCTTGGCAGTATCCTCTCCCAAGCAGTGACTATTGATACACAAGTTAACTGCAGAATAGCAAAGGCAAGTTCTGCTTTCGGTAAACTGCGCTCCACTGTATGGCAACGTCAAGGAATCAGCCCAGCAACAAAACTGAAGATCTACAGTGCCATGGTACTCACTACCTTCCTGCATGCCTGTGAAACGTGGACTATGTATCGAAGGCACGCTCGGTCACTTCCACATAACTTGTCTTTGCAGAACATCGCCATCAGATGGTGAGACAAAGTACCAGACACTGAAGTTCTGCTTTTGTAATCTATGCCTCGATTGATAAAGTGTTCCATGTTCCTTTTTCACCACCCTACTAACTTGACCTTCCGCTTTGAGATTTGTAGACAAACACGTCAAGGTCCCTTTGTTCCACAGAACTTCCTAGTGTTCTACCATTCCTTGACTACTTCATTGTCAAGTGTACCAACTCACCTTTAAGGTTCAATTCCATTTCACCATTCTGTCCATATCACTCATGGTGAAGAATCACTGAAACAACTATACGATGACATCAACAAATTCCATCCCACCATCAGACTCACCATGGACTACAAGAATCAGTTACTTTCTTGGACACATGCATCTCTGTTAATAGAGCATTACAGCACAGAACAGGCCCTTCGGCCTTCGATGTTGCGCCAACCAATATAAAAAGCAATGCCCCTCCAAACTAAACCATTCCCTTCTCTTCCATATACTTATCAACTAACCTCTTAAAAGCCACCAAACTTGGCGCATCTACAACCGCTGCAGGCAGGGCATTCCACTCCCGAACCACCCTTTGGGTAAAGAAACCACCCTTTGGGTAAAGATGGTCACCTCAGCACTTCATTGTACTGCAAGCCCACAGAACTTCACGATGCTCCACTTCTACAGTTTCCACCCTAAACATGTGAAAGAAACCATCCCCCTATGAGCAAACCCTCCAGACACATAGGATCTGCTCAGATGAGGATGACTGCAACAGACACCAATTCACTGTTAACCACCCGGCCAATCTGTGTCATCAGCAAACTTACTAATCCTACCCCAATAGTCATTAAAAGCATTTATATGATTAATAAGGGCCCAACACAGATCCCTGCTGTACGCCACCGGACATTGGCTTCCAGTCACTATTTGGAGATGCCAGCATTGGACTGGGTTAAAACAGAAAGTCTCACAACACCAGCTTAAAGTTCAACATGTTTATTTGTAGCAAGCACCACAAAATTCTGGGACAGGCTGTCCATTCTTCAGGTGGGTGGGAGTTCTGATCACAAACGGGGCACAAGAACACAAACTCAATTTACATGAATAATGATTGGAATGAGAGTCTACAGCTAATCAAGTCTTAAAGGTACAATGTGAGTGGAGAGAGCATTAAGCACAGGTTAAAAGGATGTGTATTATTTGCAGACAGGAAAATTAGTGAGATTTTGCAAGCCCAGGCAAATCGTGGGCATTACAAGATTGTGTCACGTGCACCCAAGACCCCAGTTGAGGTCATTCTCACATGTGTGGAACTTGGCTATCAGTCCCTGCTCAGCAACTCTGTGCTGTTGTGAAGGCAGCCTTGAAGAATGCTTATACGAAGATCAGAGGCCAAATGGCCATGACCGTTGAAGTGCTCCCCAACAGGAAGAGAACAGCCTTACCTGGTGATTGTCTAACAGTGTTCATTTATCCATTGTCAAAAACCGTCTGCACGGTCTCCTCACTGTACCAAGCCTCGGGGCATCCTATCCTGCAGCACATCAGGTAGACAACGTTGACTGAGTTACAAGAGTGTGTACCATGTACCTGGTGGATGGTGTTCATGTGAGATGATGGCATCCGTGTGGATGACCTGGCACGTCTTACAGAAGTTGCTGCAGCAGGGTTCTGTGGTGTCATGTTCACCATTCTCCTGAAGGCTGGGTAGCTTGCTGCAGACAACGATCTATTTGAGGTTGTGTGGTTGTTTGAAGGCAAGAAGTGGGGATGGAGAGATTTCGCCTCCAATGACCTGTTGAAGGCTCTGCAGAAGACATCATAGCTCTCTGCTCCAGGGAAATACTGGATGATGAAGGGTACTCTGTCCACTGTGACCCATGTTTGTCTTCTGAGGAGGTCAGTGCAGTTTTTGGCTGCGGTGCGTCGGAACTGTCAATTGATGAATCGAGAGCCATATCCAGTTCTTACAGACATAGAACATAACAGCACAGTACAGGCCCTTTGGCCCTCAATGTTGTGCCGAGCTATGTCCAATCCCAAGATCAAGCTATCCCACTCCCTATAATTCCGGAGTGCTCCACGTGCCTACCCAATAACCGCTTCAAAGTTCCTAAAGTGTCCAACTCAACTATCACAACAGGCAGTCTATTCCACACCCCAACCACTCTGAAGAATCTATCTTGGACATCCCTCCCATATCTCCTGCCCTGAACCTTGTAGTTATGCCCCCTCATACAGCTATATTCACTCGAGGAAACAGTCTCTGCACATCCATTCTATCAATCCCTCTCATCATCTTATAAACCTTGAGGCTATCTTTCAGCATCTGGAAGTATCTGTTGCAATCATCCTCATCTGAGCAGATCCTGTGTGTATGGAGGGTTTGCTCATAGGGGATGGTTTCTTTCACATGTTTAGGGTGGAAGCTGTAGAAGTGGAGAATCATGAGGTTCTGTGGGCTTGCTGTACAATGAAGTGCTGAGATGGCAGTCCTTAATAGAGATGCATATGTCCAAGAATGTAACTGATTCTTGAGTAGTCCATGGTGAGTCTGATGGTGGAATGGAAGTTGTTTCAGTGATTTTTTTACCACGAGTCCAAAGGAAAAAAACGTCATCACTATCTAGTGTATAGCATCGGTTGAATGTCCTACACAGTGAAGAAGTCTTGTTCGATCATGTGCACGAAGATGTTAGCATATTAAGGTGCAAATTTGGTCCCCCTGGCTGTTTCGTGTGTCTGGATGATGAAGAACAGATTGTTGAAGATGCAGACATTGTGGTCCAGAATCAAACGGATGAGTTGTAAAATTGCATCTGGAAACTGGCAGTTGTCGGCGTTGAGTACTGAGGTAGTTGCAGCAATGTCATTGTCATGGGGATGCTGGCATAGAGTACTGAGACATCCATTGTGATGAGGAGTGCTCCTGGTTCAACTGTTCCACTGAGTTTTTGTAGGAAATCTGTAGTGTCACGACAAAAGCTGGGGATTTGTTGTACAATGTGTTTCAGGATGCCCTCAACGTAGTCGGAGGCGTTCTTGTACAGGGTCCCACTATCTGATTCGTTGGGACGGCCGGGTGTGTTTGCCTTGTGTATCTTCAGTAGGCAGTAGAAATCACCAACATGGGGAGTACGTGGGATGAAAGCACAGAGTGCTCTGAAGGTTCAGATCAAAGATCTTGAACAGAATGTTGACGGGTGTGCTCTTTGATTGGATCTGCAGACAACTCATTGTTCAGTTAGAACATAGCAGCACAATACAGGCCTTCGGCCCTCGATGTTGCGCCGACCAGTAGAACCAATGTAATGGCCCTCTAACTTAAACTATTCCAATGTTATGAGAGGTGGCAAATGGAGTTTAATGTGGAAAAGTGTGAGGTAATGCACTTTGGCAGGAACAATAAATGTGTAGAGTATAGGGCTAATGGTAGGGCTCTTAATAGTGTTGAGGAACAGAAGGATCTTGGTGTATGTGTCAATAGATCCCTGAAAGTAGGCAGTCAAGTGGATAAAGTTGTTAAGAAGGCATATGGAGTCTTAGCTTTTATTGGTAGGGGGATTGAATTTAGGAGCCGCAGCATCATGTTGCAGCTGTACAAAACTCTAGTGCGGCCGCACTTGGAGTATTGTGTGCAGTTCTGGTCGCCACATTATAAGAAAGATGTGGAGGCATTGGAGAGGGTACAGAGGAGGTTTACCAGGATGTTGCCTGGTATGGAGGGCAGGTCCTATGAAGAGAGGTTGAAGGATTTGAGGTTGTTTTCGTTAGAAAGGAGGCGGCTAAGGGGGGATCTTATTGAAGCATACAAGATAATTAGAGGTTTGGATAGGGTGGACAGTGATAGCCTTTTTCCTAGGATGGAGAAAGCTAGCACGAGGGGACACAGCTTTAAATTAAGGGGTATGAGTTATAGGACGGATATCAGAGGTAGGTTCTTTACTCAAAGAGTGATTAGGGAGTGGAATGCCCTGCCTGCAGCTGTTGTAGATGCGCCAAGTTTGGTGGCGTTTAAGAGGTTAGTTGATAAGTATATGGATGAGAAGGGAATGGTTTAGTTAGGAGGGGCATTGCTTTTTATTTTGGTCGGCACAACATCGAAGGCCGAAGGGCCTGTTCTGTGCTGTATTGTTCTATGTTCTATGTTATCCATATGCTTATCCACTGACCATTTGAATGCCCTTAAACTTGCTGCTGCAGGCAGGGCATTCCACACCCTTACTAACCTCTGAGTAAAGAATATCATCTGAGATCGTCCTACAACTACCACCCCTTAATTTAAAACTACATCCCCTCATGTTAGCCATCTCCATCTGAGGTAAAAGGCTCTTACTGTCCACCCTATCTAACCCTCTGATCATCTTATATGCCCCAATTAGGTCACCTCTTAACCTCAAGTCCATCAGCCTTTCCTCATAAGATCTTCCCAGCATACCAGGCAACATCCTGGTAAACCTCCTCTGCACCCTTTCCAATGCCTCCACATCTTTCTTACAACGTGGCAACCAGAACCGTATGCAATACTCCAAGTGCGGCCACACCAGAGTTTTGTACAGTTGCAACAGTGGTCGGTACACTACTTTGCAGTAATTCGTTCTGTTGACTGACAATGGCCCCTCTCTTTATCTGCTGGTTTGATGACAATGTTGCAGTTGGTCTTGAGAGTGCAGATGGTGTTGCATTGTGCTTTGGTGATGTTTGGGGCTGAGTGCGGTTAATCAATCTGGTGTTGACGCACTTCCTGATGGCATGGGCGTACGTGTCAAGTTAGGGGCAGCAGCCTCCCACAGGAGTCCAATTCAGTCACTGCACCTCTGTCAGCTGTTCCGGTTCATTGGCTACATTTGCTGTTGGCCTCTTGGGATTTGTAGAAGAACTCCTGCAGCCTCATTCACCTGATGAATTCCTCTGCATCTGCTGCGAGTGATGGGGTCCATTTTGGTGATGGGACAGAAATTGAGCCCTGTGCTTAATACTCTCTCCACGCACATTGTCTGTACCTTTAACACTTAATTAGCTGTAAAGATTCACATTTCAATTATTATTCATGTAAACTGAGTGTGTGTTTTTATGCCGTTTGTGATCAGAACTCCCACCAACCTGAAAAAGGGTCAGCTTGTTCCGAAAGTTTGTGGTGTTTGCTAAAAATAAATCTGTTGGACTTTTAAGCTGTGAGTTGAGACTTTTGTTTTTTCCAGTCAGTAAAGCAGCCTTCTGTCATCACCCTGTCTCCCACAACTGAGCCACTTTTGAACCCACTTTATCAAATTATCTTGTATCCCATGTGAATTTACCTTATTTACAAGTCTCCCATGTGGGACCAGGTCAAAGGCATTGCTGAAATCCATGTAAACTACATGAACTCACTACATTTAACAGAATGAGAGTGGTGACAGGGTTAAGCACAGGTTAAAAAAACGTGTATTGTCTCCAGCCTGGAGAGTTGGTGAGATTTTGCAAGCCCAGGCAAGTCGTGGGATTACGCTGCAGGAAATTTTATCCCGAGACGTGGTACATTAAAGAGACCATGCAGACACTACGACAACGGATGAATGAACACCACTCGACAATCACCAAGCAAGAGCATTCTCTTGTGGGGAACACTTCAGCGGTCTTGGGCATTCGTTCTTCAAGGCAGCTTTCACGAGACACGACAACACAGTCACTGAACAGAAACCGATAGCGAAGTTCCACACACGAGGGCGGCCTCAACCAGGAACCTGGGTTCATGTCACATTATTTGTGACCCTACAATTTGCCTGCGCTTGCAAAATCTCACTAACTGTCCAGGTTAAAGACAATACACATCTCTTTAACCTGTGCTTAACCCTCCCTCCACTCATTCTCTGAACCTTTAAGATTTGATTATCTGTTAAGACTTGCATTCCAACCATTATTTTGTAAATTGAGTTTGTGTCTTTATATGCCCTGTTTGTGAACCGAAATCCCTCTCACCTGATGAAGGAGCAGCACTTTGAAAGATAGTGATTTCTGCTACCATATAAACCTGCTGGACTTTAACATTTTTGAGGTATTTCTTACTGTACTTTCCTTGTGGCCAGAGAGAAATTGAAAATTTGAGTCAGAGCCTTTACAATGTCTTCCCTTGCTTCCCATAGCAACCTAGGGCACAATTCACCTGGACTTAGAGATTTATCCACTTTCAAGTCTGTCAATATCTCCAATACCTTGTCTTTCCTTTTGTCAGTTTGTTCAAGAACCTCTCAGTTTCTCTCCCTGAATTCCATACCATCGTTCTCATTCTCTTGGGTGAAGACATATGAAACGTTCATTCAATCTACCAAAGTTCTCTGGCTCCACTCAGAGTGCCCCTTTGGTCCCTAATGGGCCCCACTCTTTTCCTGGTTATCCTCTTGGCTTAAAATTTTCCCTTTTACCAGCCAGAGCTTTCCAATATCCTTTCTTTGCATACCTAATTGCTTTCTTATGCTCCACGCTGCACTTTCCATACTCCACCAATTTGCTCCTGTCATACTTTTTAAAAGCCTTTTTCTTCTCATTGTATCCTGACTATCTCTGGTCATTTAGGTTCTCTGGGCTTGTTATTCCTCCCCCTCACCCCAGAGGGAACATGCTGAGCTTGCACTCTTCCCCATTTCCTTTCGAAATGTCCCCCACTGCTCTTCTGTACATTTTCCTGTTAATAGCTGTTTTCAGTCTACCTCGGCTAGATCCTGTCTTATTTTATTGAAATCCACTCTCCCTCAATCCAAATTTTTTTATGCAGTTTGTCTATTTCCTTGTTTATAACAAGCTTAAATTGTACCACGTTGCGATCGCTATCACTAAAATGCTCCTCCATCATCACCACCCCTTTAACCACCTTGAGAAAGAACAAAGAACAATACAACACAGAAAGCAGACTCTATGGCCCTCTATGCCTGCGCCGCTCATTGGTCCAACTAGACCATTCGTTTGTATCCCTCCTTTCCCAATCTGCTCATGTGGTTATCCAGATAAGTCTTAAATGATCCCAGCATGTCTGCCTCCACCACCCTGCTTAGCAGTGCATTCCAAGCTCCCACCACCTTCTGTGTAAAATACATCACTGATATCTGAGAAAGAACAAAGAACCTTCATTCCCAGAATTAGGTCCACAGCTCCCTCCCTTTTTGGACCCTCTGCATATTTATCCAAAATGTTCTCCTGCACACTTCAAGAAATCTATTCCATCCAAGCCCTTAACCCTATGACTATCCCAGTTAATGTTAGGAAAGTTGAAATTACCTAATATAACTACCGTTATTTTTACACACCTCCACAAACTGAGCACAGATTTGCTCCTCAATTTCTCGCTATCTGGGGCCCTATTATAAACATCTAACAAAATGGCTGACCCTTTTTTATTCCTAAGTTCTAGCCAGGAAGTTTCATTCAATAGCCCCTCCATGTCATCATCTCTCCTTACTGTAATAACAGAATCTTTAATAATGCAATGCCACCTCCTCCTCTTTCTCGTCCAAAGATTCTATATCCTGGAATGCTGACCTGCCAACTATGCCCTTCCTTGAACCATGTCTTTGTGATGGAAACTATATCACACTTCCATGTGTCAATCATCGTCCTCAACTCATCCATTTTACCTGCAATGCTCCTGGTATTAAAGTAGAGGTCATCCAGCCTGACTGCATTCCCTTGAAACTTAATACAGCTACACTCCCTCTGACTTGTTTTGCTCTATGATTCTGTGCCCTTATTCTGCTAACAGTCTGTTCTCTCTCCTTCTGCCAAATTAGTTTGGTTTACTGAGTCCTTAGGATTCAGGCAGCTCAGTCAGTAGTAGAGGAGCAATCAAACCATACTTGGTGATGGATGTGGAAGTTCCTCACCCAGAGAATATTCTGTGCCCTTTCTACCTTTAGTGATCTTTCAGAGTAATGCTCAACTTGAAGTACTGATTAGTCAGCTGAAAGGAAGGGAGGAAGTGCAGGAAGTAGGTGATAACTAGCAGGAGATTTCCTTGCCTGTTTGTGCTGAGACCATGAGATTTCATAGGGTCCAGAGTCAACTTTAAGGACAGCCAGGGCAACTCCCTCTTCACTGTATACTATCATACTACTTCTGCTGGCCTGATAGTAGGAAAGGACATTACCAAAGATGTTGTGGTACCTGGGTCATGCTTAAGTTTTAATTTTAGTATGACTGTCAGACTGTTGCTGTACTGATCTGTGGAGACAGCTCTCCTAACTTTGGCACAAGCTTCCAGGTGTTAACAAGGACAACTGTGCTAGGTTTGCCAATATAGTTTCTGGTGCCTTGATCAAGGCCTGGTGGTCATCTGGTTTTATTTGAGACTTTGTAGTGGTTTGGTTTAACAGTTTCTTGCTCAGTCATTTCAGAGGGATTTTAAGAATCAACTACATTGTTGTGGATCCAGAATTAGATGGAGGCCACACTAGGTAATCTTGGCAAATTTCCTTTCCTGAAGGATATTAGTGAATCAGATAGACTTTTACAATAAAAGAAAATTACAGCACAGAAAAAGTCCTTTTGGCCCTCCAAGCCTACACCAATTATGCTGCCCAACAACTAAAATCCCCTACCCTTCCAGGGACTATATCCTTCTATTCCCATCTTATTCATGTACTTGTCAAGATGCCCTTTAAAAGTCACTACCATATCTGCTTCCACTACCTCCCCCAGCAATGAGTTCCAGGCACCTACCATTCCATGTAAAAAAAAAAAATCTGCCTTGTACATTTCCTTTAAACTTTGCCCCTTAGTAATTGACTCTTCCACCCTGGGAAAAAACTTCTGATTATCCACTGTCCATGCCCCTCAATCCCACAGACTCCTATCAGATTGCCCCTCAACCTCTGTCACTCCAGTGAGAATAAACTAAATTTCTCCAACCTCTTCTCATAGCTAATGTCCTTCATACCAGACAACATCCTAGTAAATCTTTTCTGTACCCTCTCCAAAGCCTCCGCATCCATCTGGTAGTGTGGTGATCACAACTGAACACTATATTCCAAGTGCACCCTAACAGAGGTTCTATTACCATGCAACATCACTTGCCAAGTTTTAAGCTCAAAATCCCAAACAATGAAGGCAAGCATGCCATATGCCTTCTTTACTACCTTTTCTACCTGCATTTTCACTATGACCTGTGTACCTGTACACTCAGATCCCTTTGCCTATCAATACTCTCAAGGGTTCTGCCATTTACTGTATATTTTCTATTTGTATTAGATTTCTCAAAGTGCGATTGATCTCACATTTGTCTGGATTGAACTCCATCTGCCATCCCTCCACCCAAGTGTCCAACTGATCTATAATCTTGCTGCATCCTCTGATAGTCCTCATTGTTACCCACAAATTTATCAATCTTTGTGTCGTCTGCAAACTTACTAATCAAACCAGTCACCTTTTCCTCCAAATCATTTATATATATTACGAACAAATATATTAGTCCCAACACTAATCCCTGAGCGAGTCCATTTGTCACAGCCCTCCATTCAAAAATACACCCTTCCACTGCTACTGCCTTCTTTGACCGAGCCAGTTTTGTATCTACCTTGCCAGCTCACCTGATCCCATGCAACTTCACCTTCTGCAGCAGTTTGCCATGAGGGACCTTGTCAAAGGCCTTACTGAAGTCCATGTAGAAAACATCCATTGCCCTACCCTCAATCATCTTCGTCTCTTCCTCAAAGAACTCGATCAAGTGCGAGACTCACGACCTCCCCTTCACAAAACCATATTGTCTCTTGCTAATATAACCACTTATTTCCAAATAAATCCTGTCGAAGAATTCTCTCCAATAATTTCCTCACAACTGATGTAAGACTCATTGGCCTGTATTTACCTGAATTATTCTTGCTACCCTTCTTAAATGAAGGAACAATACTGGCTATTCTCCAATCCTCTGGGACCTCCCCTGTAGCCAGTGAGGATACAAAGATTTCTTTCAAGGCCCCAGCAATTTCCTCTCCCTTGTCTGTGTTGTGAGGTATACCCCTTCAGGCCCTGGGGACTTGTCTACCTTAATGTTTCTCAAGAACCCCTATAACTCCTTTTTAGTCTCAACATGACTCAAAACTACCTACACATCCTTTCCTTTCCAGACTCAGCATCCATCAAATTCTTCTCTTTGGTGAATACTGACGCAAAGTACTCATTTAATATCTCACTTATCTCCTCTGACTCCACACATGGATTCCCTCCCTTATCCTCAAGTAGGCCAACCCTCCCTCTGGCTACCCTCTTGCTGTTTACATATGTATAGAAAGCCTTAGGAATTTTCTTAATCCTGCTGGCCAATGCTTTTTCATGACCCTTTTTAGCTCTTCTTACTCTTTGCTTAAGTTTCTTTCCACTTTCCTTATTATGCACATTTAATTGACAATGGTTTCAAGATCACCATTACTGACAGTAACTGTTAATTATTAATGCATTTAACAGATATGTTAATTGAATGTAAATTCCACCAGCTGCCATTGTGGGATTTGAACACACGCCCCAGAATATTATCCTGGGTCTCTAGATTACTTGTCTAGTGACATTACTACTACATCACTGTTTCTCCTCAAGTTCAAATACTAGGAGCAAAGCAAAGACAATGGTTTCGATTCTCCAGGTCTAAACTCCATAGGTCCTTCGTTGATGGCACAACCCCAATTTCATGCTTCAGAACTTGTGGGAAGATGGAAGCATCGGGTAATGTCATTGAATAAATAATCCAGAGATTCAGGCTACTCATTTGGGAACTTGGTGTGTTCAAATCCCAGCACGGCAGCCAGCGACATTTAAATTCAACTATTAAATTCTGGAACTGAAAGCCAGACTCATTTACGATAACCATGAAACGATCACCAACTGTTTCAAAGCCCATCTGATTCTCTCTGGGGAAGGAAATGATAGGATTAATGCTGGAACTGTATACTCTCACCTGATGAAGGAGCAATGCTCTGAAAGCTTGTGATAAATAAACCTGTTGGACTTTAACCTAGTACTGAGACTGACTGGGACTGCAAAAAACACTTGTTCGGTCACAACTGTGCGCAGTTCTAATCACCACATTACAGGAAGGATACAATTGCTCTGGAGAGACGACAGAGGTGATTCATAAGAGTCATGCCAGGACTTAAAAATTGCAGCTTTGACAAGGGACTGAATAGGTTAGTGCCATTTTCCTTTGAACAGAGGCAGTTAAGGGGTGAGCTAATTGAGGCGTACAAAATTGAGGGTCTATACAGGTTCGACACCAAAGTCTTGTTTCCCCAAGCTGATGGGGGTCTATTACCATAAAGATGTACAGCTGGAAACAGGCCCTTCAGTCCTCCTTTTTCTATTAAATGACTATGCTAGTCCCAATTGTCCATGCTTGACCCACATTCTTCGAGGGCCATCTGATTCAAGTAACTGTCCAAATGCTTTTTAAAAGACAAAATTGTATGACCTCTACTACTTGTTCCAGACACTCTACCCATTGTGTGAAAAAATTGCTCCTTTGGACCCTTTTGTATCTCTCTTCTCTCACCTTAAATCTATGCCCTCTAGTTTTAGGCTCTGCTACCTTTGGGAAAAAAAACTGACTATCTAGCTGGCCTGTAGTACCCAGGCTTTTCCCTGCAGCCCTTTTTAAGCAAAGGCACAACATTTGCCACCCTCCAATCTTTAGGCATCTCACTTGTGACTATCAATGATTCAAATATCTCTTAAGGGACCCATAATTTCCTCCCTAGTCTTCCACAATGTCCTGCAGTAAACTTCAGCAGGTTCCCAGGGATTTATCTACCTTGATGCATTTTAAGACTTGCAGCACTTCCTTTGTTATATGTACACTCCACAAGACATCACTATTTATTTTCCCAAGTTCCCCAACATCCATACCTTGCTCAACAGTAAATACTGATAACAAATATTCATTTAGGATCTCACCTGTGTCTTGTGAATCCACACATAGATGACCTTGTTGATCCTTAAGAGGCCCTATTCTCTCCCTAGTTACTCTTTTGCCCTTTATTATTTGTAGAAGCTCTTTGGATTCTTCTTTGCCTTATCTGCCAAAATCTTGTATCCCCTTTTTACCTTTGATTTCTCTCTCAACTCTACTTCTACATCCTCTACATTCTTCAAGGGATCCACTTGATCCCAGCTGCCTATACACGTCATATGCCTCCTTCTTCTTCTTGACCAGAGTCCCAATATCCTGAGTCATCCAAGGTTCCCTACTTCTACTAGTCTTGCCCTTCACTCTAAGAGGAACGTGTTTACCCTGAACCCTGATTCAGGGGGCATCAGATTCAAGGAGATTGGTAAAAAATTAGAGGGGACCTTTTCACCCAGAGGATGGTGGGTGCTTGGAATTCACTGTCTAAGTTGGATGAAACGCACAACTTATCTAAAAGGTAACAAGAGCAGAGGACTGGAAAACAGGTCTGCCAGCACCTACCAGGACAGAAATAGAGTTAACGTTTGGAGGCACTGACTCTTCCTCAGAGCTGGAAGGAGCGAGCACGTGTTAGAGCTTTAGAAACTGCATCAAGAAGTAACAACTTTAAGAATTAATGACAGATGGCCAGGTATGAGTGAGGGATGGGGTGTTTGCATTGAGAGTTATGAATGGAATAATAAAAAGGAACTGATTCCCACAGCTGCCTTGACCACAGCTCCTCATATTCCACTCCCTCAGAATTCCATTCCATTCTCCCAGTTTCTCCATGTCACCTTTGAAAATAGTGCTCTGACATTGTTTGCCTTTTTCCTTAACCTTGGTTTCCCTCCTACTGTGGTTAACCGGATACTAAAAGAGGCTGAAGGGCCTCTTTCTGCACCGTGACCTTTCTCTGGCTCAATGGAAATCTGTAAGAATTTAGCAACACCAATTTATAATCCAACCGATTTATTTGATAGTAAAAAAGCGAGCTTTCGACTCTGTGTCTTCCTCGGGCAAATTCTGGTCTGCAATCGCACACATCAGCACAGACAGTCAGAGATTGCTGACTAGAATGCGAATCCTTACATCTAACCTGCTATTGAAGTGTTAAAGTGGCTAACAATGTGTGTGAAGGGAATCCTGAGCATTGTTGGAGAATTGTGTATTTTCTCCAGACAGCACAGTAAGTGAGGTTTTTTGCTAACCCAGGCAAGTTACGGGGGTTACAGATTGTGTGTCATGAAGCCAAGATCCCTGTTAAGACCGTCCTCATGTGTGCGGAGCTTGGCTATCAGTCTCTGCTCAGCGACTCTGCGCTGTCGTGTATCACGAAAGCCCCCTTGAAGAACATTTATCCGCAGGTCGGAGGCCGAATGCCCATGACTGCTGAAGTGTTCGCCCACAGGAAGGGAACTGTTCTGAGTTCTTACCACCCCAATCCAACGCCGGCATCTGTACATCAATGGAAATCTGCCACGCTTATTTAGTCTGACCTATGTGTAACCTCAAACTCTGGTGGACCCTTAACTGCTCCATGAAATGGCCTAGCAAGTCATTAATGTTCAAGGATGGATAAATAGTGGCCTTTCCAGTGATATCCACACCCCATGAAAGGACAGAAAAAGCTGAGCTCAATTACACAATTATCGGCTTACAGGAATCAGTTTCTTTCTTTCCAGAGTTCTTAAGGTTTCAATAAATGTTATACCTATATGCAACATTGATTATCACTATCTAGGATTCCATAAGTATCTTTATAGGTATATTATCTTACAGGTATCTTAACAGTAAATCAATACTTCAAGTTCCTCACCTCAATCTCAGTGCCATTTGCCTTTGGTTTGAACCACTTCACTGAGCATGTCCGCCCAATGTGGTCAACAGACTGCACAACTCCATATACACCGACATCCTGAGGACCTTGAGCTTAGAGGAAACAGTGAGTTCATGCAAAAGAGGAAAAACAAAGTAGCAAAGCAGTAAGTGAAAATGGTTTATTTCTAATCAATATTCTGAGCAAAATTCAAATCAAAGATGAGATAATTTTTTCCCCCCATATGAAACAATTTAGTACCCCAACCTCTAAATGGCAGAATGCAGTTTTTAGAATAGACAAACAGCATGAGAAACCAGTAAGTCATAGCAAGACACAGCCTTTCATACAATTTGTAACCAAGTACAGGAGTCATACCTATAAGATTAATGAGCCTGGCAGCATTCAAAGGTTGAAAGTTCTCCAGTTGTTTTGGCAAATCAACCAGAATGACAAAATAAATCAGCTAGTTGCTCATCACATTGCTGTTTACTAAATTACTCAATACTGCCATATTCATCAATACTGGCAATGAAATTTATTGAAACTGACCATCACTGCTTGTACCCAATCACGACTGCCCAAATTTCACTTGTCTCTTCCAGAATCTATCTTCCCATTGTATTAGTGACTGTCATATGTTTATGGACCCAAATACTAGATTTTTCCCACAAGAAACATTTTTACGTGTGCTCTATTAAAGTCACTCATCAGTCTTGTCTCTCTGCCTGATAAGTATATTCCCACAGCTCTGGTATCATCTTCGTACATTGATTTTGCATTTCCCATAGTGCCTCAACACTCAGACCAGAATCGTACAAAGTACTCCTAAGAGTACTTATGTAGGTTTAACATAATCTCTGTATCCAATTCTACCAATCTAGAAATTTGCTTTGTTGTGTTTATGACCTTGCTAACTTGCATTGCTATTTTAATGATTTGTAAATCTTTACTCTCAGGTCCCCTTATGCCTTCACCTCATTTAATTTTTTTCTTCCCCAAGGAGATGACAACTTAACAAATGCACAATTAGGAGGGGAACAGTTAATTGTCCAGGAGTGTTAAGTGGATAATTGCCACCCAATAGCAGCAGGGATGTTGAGGAGCAGATAGGGAAACAGATCCTGAAGAGATGTAGTAGTGAGAGTTGTTGTGATGGGAGACTTTAATTTCCCAAACATCAATTGGAATATCTCTAGGGTATGGAGTTTGGATGGGGAGGAGATTGTTAGGTGTGTTCAGGAGGGTTTTTTGACGTAGTATGTGGATAACCTTACAGAGGAGAGGCTGTACTTGATCTGGCATTGGCTAATGAACCTGGATAAATTTTGGATCTCTCAGTGGGAGAGCATCTAGGGGATAGTGATCATAACTCCATCTTCTTTACACTAGCATTGGAGATGGTTCGGATTAGGCAAGCTAGGAAAAAGTATTTTATGGAGTAAGGGGAAATATAGTGATTGGGGATTCCATAGTTAAGGGGACAAATAAAGTCTGTAGGAACGAGCAGGTTGGTATGTTGCCTCTCAGGTGCCAGGGTCCATGATATCTCTGATCAAGTGTTCGAGATCCTTAAGGGGGAGGGGAACCAGCCCCAGGTTGTGGTTCACGTAGGTATCCATCATATAGATAGGAAAATGGATGGGGATATAAAACAGAAATTCAGGGAGTTAGGGTGGAAATTTAGGGCTGAAGCAAACAGAGTGGTTATTTCTGGTTTGTTACCTCTGCTGCGGGATAGCATGGAACATAGAGAGAGAACATTTGAACGCATGGCTAAAGGCATGCTGCAGGAGGGAAGGGTTCAGATACTTAGACAATTGGGGGTCATTCCAGGGTAAGTAAGACCTCTACAAGAGGGATGATCTGTACCTGATTCAGAGAGGTACTAATATCTTGGGGGAGAATTTGCCAATGGTTTTTTTTTGGGGGGGGGGGTAAACTGATTCAGGGGGATGGGAAGATGAATTGTAGCCCCAGTGTAGAGGAGGATGAGAATAGGGAGGTCGTGGATAAGGTTTCTAAATCATAGCAGTGTATTGGCAGGCGGGAGGGTGCTTTGAAGTGTGTATACTTTAATGCGAGGACCATATGCAATAAGATGGATGTACTTGCAGCCTGGATTGGTATCTGGATCTTTGATGTTTTGGCCACTTCAGAGACATGGATTGAGCAGGGACAGAAATGGTTGTCACAGGCTCTGGAGTTCAGATGTTTCTGTCAGAACAGAAAAGGTGGTAGAAGAGGGGAAGGCATGGCATTGTTAGTCAAGGACTGTATTACACTGGCAGAAAGGACGTTGATGCAATCCTGTCTATTGAGGCAGTATGGGCTGAGATTAGAAACAGGAAAGGAGAGGTCACCCTGTTGGGAGTTTTTTTTTATATATAGGCCTCCAAAAAGTTCCAGGGAGGTAGAAGATAGGATTGCCAAGATGATCCTGGAAAGGAGCGAAAGTAACGGGATAGTTATTGGAGGACTTTAACTTTACAAATATTGATTGGAAAAACTATAGTTCAAGTACATTAGAGGAGTCAGTTTTTGTCCAATGTGTGCAGGAAGGTTTCCTGACACAGTATGTAGATAGGCCAACAAGAGGTGAGGCTACATTGGATTTGGTACTGAGTAATGAATGAGACCAGGTGTTAGACTTGGAGGTAGGTGAGCACTTTGGTGATAGTGACCACAATTCGGCTACGTTTATCTTAGTGATGGAAAGGGATAGGCATATATCGAAGGGCAGAAGTTACAGCTAGGGGAAAGATGATTATGAGGCTATTAGGTGAGATTTACGATACATAAGTTGGAGTAGGAAACTGCAGGAGCTGGGAACATCTGAAATATGGAGTTTGTTCAAGGAGCAGCTACTGCAAGTCCTTGATAAATATGTACCTATCAGGCAGACAGGAAGTGGTCGAGAGAGGGAACCGTGGCGTACTAAGGAAGCTGAATCTCTAATGAAGAGGAAGGAGGTGGCTTATGTAAAGATGAGATGTGAAGGCTCAGTTAGGGCACCGGAGAGTTATAAATTAGCCAGGAGGGAGCTAAAGAGAATTAAGAGTTAAAAGAGGACATAAGAAGACGTTGCTGGATAGGATTGAGGAGAA
Source organism: Sphyrna mokarran (assembly GCA_024679065.1). Lineage (NCBI taxonomy): Eukaryota > Metazoa > Chordata > Chondrichthyes > Carcharhiniformes > Carcharhinidae > Sphyrna > Sphyrna mokarran. The sequence goes on along the minus strand of JAGIQG010000021.1, from coordinate 837,643 downwards.
CCCTAAAGCGCAGAGGGACATAGATAAGCTGCAGAGCTGGGCCGAGAGATGGCAAATGGAATTTAATATGGAAAACTGAGAGGTGATTTACTTTGGTAAGAGTAACAGGAGTACAGAATATAGGGCTAATAGTAAACTCTTAAGTGTCGACGAGCAGAGTACATCCGCATAGCTCCCTGAAAGTTGGCACCTAGGTTGATAAGGTTGTTAAGAAGGCATATGGTGTGTTAGCTTTCATGAATAGAGGGATTGAATTTCACAAGAACATAACATAAGAAATAGGAGCAGGAGCAGGCCATCCAGCCCCTCAAGCCTGCCCCGCCATTCAATAAGATCATGGCTGATCTGTAGTGGTTCAGTACCACTTTCCCACTTTCTCCCCATAACCCTTAATTCCCTTGTTAATCAAAAACCTATCCACTCTTGACTTGAACACATTCAGTGAGGAAACCTCCACCACCTCATTAGGCAGAGAATTCCAAAGATTCACCACCCTTTGTGTGAAGAAACTCCTGTGCAACTGATTTGAACCACCACCCCCTCCCCAATCTTGAAGCTGTGCCCTCTAGTCCTGCTATCTTTGCTACATAGAACATTACAGCGCAGAACAGGCCCTTCGGCCTTCAATGTTGCGCTGACCAATTAAGAAAAAGCAATGACCCTCTAACCTAAACCATTCCCTTTTCGTCCATAAACTTATCTACTAACCTCTTAAACGCCACCAAACTTGGCTCATCTACAACTGACGCAGGCAGGGCATTCCATACCCTTACCACCCTCTGGGTAAAGAACCTACCTCTGACATCCGTCCTCTAACTACCACCCCTTAATTTAAAGCTATGTCCCCTCGTGCTAGCTTTCTCCATCCTAGAAAAAAGGCTATCACTGTCCACTCTATCTAAACCTCTAATCATCTTATATGTTTCAATAATGTCTCCTCTTAGCCGCCTTCTTTCTAACGAAAACAACCTCAAATCCCTCAGCCTCTCCTCATAAGACCTGCCTCCATACCAGGCAACATCCTGGTAAACCTCCTCTGTACCCTCTCCAATGCCTCCATCTTTCTTATAATGTGGGGACCAGAACTGCACACAATACTCCAAGTGCGGCCGCACTAGAGTTTTGTACAGTTGCAACATGACGTTGCGGCTCCGAAATTCAATCCCCCTACCAATAAAAGCTAAGACTCCGTACGCCTTCTTAACAACCTTATCGACTTGATTGCCAACTTTCAGGGATCTATGCACATATACACCAAGATCCCTCTGTTCTTCAACACTATTAAGAATCCTACCATTAGCCCTATACTCTACACATTTGTTATTCCTGCCAAAGTGAATTACGTCACACTTTTCCACGTTAAACTCCATTTGCCACCTCTTGGCCCAGCTCTGCAACTTGTCCAAGTCTCTCTGCAAACTAGAACACCCCTCTTCACTTTCTAGCACTCCTCCGACTTTGGTGTCACCCACAAATTTACTAATCCATCCTTCAATACCCTCATCCAGATCATTTATAAATGCTAAGCAGGAAGGGTCTCGCAACCTCTACCCTATCCATCCCCTTCATTATCTTACACGTCTCTAAGATCCCCTCAGTCTTCTAAACTCCGAGTACAAACCTAGCCTATTCAGAGTCTCCTCATAATCAAACGCCCTCATCTCCGGTATCAGCTCCAAGGCTAATATATCTTTCCTCGAATGCGGTGACCAAAACTGCACACAGTACTCCAACTGCGGCCTCACCAGTACCCTATACAGCTACAAAAGTACCTCCCTACTTTTATATTCTATCCCCCTAGCTATAAAGGCTAACATTGCATTCACCTTCTTGATCACCTGCTCACCTGCAGACTGTTTTTGCAATTCGTGCACAAGGACCCCTAGCTCCCTCTGCACCATTGCATACTGCAGCTTTTCACCATTTAAATAGTAATTCTTCATACCATTATTCCTACCGAAGTAGATAACCTCACACTTGCTAACATATTCCAACTGCCAGGTCCTCGCCCACGCACTCAACCTATCCAGATCCCTCTGCAGGCTTTCCTCACCCTCCATGCAATTTGCTTTTCCACTCAGAACAGAACACTACAGCACAAACAGGCCCTTCGGCCCACAAGTTGTGCCGAACACATCAAAACCTACCCAGCCATAGACCTATCTATAACCCCCAATCCCATTGGATCCCATATACTCATCCAGAAGTCTTTTAAAAGACCCCAGCGTGTTCGCCTCGACCACCGACGGCAGCCGATTCCATTCACTCACCACCCTCTGGAGTGAAAAACGTTCCCCTGGCATCCCCTCTGTACTTGCTTCCCTGCACCTTAAATCTGTGCCCTCTCGTCACGACCATTTCAGCCCTGGGAAATAGGATGGACTCTCAGAGACTATCTATTCCTCTCAACATCTTGTAAACCTCTATCAGGTCGCCTCTCAACCTTCGTCTCTCCAGGGAGAACAGTCCCAGCTCCCTCAACCTGTCTTCATAAGGCATGCCTCCCAATCCAGGCAACATCCTTGTAAATCTCCTCTGCACCCTTTCAATAGCTTCCACGTCCTTCCTATAGTGAGGCGACCAGAACTGCGCACAGTACTCCAAGTGTGGTCTGACAAGGGTCCTATAAAGCTGCAGCATTACCTCCTGACTCCTGAACTCAATCCCTCGATGAATGAAGGCCAGTACACCGTAAGCTTTCTTAACCACATCCTCCACCTGGGAGGCCGATTTGAGAGTCTTATGGACCCGGACCCCAAGATCCCTCTGCTCTTCCACACAGCTAAGACTCCTACCTTTGATAGTGTACTCATTCTTCCCGTTGGATCTGCCAAAATGGACCACAACACATTTATCCGCGTTGAAGTCCATCTGCCACTTCTCCGCCCAGTCTTGCATCCTGTCGTTGTCATGCTGCAACTTCTGACATCCCTCCAGACCATCCACAACACCACCGACCTTCGTGTCATCGGCGAACTTACTCACCCATCCCTCCACTTCCTTTATGAAAATGACAAACAGCAAGGGTCCTAGAACAGATCCCTGGGGCACTCCACTGGTGACCGACCTCCATGCAGAAAAAGAGCCATCCACAACCACCCTCTGCCTTCTGCAGGCAAGCCAGTTCTGGATCCACAAGGCCAAAGCCCCTTGGATCCCATGGCCTCTCACCTTGTCAAGAAGTCTTGCATGTGGGACCTTGTCAAATGCCTTGCTGAAGTCCATGTACACCACGTCCACTGCTCTTCCTTCGTCAATGTGTTCAGTCACATTTTCGAAGAACTCAATTAAGCTCGTAAGGCACGACCTGCCTTTTACAAAACCATGCTGACTATTTCTAATCAACCTAAACTTCTCCAAATGCTCGTAAATCTTGTCCCTCAGAAGCCTCTCCATCAGCTTACCAACCACTGAGGTCAGACTCACTGGTCGATAATTTCCAGGACTATCCCTGTTCCCTTTCTTGAAAATAGGGACCACATCCGCAATCCTCCAATCCTCCGGAACCTCTCCCGTCTCCATCGACGACGCAAAGATCATCGCCAGGGGCTCTGCAATGACATCCCTCACCTCCCACAAAACCTGGGGTACATCCCATCTGGTCCCGGAGACTTGTCTATCTTGATAGCATTTAAAAGTTCTAACACATCCGCTTCCTTAATATCTACATACTCAATCTTTTCAGTCTGCCGCAAACTTGTAGTGCATCCTCCCAGATCACTTTCCACCGTGAATACTGAGGCAAAGTACTCATTAAGCACCTCTGCCATTTCTTCCGGTTCCATACAGACTTTTCCCCCTTCACCTTTTATAGGTCCTATCCCTTCTCTTCTCATCCTTTTACTTTTCACATATTTGTAGAAGGCCTTGGGATTCTCCTTAATCCTACCAGCCAAGGCCTTCTCATGACCCCTTCTGGCTCTCCTAATTTCCTTTTTAAGCTCTCTTCTATAAGCCTTATACTTCTCTAGATCCCCAACATCTCCTAGCTCTTTGAACCTTTATACACCTTTCTTTTCTTCCTATGTTCACCACAGCCTTCGTGCACCACGGTTCCCGCGTCCTACCAAAACCTCCTTGTCTCACCGGAACGTTGTCGTGCAAAGCTCCAGACAAGCATTCCTTGAATATCTGCCACCTTCCTTCTGTGCTTTTCCCCAAGAACACCTCCTTCCAGTTTATTCGCCCCAACATCTGCCTGATGTCTTCATATTTCCCCTTATTCCAGACAAACACCTTCCTAGCCTGCCTGATCCTATCCTTTTCCAAGGCAAGGGTGAAGGAGATAGAATTATGATCTCCATCCCCAAGATGCTCTCCTACCGAGAGATCCATCACCTGTCCTGGTTCATTAGCTATTACCAGGTCCAGTACAGCCTCTCCTCTCGTAGGCTTGTCCACGTGCTGTGTCAGGAAACCCTCCTGAACACACCTAACAAACTCCTCCCTATCCAAACCCCTTACCCTTGGGATATTCCAGTCGATGTTTGGGAAATTGAAGTCTCCCATCACAACAACTCTGTTATTTCTACATCGCTCCAGTATCTGTTTCCCTATCTGCACCTCAACTTCCCTGTCACTATTGGGCGGCCTATAGAATACACCCAGCAACGTCACCGACCCTTTGCTATTCCTAACTTCCACCCACAGAGACTCCGTAGACATTCCCTCCTCGGTATCCACCTTCTCTGCAGCCATGACACTGTCCCTGATCAACAGTGCCACTCCACCACCTCTTTTGCCTCCCTCCCTGTCCTTCCTGAAGGATCTGAATCCCGGGACCTGTAGTACCCAGTCCTGTCCCTGAGACATCCAAGTCTCTGTAATGACCACCACATCACAATCCCAAGCAGCAATCCACGTCCTAAGTTCATCCACCTTATTTACTACACTCCTGGCATTAAAATAGACACAGCTCAGTCCCTCAGACTGGACATGTCCCTTCTCCCCCACTCGTCTAACCTGCCTCTCATCCTGCCTAGAGTCCTTCCCTACCTGGGAGCTAACTTCCTTGCTCCCAGTCTCCACATCACTATTCCCTCCCCCTAACCGTTCTAGTTTAAAGTCTTCGTCAAATTTCGTCACCCTGCACTCAGCCCCTTCCTCCAAATTGTCAATGTAAATGGTAAATAGTTGAGGCCCCAGCACCAAACCCTGGTGCACTCCACTAGTCACCTGCTGCCAATCAGAATAGCACCCATGAATACTTACTCTCTGCTTCCTATTAGACAATCAATCCTCCATCCAGTCTAATACCCTACCCCCAACTCCCTGCCCCCTAACCTTCTGCAGCAATTTTTTGAGACATCTTATCAAATGCCTTTTGGAAATCCAAAAACACTACATCCATCAGTTCCCCTCTATCGCACTAGTCACTTCCTCAGAACTCCAATAAATTCATCAAACGCGACTTCCCTTTAACGAATTCGTGCATCTGCCTGATCAAACAGTTCGTATCCAGGTGCCTTGACAACAGATTCAAGCATTGTTCCTACTACAGACGTTAAACTAACTGGTCTGTAATTCTCTGCCTTCTGTCTGCTACCTTTTTTTAAACAGCGGCATAGCATTAGCTGTTTTCCAATCTTCTAGCACTTTCCTAGAGTCCAGCGAATTCTGAAAGATAATTACTAAGGCATCCGCTATCACCTCTGCCATTTCTTCAAGGACCCTGGGATGCATTCCATCCGATCCCAGGGACTTATCTGCCCTCAGCCCCGTTAGCCTATCAAGTACCACCTCTCTAGTGACTGTAATCTCATCAAGGATCTCATCTCCTAACACTCTTCTATCCTTAATTTGAGCCGTGAGGTCATGTTGCAACTGTACAAAATTCTGGTGCAGCCGCACTTGGAGTATTGCATATAGTTTTGATCGCCACATTATAAGAAAGATGTGGAGGCATTCGAAAGGGTGCAGAGGAAGTTTAGCAGGATGTTGCCTGGTATGGTGGGAAGATCTTATGAGGAAAGGCTGAGGGACTTGAGGTTATTTTCATTAGACAGAAGGTTAAGAGGTGACCTAATTGAGACATACAAGATGATTAGAGGATTAGATAGGCTCTCACTGTCCACCCTTTTCCCTCACTCAAGGGACATAGCTTCAAATTAAGGGTGGTAGTTATAAGACAGATGTCAGAGGTAGGTTCTTTACTCATAGGATATAAGGGTGTGGAATGCCTTTCCTGCTGCAGTTGTAGACTCGCCAACTTTGAGGGCGTTCAAATGGTCAGTAGATAGGCATATGGATAACATTGGAATAGTTTAGGTTACAGGATCATTAGATTGATTCCACTGGTCAGCACGACATCGAGGGCCGAAGGGCCTGTTCTGCGCTGTAATGTTCTATATGAAGCCATCAGGCAGGAACTTAGACAAGTAAATTAGAAAGCGGTACTCTCGGGGAAGTATCGAGGTAAGGTGGCAGATTTTCAAGTAATGGTTGTCTGGAGTTCTGTATGACAATGTTCTGATGAGACAGGAAGGTTTTAGTAGGTTACGGGAACTGTGGTGCACAAAGTTGTAAGGAACATGGTCAAAAAGAGAAGAAAAGCATACAATAGGTTCAGAGTGTTAGGCAATGTTAGGGATCTAGAGGAGTATACTGCTTGTAGGAAGGAATTTAAGGAGGAACTTAGGAGAGCCAGAAGGGGTCATGAGAAGGCCTTGGCAGGTAATATTACGGAGAACCCTAAGGCATTCTACAAATATGTGTAGAGTAAAAAGGATGAGATGAGAAGGACTAGGACCTATAAAACGTGAAGGTGGAAAAGTTAGTACAGACCGGTAGAAATAGCAGAGGTGCTTAATGAATACTTTACCTCAGTATTCACGGTGGAAAAAGATCTGGGTGGTTGTACTGCAGGCTTGCAGCAGACTGAAAAGATAGAGTAGTGCACGTTAAGAGAGGATGTGTTGGAACTATTGAACAGCATCAAGGTAGATAAGTTGCTGAGGCCAGATAGGATGTACCCCAGGTTACTGTGGGAGACGAGTTAAGAAGTTACAGAGCCTCTGGCGATGATCTTTGCATCTTCGTTGGAGACAGGAGAGGTTTCAGAGGATTGTGGATGTGGTTTCTATATTCAAGAAAGGGAATAGGGATAGCCCAGGAAATTACTGACCAGCGAGTCTAATCTCAGCAGTTGATGAAAAGATCCTGAGGGACAGGATTTACGAACATTTAGAGAAGTTTAGTATGCTCAAAAGTAGTCAGCACAGCTTTGTCAAAGGCAGGATAGTGCCTTTGAGTTGAGTTCTTTGAAAATGTGACTAAACATATTGATGAAGGAAGAGCTGTGGATGTAGTTTACATGGACTTCGACAAGGCATTCAATAAGGTCCCCAGTGCAAGACTTCTTGAGAAAATGAGGGGGCATAGGATCCAAGGGGCTGTTGCCTTATGGATCCAGAACTGGCTTGCCTACAGAAGACAGTGTGGCTGTTGATGGGTCTTTTTCTGCATGGAGATTGGTCACCAGTGGACTGCCCCAGGGATCTGTTCTAGGACCCTTGCTGTTTGTGATTTTCGTAAATGACCTGGATGAGGAAGTGGAGGGATGGGTTAGTAAGTTTGCAACAACACGAAGGTTGGTGGTGTTGTGCATAGTTTGGAGGGAAGTCAGAAGTTACAGCGTGACATAGATAGGATGCAAGATGGGTGGAGGAATGGCAGATGGACTTCAACGCAGATAAACGTGTAGGTGTCCATTTTGGCAGGTCGAATGAGATGAAGGAGTATACTATCAAGGGTAAGAGTCATAGCGGTGTAGAGGATCGGAAGGACCTTGAGGTCTGCGTCCATAGGACTCTTAAATTGGCCTCGCATGTAGAAGATGTGGTTAAGGCAGCATATGGTGTACTGGCCTTCATCAATCGAGGGATTGAGTTTAGGAGTCAGGAGATAACGCTGCAGCTTTATAAGACCCTAGTCAAATCCCACTTGGAGTCCTGTGCTTAGTTCTGGTCACCTCATTACAGGAGGGATGTGGAAGCTATTGAAAGGGTGCAGAGGAGATTGACAAGGATGTTGCCTGGATTAGGTAGCATGCCTTATGAGGGTAGTTGAGGGAGCTCAGTCTTTTCTCCTTGGAGAGACGGAGGATGAGAGGGGACCTGATAGAAGTGTATAAGAACATTAAGAGCTTTTATCAGATAGATTCTCAGAGGTTTTCTCCCAGGGCTGAAATGGTTGTTATGAGAGGACACAGGTTTAAGGTGATGGGAACTAAGTACAGAGGTGATGTCAGGGGTAAGTTTTTCAGTCAGATGGTGGTGTGTGAATGGAATCAGCTGTCATTAGTGGTGGAGGCAAATTCAATAGGGTATTTTAAAAGACTTTTGGATGAGTACACGGGACATAATAGGATTGAGGGTTATAGGTAAGCCTAGTAGGTAGGGAATGACTGGCACAACTTGGTGTGGGCCGAAGGGCCTGTTTGTGCTGTAGTTTTTCTATGTTCTAATAAGTACATCGCTGAGTGGACATACAAAACAAATAGATGAAACAATGAGTTAAATCAGGAAATGCTAGATAAACTCAGCAGGTCTGGCAGCATTAGTGGAGAAAAGCAGAGTTATGTTTTGGGTCTAAATGACTCTTCTACAGAAATGAAGCAAGGTAGAAATATACAGAATTACACAGTTCAAAACGGGGCAGAAGAGATGGGGTTGAACCAAAAACCTGGGATAGGTCAGGGAAAAGGAGATGTGGGCAGATTTGTGCTGGACATAAGACAATGTGGACTGTAATGGTGCCATTTAGGGATGAACAGTGCTAACAGTGGCAGAGAAATATTAGAATGTGTCAATTGGAACAAAACTAAACAGCCAAGCAGGGAGGGTTTGGAGCTGCCAGGGAGTTGACAAAGTACAAAATTAGGAGGAGCAAGTTTATTGTCTAAAATCATTGAACTTCATGTTGAGTCCAGAAGGCTGTAATGTGCCTAATTGAAACGTGAGGTATTAGGCAACACTAGAGCATTGCAGCAGATCTAGGACAGTTGTATGTGCACGAAAGCATGGTGTTGATATGAACTGGTAAGCCACTAGAACATTGGGGTCATGTTTGGGAGCATAGAACACTACAGCACAAACAGGCCCTTCGGCCCACGAGTTGCGCCGATCACATCTATATCTACCAATCCACAGACCTATCTATAACCCCCTATCCCACTCATTCCCATTTACTCATCCAGAAGTCTTTTAAAAGACCCCAGCGAGTTTGCCTCTGCCACCTCCGACGGCAGCCAATTCCATTCACTCACCACCCTGAGTGAAAAACTTATCCCTAACATCCCTTCTGTATTTGCCTCCCTGCACCTTAACTCTGTGTCCTCTTGTAGTGACCATTTCAGCTCAGGGAAATAACCTCTGAGAGTCCACCCTATCTATTCCTCTCGACATTTTATAAACCTCTATCAGTCACCTCTCAACCTACATCTCTCCAGGGAGAAGAGTCCCAGCTCCCTCAACCTATCCTCATAAGGCATGCCTCCCAATCCGACAACATCCTTGTAAATCTCCTCTGCACTCTTTCAATAGCTTCTACATCCTTCCTATAGTGAGGCGACCAGAACTGCACACAGTGCTCCAAGTGGGGTCTGACAAGGGTTTTATAAAGCTGCATCATTACTTCCCGACTCCTAAACTCAATTCCTCGATTAATGAAGGCCAGTACACCATACGCCTTCTTGACCACTTCCTCCATCTGCGAAGCCGATTTAAGAGTCCTATGGACCCGGACCCCAAGATCCTTCTGCCCTACAACACAGCTAAGACTCCTACCCTTGATATTGTACTCCTTCATCCCATTATTCTTGCCAAAATGGACCAGTACACATTTATCCGCTTTGAAGTTTTGCATACGGTCTATGTCCTGCTGCATCTTTTGCCGTCCCTCCAGACCATCCACAACACCACCAACCTTTGTATCGTCGGCGAACTTACTAACCCATCCCTCCACTTCCTCATCCTGGTCATTTATGAAAATGACAAACAGCAGGGGTCCCAGAACAGATCCCTGGGGCACTCCACGGGTGACCAACCTCCATGCAGAAAAAGACCCATCCACAACCACTCTCTGCCTTCTGCTGGCAAGCCAGTTCTGGATCCACGAGACCAAAGCCCCTTGGATCCCATGCCCTCTCACCTTCTCAAGAAGCCTTTCATGGGGGACCTTATCAAACACCTTGCTAAACAGAACAATGTTTCACAAAACTGCCACTCAGCCTGCCTTCAGAGTCCCCAGTGCAGAGGAAACTGCCTGGAAGCAACGAATATAATGAACCACACTGAAGGAGGTTCAAGTGAAACTGCTTCACTTGAAAGGAATGTTTGGGTCCTTGGTCATTGAGGAGGGGAGTGGTAAATGGACAGGTGCTGCATCTTCAGTGATTGCATGAGAAGGTGCGTGGGAAGGAGGTGAAGGGTTCAGAGTAATGGAGCAGCAGGCAAGTAAAGGAGGGAGTGGTCCCTGTGGAATACAGCCCAGGGTGGGGGCTGCAGGGGGCAGAATGGTGCCATCGTGGAGTTGGCAGAATAGCAGAGGATGATCCTTTGAATGCAGAGGCTGGCGAGGTAGGAGATGAATACAAGAGGACCCAATCCTGGCTCTGGGAAGGGATGAGAGCAAAGATGTGGGAAATTGGACAAATACAGTTCAGTGTCATCAACTACAGTGGGGGGAGCCTCAATTGATAAACAGACGGACATTTCAGAAGCACTTCAGTAGCACCTTTCAAGCCCACGAAGTCTCAATGCTTTGTAACCAATGAAGTATTAGTGTAGTCAGTAACATAGAAAATGCCTCAGTTAAAGTTTACTCATTAGTGTCACAAATAGGCTTACATTTGTGTCATACTGCAATTACTGAAGTTACTGTCAGAATCCCCACACTCTGACCCCTGTTCAGGTACAGAGAGAGAGAGAATTTAGCATGGCCAAGGCTTCTAACCAGCACGTTTTGGATTGTGGGAGGAAATCAAAGCACCCAGACAAAAACCCATGCAGAAAGAGGGGGAGAACGTGTAGACTCTGCAAAGACAATGCCCCAAGTCAGAAATCAAACCCGGGTGCTTGGCACTGAGGGGCAGCAGTGTTAACCATTCTGTCACCTAGCTCCTTATCTGAATGGATTGCATCCAAGTACTTGAAAATAATTTAGGGAAAAGATTACCAAGGTATTGCCATTCATATTTAACAATTTAATAGAAAAGGCTGTAGTGCCAAAAAATTGATAGAAATCTAATATCATAAACATAGAACAGTACAGCATAGTACAGGCCCTTCAGCCCTCAATGCTGTGCCAAGCTATGTCCAAACCCAAGATCAAGTTATCCCACTCCCTATCATTCCAGTGTACTCCATGTGCCTATCCAATAACCACTTGAAAGTTCCTAAAATATCTGACTCAACTATCACAGCAGACAGTGCATTCCACATCCCAACCACTCTAGGAATGAAGAATCTACCTCAGACATTCCTCCTATATCTCCATGAACCCTATAATTATGCCCCCTACTAAGAGCTACATCCATCCAAGGAAATAGTTTTTGCACATCCATGCTATCTATCCCCCTCATCATCATCTTATAAACCTCTGTTAAGTGGCCTCTCATCCTCCTGTGCTCTGAAGAGAAAAGCCCCAGCTCCGTCAACCTTTTCTCAAGACCTACCTTCCAAACCAGGCAGCATCCTGGTAAATCTCCTCTGCACCCTCTCCAAAGCTTCCACATCTTTCTTACAGTGAGGTGACCAGAACTGCGCAAAATATTCCAAATGTCATCTCAGCAAAGTCCTGTATAGTTGCAGCATAACTCCATGGCTCTTAAATTCAAACACCCTGTTAATAAACGCCAACATACTATAAGTCTTCTTCATGGCTCTATCCACTCGAGTGGTAACCTTCAGAGATCTGTAGATATAGAACATACAACACTACAGCACAAACAGGCCTTCGGCCCACAAGTTGCGCCGATCATATCCATACCTACCAGACCTATCTATAACTCTCAATCTCATTAAATCCCATGTACTCATCCAGAAGTGTCTTAAAAGACGCCAGCAAGTTCGCCTCTACCACCACCAATAGCCAATTCCACTCACTCACACCGAGTGAAAAACTTATCCCTGACATCTCCTCTGTATCTGCTCTCCAGCACCTTAAACCTGTGACCTCTCGTAGTGACCATTTCATTCCTCAGAACCCTGTAATCATGTTCAAGTTTGTCCTACCAAAATGAATCACCTTGCACAGAGTTAAACTCCATCTGCCATTTTTAGGCCCAGCTCTGCTTCCTATCAGTGTCACTTTGCAGCCTGCAAGAGCCTTCCACCTCATCCACTACTCCATCAATCTTGGTGTCATCAGCAAACTTACTAACCCACCCTTCAGCCCCCTCTTCCAAGTCATTGATAAAAATCACAAATAGCAGAGGGCCTAGCACTGATCCCTGTGGTACACCGCTGGTAACTGGCCTCCAGTCTGAAAATTTTCCTTCCACCACCCTGTCTGTGAGGCAGCCAGTTAGTTATCCAATTGGCCAAATTTTCTTCTTTCCCATACCTCCTTACCTTCTTTGTGAGCCTACCTGTGGGGAGCCTTATCAAACGCCTTACTAAAATCCATGCACGCGACATCAACTGCCCTACCTTCATCTGCACATTAGTTACCTCCTCAAAGAATTCAATCAAATTTGAGAGGCAGGACTTACCCCTCATGAAACCGTGCTGACTATCCCAGATTAAACTGAATCTTTCCAAATGGTCATAAATCCTATCCCTCAGGACCCTTTCCATTACCTTACATACCACCAAAGGCCTATAATTACCAAGGTCATTCCTATTTCCTTTCTTGAAGAGAGGAGCAACATTCGCCACTCTCCAGTCCCCTGGCACAATCCCCATGGACAGTGAGGACCCAAAGAACAAAGCTAAAAGCTCCACAATCTCATCCTTTGCCTCCCACAGTATCCTAGGATATATCCCATCTGGCCCAGGGGACTTATGGACCCTCATGTTCTTTAAAATTACTAATACATCTTCCCTCCACCATCCTATCAGCCTGTATCATACATTCGTCTTCAAAAATATGGTCCCTCTCCTTAGTGAGCATTGAAGAAAAGTATTCATTCAATGCCTCATCTATCTCTTCTGACTCCATGCACAAGTTCCCACTATTATCCTTGACTGGCTCTAACCTCACCCTGGTCATTCTTTTATTGTTCACGTAAGAATAAAAAGCATTAGAGTTTTCCTTTATCAACCCACCAAGGACTTCTCATGCCCCCTCCTAATTCTCCTAAGCCCTTTCTTTAACACATTCTTAGCTATCTTGTAACCTTCAAGCAATCCAACTGAACTTTGTTTTTCCATCCTAGATCCAACTGAACCTTGTTCTTTTAATCCTAACTCATCCTAATGTCATTCCTACATTTAAGAGAAACAAAACATGTCTGGGAATTAATGCAGTCATCTTAACATTGGTAGCAAGATAAACAGTGCAATCCTTAATAAAGGAGCAGAGAACAAAACAGCATTTTAGAAATGATGAATAATAACGCAGAGTCACAGATTTCAAGGAGGAAAATCTTTACTGACCCAACCTTATTGAATTATTTGAGGTGGTAACAGCAAGAGCAGACAAAGGTAATGCAGTAGATGTAACCTGTGTGGATCTTTAAAATACCTTTGATAAGGTGTCCTATTATAGACTAAAGAAAAAACAGAAATCAGGAGACAAGTAACAGTTTGCACTACTGCCTGGCTTCAAAATAATCATGTAGAGATGCTGGCGTTGGACTGGGATAAACATACTAAGTAGTCTGACAACACCAGGTTTAAATCCAACTGATTTATTTGATAGCAAACTCGCAAGCTTTCAACTCTATGGCCTTCGTTAGGCGAAGGCCATAGAGTCGAAAGCTTACAAGTTTGGATTTAAACCTGGTGTTGTCAGACTACTTACTGTGTTCAAAATAGTAAGCAGAGAATAGGAGGTAAGGGTAGTTACTCAGTGAAAAGTGGGAACAGATCATTCACAAGGATCATTGCTGAGCCAAATGCTATTCACAACTCACATGAACAATTTAGACTCTGGAATTTGATGATGGATTTAAAAATATTTTTGGGAAGCGATGGTGCAGGTGTATTGGCAGTAGAGTAGAAATCCAGAGACCTAGGATAGTGCTCCAGAAGCAAAGTTGAAATCCAATCACAGCAGGTGCTGCAAGTTAAACTCAATATACCATCTGAAATTAAAAGTCTAATGGAGGCCATGAAATGTCATAAAATCACAACCAGTTCACTAATATCCTTTTAGGGAAGGAAATCTGATTACACCTACATCTGACTCCAGAACTAGGAAATATAGTTGACTGTGGTTTGAGGGTTTAAACTAAAATGGCAGGGGATGGGAACTTATGCAAGGAATCAGAGGAAAAGGAAATTGAGGACAAAAATCAAAGACAGACCAAATACATACTTGGTTCTGTCTTGACAAAGACAGAAATAACATACTAGCAATGTTAGGGAAGAAAGGCTTCAATGAGAGGGAGGAACTGAAGGAGATCAGTATTTGTAGAGAAATGGTTTTAGGGAAACAGATGGGATTAAAGGCTGATAAAGCCCCCGAATCTGAATCTAAATCCCAGAGTACTAGGAAGTGGTCCAAGAAATAGGGGTATGTTGGCCTTCATTGTGAGCGGTTTCAAGTACAAGAGAGGGAATGTGTTGTTACAATTATACAGGGCCTTGGGTGAGGCCACAACTCGAGGATTGTGTGCAGTTTTGGTTTCCTTTTCTGAGAAAGGATATTCTTGCTCTCAAGGAAATGCACCAAAGGTTTATCAGGCTGATACTGGGGATGACAGGACTGATATGAGGAAAGATTGACTAGGTTGGGATTGTTTACTCTGGAGTTCAGATGAATGAAGGGGACTCTCAGACTTATAAAATTCTAAAAAGACTAGACACAGAGGATGTTCTTGATGGTGGGAAAATGCAGAACTAGGGGTCACAGTCCAAGGATTCGGGGGAGACTATTTAGGACAGAGGAAAAGAAGCATTTCTTCGCCCAAAAGGTGAACCTGTAGACTTCACTACCACATGAAGTAGCTGATGGCAAAACACTGAATGTATTAAGAGGCAGTTGGACATTGCACTTGGGGCGAATGGGATCAAAGGTTCTGGGGGAGAAAGCAGGATTAGGCTTTGAGTTGAATGATCAGCAATGACCATAATTGATAGCACAGCAGCTCAAGGGAACAAATGACCTTCTACCGCTCTTATTTTCTAAGTTTCTATGTTTCCAAGATTCTGGAATAGTTGCTACAGGGTGGAGGGTAGCTAATGTAACCCCACTATTTCAAAAAAGGGAGGTACTGAAAAAAGGAATTATAAACCACTAAGACTGATGTCAGTAGTGGAGAAATTCTAGGGTCCATTATCAAAAGATTTTATAGCAAAACGTTTGGAAAACAATGGCAGGATTGGGCAGAGTCAGCATGGATTTAAGGGAAATGGCACCTGAGAAATCTTCTGGAATTTTTTGAGGATATAATTGGTAGAGTTGATGAGGGAAGCCAGTGGAGGATGTTTATCTGGATTCTCAGGTGGCTTTGGACAAAGTCCCATACAAGAAATTCACGTGTAAGCACATGAAGTTGAGGACAGTGTGTTGAATGGATAGAAAACTGGTTGGCAGACAGATAGGAAGAAATGTTTTTCTTTCCCCAAATGACTGACTGACTAGTGGGGTATTGCAGGAATCAGTGTTGGGATCCAAGCTATTCACTATTATATCAATGATTTACATGAGGGAACTAAATGTTAATATCTCCAAATTTCAGATGATACAAAGCTGGCTGGGAAGGTGAGCTGCAAGGAGATGCACAGATCCCTCAGTGAGATTTGGACAAGCTGCATAAGTGGGCAAATGTAATATAATGTGGATAAACGTGAAGTTTAGTAGCAAAAATGGGAAGGCAAATTACTATCCGAATGCCATAAATTAGGAGAGGGGAATGTGCAACAAGTCCTGGGTGTCCTCATACACCAATCGCTGAAGGTAAGCATGCAAATACAGCAGACAATAAAAAAGACAAATGGTATGTTGACCTTCATAGCGAGAGGATTCGATACAGGAGCAGTGATGTCTTAACGCAATTACACAAGGTCTTTGCAAGGCCACGTCAGGAGTATTGTGTACAGTCTTGGTCTTATCTGAGGAAGAATTTTTTGGTCTAGCCGGAGCATAACGATGCTTTATCAAAATGACTCCTGGGATAGCAGGGCTGATGTACGAGAAGAGATTGAATCAGTAAGGATTGTATTCACTGGAGTTCAGAAGAATGAAGGGGGGAATCTCAAACCTCAAATATTAACAAGTATACATACGAGAGTGTTCCCAAAAATGGATGGGTCCAGAACCAGGAGTCGTAGTCTAAGGATAAGGGCTACATCACATAGGACAATGATGAGGAGAAATTTCTTCACCCAGAGTGGTAAGCCTGTGGAATTCTCTATCACTAGTTGAAACCAAAAATTTGAATATTTTCAAGAAGCAGTTACATATAGCACTTGAGGAGAAGGAGGTCAAAGGATATGGGTGGGCAAGGGGGGAAGAAGGGGCCAGGCTATTGAGTTAAATGGTCAGCGCTAATCAAAATGAATGGCAGGGCAAGCTCAAAGGGCCAAATATCCACACCCTTCTCTTAATTTCTATGTTTCTATGACTCGATGCTCATTGAAAAGGTCAAGTAAGCCACTATTGCAAATAAAACAATTAAGAAAATAAAAAGGAATGAGATTGATGCTTCGATATTGTGGCCATTTCAGAGACATGGATAGAGCACAGATGTTGCAGGTTCCAGGGTTCAGATGTTTCAGTCGGAGCAAAGTAGGTGGTAGAACAGGAGGAGGCGTGGCATTGTTAGTCAAAGACTGTATTACGGTGACACAAAAGACATTTGATGTGGACCTGGCTATTGAGGTAGTTTGGGCTGAGATTAGAAAACAGGAGAGGAGAGGTCACCCTGTTGGGAGTTTTTTTTTTAAAATAGGCCTCCAATATGTTCCAGAGATGTGGAGGAAAAGATTGCAAGGATGATTCTGGACAGAAGTGAAAGAAACAGGGTAGTTGTTATGGAGGAATTTAACTTTGCAAATATTGATTGGAAAAGTTGTAACTCAAGCATATTAGAAGGGTCAGTTTTTGTACAATGTCTGCAGGAGGATTTTATGACTCTATGTAGATCGGCCAACAAGAGGTGAGGCTACATTGGATTTGGTTCTGGGTAATGAACGAGATCGGGTATTAGACTTGCGTAGATGAGCACTTTGGTGATAGTGACCACAATTCGGTTATACGTTTACCTTAGTGATGGAAAGGGATAGACATATACCGAAGGGAAGAAGTTACAGCTGGGGGAAAGGTAATTATGAGGCTATTAGGCAAGATTTAGAATTCATATGTTGGAGTAGGAAACTGCAGGGGCTGGGAAACGTGGAACTTATTCAAGGAACAGCTACTGCGAGTTCTTGATAAATATGTACCTGTCAGGCAGGCAGGAAGTGGTAAAGCGAGGGAACCGTGATGTACTAAGGAAATTGGTTCACTGGTGAAGACAAAAAAGGGGGCTTATATAAAAATGAGATGTGAAGGCTTGGTTAGGGCACTGGAGAGTTATAAATTAGCCAGGAGAGAGCTAAAGAGTGAGATAAGAAGAGTTGGAAGAGGACATGAGAAGACTTTGGCGGATAGGATAAAGGAGAACCTTAAGGCTTTTTATAGATATGTTAAGAATAAAAGATTGGTTAGGGCAAGATTAGGGCCAGAGACAGTAGTGGGAAGTTGTGCACAGAGCCTATAGAGATTGGAGAGGCACTGAATGAGTATTTTTCGTCAGTCTTCATGCGGGAAAATGTCAATGGAGTTGGGAAGAATATTGGGATACAGGGTTGTAGACTCGACAGGATAGAGGTACATAAGGAGAAGGTGTTAGCTATTCTTGAGAGTATGAAAATAGATAAGTCCCCTGGGCTGGGTGGGATTTATCCCACGTAACTCTGGGAGGCTATAGAGGATATTGCAGAGCCTTTGGCTTTGATCTTCATATTGTCGTTGGCTACAGGTGTAGTGCCGGAAGACTGGAGGATGGCAAATGTTGTCCCCTTATTTAAGAAGGGGAGTAGAGACCATCCTGCAAATTATAGACCAATGAGCCTTACATCTGTTGTGGGGAAAGTTTTGGGAAGAATTATAAGGGATAGGATTTATAATCATTTAGAAAATGAATTGATTAGGGATAGTCAGCATGGATTTGTAAAGGGAAGGTCGTGCCTCACAAACCTTAGTTTTTTGAAACTGTGACCGAAGAGTTGGATAAGGGTAAGGCAGTTGATGTGGTGTATATGGATTTTAGCAAAAGCATTTGATAAGGTTCCCCATGGAAGGATACTGCAGAAAACGCAAATGCATGGGATTGAGGATGATTTAGCAAATTGGATTAGGAATTGGCTAGCTGATAGAAGACAGAAGGTGGTGGTTGATGGGATATATTCAACCTGGAGTTCAGTTACTAGTGGTGTACCTCAGGGATCTGTTTTGGGGCCACTGTTGTTTGTTATTTTTATAAATGGCCTGGATGAGGGTGTAGAGGGATAGGTTAGTAAATTTGCTGACGACAAAGTTGGAGGAGTTGTAGACAGTGAGGATGGATGTTATAGTTTGCAGAGGGACATAGATAAGTGGCAGAGCTGGGCCGAGAAGTGGCAAATGGAGTTTAATGCGGAAAAGTGTGAGGTGATTCACTTTGGTAAGAACAATATGTGTGCAGAATATAGGGCTAATGGTACAGCTCTTAGTAGTGTAGATGAGCAGAGAGATCTTGGTGTACAAATGCATAGATCCCTGAAAGTTGGTACTCAAGTTGATAAGGTTGTTAAGAAGGCGTATAGCACGTTAGCATTTATTGGCAGAGGGATTGGATTTCGGAGACGAGATGTCATATTGCAACTGTACAAAACTCTGGTGCAGCCACACTTGGAGTATTGTGTACAGTTTTGGTCGCTGCATTATAAGAAAGATGTGGAGGCATTGGAAAGGTGCAGAGGTTTACAAGGGTGTTGCCTGGTATGATGGGTAGGTCTTATGAGGAAAGATTAAGGGACTTGAGGTTATTTTCATTAGAGAGAAGGCTAAGAGGTGACCTAATTGAGACACAAGATGATCAGAGGGTTAGATAGGGTGGACAGAGAGAGCCTGGACCATTTGGTGGACAACACTACAGTTCAGTGACTATCGCTGTGCTGTGCAGATACATGGATGTGGGCCTGTGTCTGTGGGAGTTTGCGTGGGTTTCCTCCCACATGCCAAAGATGTGCTCTTAGGCTGATTGGGAGAATTTATTCTCCCAAAATTGTCTCAAATTTGGTTTCAATCCATAAATCTATCAACATAGACAGGGATCACGGGTAGAAGTGGGAACATCGAGGTGGCAGCACAGCCTCATTGGGCCGAAGGGCCTGTTTCCCATGCTGATTTGTTCTTTGTTCTAACTCCATAACATCACTGGAGGAGTTCTTCAGGATAATGTCCTCAACCCAGCCATCTTCAGCTACTTCATCAATCACCTTCCTTCCATAAAAGGTCAGAAGTAAGGATGTTTCACTGATGAACTGCACAACATTCAGCACTGTTTACAACTCCTCGGATACTGACAGCCCATGTCCAAATGCAGAAAGATCCAGACAATATCCGGTTTTGGGCTAACAAGTTGCAAGAAACATTCTAACATGCAAGTGCCCGGTGATAGTCATCTCCAACAAGACAGTCTAACCTATCAAACTTTAATTGGTGGCACAGTGGTGAGTAGTTCAAGGCAGCTCACCAGCACGTTCTGAAAGGCAATTAGGCATGGGCAATAAATGTTGGCTAGTGACATCCATCTTTCGTAAATAAATTATGGCAGTATTTTGTAAAGAGAGATGTGTGCGCCCATGATTAAACAACAAGAAGGGTTAATAGAGACAGTGAATGTTTATAATGAAAGATTTAGATGAAAAATGGAAGTTCAAGTGAAGCATCAACACTGGGAATGGACTCATTGGGTCAAATCCGTGCTCCATTTCCTACGAAATCCTATGCAATGTAACTAGAGACTTTCAGAACTTGGAGACACGTGAGCCATGGCACATCAATTATAACTGTTCTAGATACATAGTTATAATAACTGCTAATAAACTCATCACTGGAATCCAGGAATTCTCAATTAAGGCAGTTATCGGCCAAAAAAATTTTGAAATCAGTTTCTATTGTCACAAATTTTGCAGACAAAATTGCAAAGCTCCAATATGTCAAACAAAAGGAAGTCTCAGAATAGGGCAGGCAAGAGTTCATTCGACTTAGTGGACTAGTAGCAATCAAGTTTGTTCCACTTCCTATGTCTTTCCTTCTATTCCTACGTTTTCTCTTAAGTTTTTATCCAATTTCCCTTTTATCCAATTCAGACCGGTCCATCAGGTTGTGCGTTACAAATCCTAACCAAAATAATCTTCTTTGCCCCAGACACCTCCATTTTGTCAATCACTTTAAATCTGTGTCCTCGGGTTAATGACGATTCAGTAAGAAGTCTCATAACACTAGGTTAAAGACCAACAGGTTTATTTGTAGCAAACGCCACTAGCTTTTGGAACTGGTTGTTCTTTCATCAGGTGGGTGTCAAAGGAACAGCTAGTTCCGAAAGCTAGTGGCATTTGCTACAAATAAACCTGTTGCACTTTAACCTGACGTTGAGAGACTTACCGTGTTTACCCAGTCCAAACACCAGCATCTCCACATCATAATGATGATTCGGCCAATGAAACCTCTTACTAGACATGCCTATCTAAACCCTACCCAATGTTATACATCAGGAGCAAATCTGCTCTCATCCTTCTTTGCTCTGAAATCAAGCACAGCTTCTCCACTTTGGCCATATAATTGCAATAGCCTATTCCTGAACTATTCCAGCAAATCTCTTCTGTCCCTTCTTCAAAGTCTTCATCATCTTCCTAAAGTTGGGGCACAGAATTGGACAATACTGTAGGGACTGACTTGAGTGGAATTTTCCGCTCCTGCTGAAAATCAATCAACTTTGAATAGCTCGCCGCAATTTTCAGCCCCACTCCCTCCATGACAGGGCCATAAAATTTCAGCCAATTGTTTTACATAGGTTAAAACCAAGAAGTTATGCTAAAACAAAGAACAAAGAAAGGAAGGAGAAAGAAAAAAATGCAAACAGTACAGGGAGACAGGGAAGAAAAGAGAAGAACGAATTAACTCAGTTTTGATGACACTCAAATCTCCAGCACTCCTTTTCTAGGAGTTTCTCTGAAACTTAACATTCTTCCACCATTCTTGAAGGTTGTAATTTACTTGAGTCCAGTTTTCTAGGCAATAGCTCCACATCCAAATACTGGTTTAACCTACAGAACTACCACCAGGAACAGGAGAACAGATGAAAAACTTACTGCCATACTTCAAAACTCAACTAAGACATTAATAAAACCAGCAGATATCAGGACCTGAGTCCAGAACTTCACTGATTGCTTACGCCTCACTAAGGTGTTGATATCTTTGCACATTCACTTAAATTAAAAAGCTCAACATGAAATCCATGTTTCCAGTCTGCACAAGACAGAGCTTAGGCTGATACCAGTCATTGTGGATTGGTCATGTTTGGTCACTTTAATATGGAAAGGACAAATAACATTTCAATATTGCACATCATGAATTCCTTGCAGCACACTCATTTATGGACTAGCACAAACATATAAAAATCAAAGTCCAATTGGTCCATCAAATCTACCCTATATCACAAAGGTTCAAAGGTTTAAGCACTCCATCCTTATTTATCTCCTTTTGTTCACTGCTGTCGTATCTCTTAAAAAAGACAAAGGACATTTTAAAACTCCTTTTTGATTCACTTCTGGACAGAGGCTGGAAGCCACACCAAACTGAGGAAGGAAGTCTACAATAGCCAAATGGACAATAAATCAGTAGTAAAGGTGACTTTTAGGACCATTTATTTATCCATCATTCTCAAGAATGAGCTCTCAAATTACATTTCTTCACACTTACCACGTTTATCCAGCACAAAGTCTCCAGGACAGAACTCATTATTATCCACATGATGAACTGGCAGTAAATCATTGGATCGAATATTTTTCTCCACTGACCCATCCTGCCACATGACATCCACACTGGTGCTGGTTTTCAGAATCTCCACAGCAATTCTAGGGAAAGATTGAAAATTAGAGCTTGGAATAGGCCGATTCTCAAACCCAAGAGTAATCGAGTTAAGCAGAACCCCAAGAGGCTGACATCAGCAGGTTCTGACACGTTGAACTTGGTCACCACATACAAGGAAAAACTAGTAGCAGCAAATTTACAATTAAGTACAAAAGGGGTCTGTAAAGAGAAGGATAAAGGAGCTGCTCCCTAAGGCTGGAGCAAGTCAAGAGCTATATTTGATTTGCTAGGTTATGTTGAAACAACTTCATTACAACTAAGCTTGATCATACAGCAACTTGGATCAGGATACAGAGTTTAATACCTGAGAGAACAGGCCAAGAGGATGTACAGACAAAAGAGTTTGTGTATAGTAGTGGAGTTTTTGAGTGGATGATCTGTTAAGGCCTGAAGTAGGGTAATATGTGAACATTAACAGCATGAGAATTAGCAGCATTCGGTTAAAATGTTTTAAAAATAAACAAGAAGCAATTTATACACGAGATAAAGTAATTGATTCAAATAGGCAATGACTGTAAAACATAAATGCTAATATTTTAAAATGTGTTATAATTGATTTTAAGAAATCTTCTTTGGTCAATAAGCATTTTACCACAAGGCATCACAGTAAAAGTCATTAGAGCAAAGCCATATTTCAAGAGAATATTTGAACTTTGGAAATATGTAAGTTTTATCAGCTAAAGTTTTGGGTAGAAGTAGTTAGAACACAATCATATTTGGTGAAAAGGACTAATTCACTGTTCAGACGTGGTGTCACGAGTCGGTCTGGTTCAACTGGGAGTCCGTGAGAAGATAAATTTGGGCAAAGCATTTCTAGGCAACCAGGGTGTAGGAGTTAGTCAGGACAGAAGTTAACTAGTCTGTGAAATCTGAAAGCTAAATACAATTATGTTGAGGAGTGAGATGCAATTGGCTAGAGTATATGGCAGGTATTAATGTTGATTTGTGTATCTTGAAGATGACTGATTTAAAGTTATTTTAAGTAGGAATGATTGGAAAGAAATAACTATAATTGATCCGTTTTTTGATTTGTCATGCAAGTGTACCTTTAAGTATTTTGTTAAAATCATGCAGCTTATATCTTCAGTGATGTCATTGGGGGTGGAGCTAAATTATGACAGTCAGGTGATGGGGGGCTTTTCCTTTGGGCTTTGACTTTTGGTTTGGGAAGCAGTTTAGTATAGCAAGCAGTTCAGTATAGCAAGCAGTTCAGTATAGCAAGCAGTTTAGTATAGCAAGCAGTTTAGTATAGCAAGCAGTTTAGTATAGCAAGCAGTTCAGTATAGCAAGCAGTTCAGTATAGCAAGCAGTTTAGTATAGCAAGCAGTTTAGTATAGCAAGCAGTTTAGTATAGCAAGCAGTTTAGTATAGCAAGCAGTTCAGTATAGCAAGCAGTTCAGTATAGCAAGCAGTTTAGTATAGCAAGCAGTTTAGTATAGCAAGCAGTTCTGCCTTAAAACTGTTTTGGGAAAGAGATTTGACTACAATGTCATCTGAGTTTCTTCACAAGGGGTTTTTGCACACAATCCAGGTGGTGGGATTCCTGTAACAAGTGGGCATTAACCTATGCTGTATTGTGTTTATTTGGAGGGTTGTGAGAATCAGATGTGCTCTTACCAAAGGCAGCATTATTTCTTTCAGAGTTATATAGTGTTTCTTATTTGTAATTATTAAAAGTTCTTGCTACGTTTCTTACTATACATGTCAACAATATTCTTAATTAAACTTTGTTTTTGATAAAAGCTCCTCGTGGGTCAGTTGAATCATGCCTGAAGTAAAACCTCATGCTCATCCTCGCAAAATTCAATGATCGTTACAAGTCAGGTGAGCTTCATAGAACACTTTTTTTTCTCTTTTCTCTCTTTAGAGCGGAGGAGAATAAGCGGAGGAGATGCAACTTAATAGAGGTTTATAAGATGAGGGAGGTAGAGTGGACATTCAGAGACTATTTCTTCAGGTGGATGTAGCTGTTACTACGGGGCATAACTATAAGGTTCACAATAGGAAATATCAGGGATGTCAAAGGTAGGTTCATTACTCAGTGGTTGGGGTGTGGAATGGACTGCCTGCTGAGATAGTGAAGTCGGACACAGTAGGAACTTTCAAGTGGTTATTGCATAGACACGTGGAGTACACCAGAATGCCGGTGAGTGGGAAGCTTGTCTTGATTTCGGACAAAGCTAGGCACAACATTGAGGGCCGAAGGGCCTGTGCTGTGCAGTTCTAAGTATACAAACTGACTTCTAACAATTGGGGTTGCAGGATTGAAGTATGTATTTCTTGATTGAATTGTGAATTCAAAGGTAGTGAGCGATGAGTACATCTGTTTTCTTTTCAGGTGTTGTATTCAGGGTTAAGCAGAGTAATTTGGATAAATGGCTCTTTTGGAGGCTCAGAACTTTCTGCAGGGGGGGTGGTTGGGAGGTGGGGGGGGGGGGGTGGTTGGGGGAGGTGGAGGAAGTCATGCAAGTTACCTTACGAAAGGTGACTAAAGCCAGGCTTTTAGAATTGGCAAACATATTGCCTGACACAGTACACAAAGGAGAGATAATTGTGCTGAAAGCACAGCATCTGGAATTGCCAGAAGCACACAGTCAGTCGTTTGAAATAGGAAGAATTCAATTACAAATGAAACAGCTTGAATGTGAAAAAGAATTAAAACTATTTGAATTGCAGGCAGGTTTGGTGGTAAACCTGGCGGAGAGAGAATTTGGAAAAGCACAAGTCACGTTCCTCAGCCAGATCACTGGACATGGTTAGATGGCTCGACGGGGTGTAAAACTCAGTTATGGGGAGCTCCCAATGCCATTGACACAAAGGGAAACAGATTTTTGGGTCTGAGTGATTTTTACTGTAAATTTGTGCCAAATTTTGGCAACATACTGATTTAACATAGAACAGTACAGCACAAACAGGCCCTTCGGCCCACGAGTTGTGCCAATCACATCTATACCTACCAATCCACAGACCTATCTATAACCCCCTATCCCATTCGTTCCCATATACTCATCCAGAAGTCTTTTAAAAGACCCCAGCGAGTTTGCCTCTACCACCTCTGACGGCAGCCGATTCCATTCACTCACCACCTTCAGTGAAAACCTTACCCCTAACATCCCCTCTGTATTTGCTTCACTGCACCTTAAATCTGTGTCCTCTCGTAGTGACCATTTCAGCTCGGGGAAATTCTTCGGAGCCGCAACGTCATGTTGCAACTGTACAAAACTCTAGTGCGGCCGCACTTGGAGTATTGTGTACAGTTCTGGTCCCCACATTATAAGAAAGATGTGGAGGCATTGGAGAGGGTACAGAGGAAGTTTACCAGGATGTTGCCTGGTATGGAGGGCAGGTCTTATGAAGAGAGACTGAGGGATTTGAGGTTGTTTTCGTTAGAAAGAAGGCATCTAAGAGGAGACCTTATTGAAACATACAAGATGATTAGAGTTTTAGATAGGGTGGACAGTGATAGCCTTTTTCCTAGGATGGAGAAAGCTAGCACGAGGGGTCACAGCTTTAAATTAAGGGGTGATAGTTATAGGACGGATGTCAGAGGTAGGTTCTTTACCCAGAGGGTCGTAAGGGTATGGAATGCCCTGCTTGCTGCAGTTGTTGATGCGCCAAGTTTGGTGGCGTTTAAGAGGTTAGTAGATAAGTTTATGGACAAAAAGGGAATGGTTTCGGTTAGAGGGTCATTGCTTTTTCTTAATTGGTCAGCGCAACATCGAAGGCCGAAGGGCCTGTTCTGCGCTGTTATGTTCTACGAAATAGCCTCTGAGAATCCACCCTATCTATTCCTCTCGACATTTTATAAACCTCTATCAGGTCGCCTCTCAACCTACATCTCTCCAGGGAGAAGAGTCCCAGCTCCCTCAACCTATCCTCATAAGGCATGCCTCCCAATCCAGACATCATCCTTGTAAATCTCCTCTGCACTCTTTCAATAGCTTCCACATCCTTCCTCTAGTGAGGTGACCAGAACTGCGCACAGTACTCCAAGTGGGGTCTAACAAGGGTCTTATAAAGCTGCATCATTACCTCCTGACTACTGAACTCAATTCCTCTATTAATGAAGGCCAGTACACCATATGCCTTCTGGACCACATCCTCCACTTGTGGGGAAGATTTAAGAGTCCTATGCACCCAGACCCCAAGATCCTTTTGCTCCTCAATACTGCCAAGACTCCTACCCTTGATATTATACTGCTTCATCCCATTGGTCCTGCCAAAATGGACCACCACACGTTTATCTGCGTTGAAGCCCATTTGCCACCTCTCCACCCAGTCGTGCATCCTATCTATGTCTCACTGCAACTTCAGACATCCCTCCAGACTATCCACAAAATCACCAACCTTCGTATCATCGGCAAACCAGTTCCTCATCCAGGTCATTTATGCAAATGTCAAACAGCAAGGGTCCTAGAACAGATCCCTGGGGCACTCCACTGGTGACTGATCTCCATGCAGAAAGAGACCCATCCACAACTACTCTCTGCCTTCTACAAGCAAGCCAGTTCTGTATCCACAAGGCCAAAGCCCTTTGGATCCCATGGCCTCTCAACTTCTCAAGTCTTGCATGGGGGACCTTATCAAACGCCTTGCTGAAATCCATCTAAACCACATTCACTGCTCTTCCTTCGTCAATGCATTCAGTCACATTTTCAAAGAATTCAACTAGGCTCGTAAGGCACGATCTGCCCTTAAAGCCGTGTTGACTATTCCTGATCATATTGAATTTCTCTAAATCCTCAAATCCTATCTCAGAATCCTCTCCATCAACTTACCGACTACTGAGGTCAGACTCATTGGTCGGTAATTGCCCGGGCTATCCCTATTCCCCTTCTTGAAAATAGGCACCACATCTGTGATCCTCCAATCTTCCGGAACCTCTCCCATCTCCATCGACGGCACAAAGATCATCGCCAGGGGCTCTGCAATCACTTCCCTCACCTCCCACAGTAACCTGGGGTACATCCCATCCGGACCCAGTGATTTATCTACCTTGATGGAATTTAACAATTCCAACACCTCCTCTTTCTTAATGTCCACATACTCAAGGACGAAAGTTTTTTTTTAGTACTTTAGTTAGGGCATTATGATCAGCACAGGCTTGGAGAACCAAAGGTTCCCTGTGCAATATTTTTCTTTTTTCTTCGTCTCACATAGCAGAGTACTGTGTCAAGATAAAGCACATGGGATTGTAGGTAGCGTCTTGAGATTGATAAAAAGCTGGTTAGCAGATAGGAAGCAAAGAGTTCGAGTAAATGGGTCTTTTTCTGATAGACAGTGACTAGTGAGGTTCCGCAGTGATCTGTTCTAGGACCTCAACTGTTCACATTATATATTAATGATTTGGAAGAGAGAACTGAATGTATTATCTCCAAATTTGCAGATGATACAAAGTTGGTCAGGAGGGTGAGAGGTGATTTGGACAACCTAAATGGGCATATACATAGCCCCTTAGCGTCTAAAGATGTGCAGCTTAGATGGATTGCCCATGCTACATTAGCTCTGTGTCGAAAGATCTGTGTAATTCTACTTTTATCTGTGTAGAAAGGAATGTTGGATTGAGGTTACCATCATATCAGCCATGATCTGACTGAATAGTGGAGAAGGCTCGAAGGGCTAAACAGTGTCAAAAGGTTTAAATCATGGAAACAGGCCCTTTGGTCCAACTTGTCCACGCAGCCACTAAGCTAGTCCCAGTTGCCCGTATTTGGTCCATATCCCTCTATGTCCATCTTACCCGTATAACTATCTAATGCTTTTTAAATAACAAAGTTATATACACCTCTAATACTAGAGGTGTATAAGACTTGTAGAAGGGAGCTTAAGAAGAAAATTAGAAGAGCCAGAAGGGGTCACGAGAAGGCTTTGGTAGATAGGCATTCTACAAATATGTGAAGAGTAAAAGGATAAGAAAAGGGATAGGACCTATAAAAGGTGAAGGGGGAAAAGTCTGTGTGGAACCAGAAGAAATGGCGAGGTGGTGCTTAATAGGTACTTTGCTTCAGTATTCACAGTGGAGTGTGATGGGGGGGGGGGGGGGGGGGGGTGTTGTACTACAGGATTGCGGCAAACTGAAAAGATAGAGTATGTGCACATTAAGAAAGAGGTGGCGTTGGAACTGTTGAATTCCATCAAGGTAGATAAGTCACCGGGTCCGAATGGGATGTACCCCAGGTTACCGTGGGAGGTGAGGGAAATGATTGCAGAGCCCTGGCAATGATCTTTGCATCGTCAATGGAGACGGGAGAGGTTCCCGAAGATTGGAGGATTGCAGATGTGGTGCCTATTTTCAATGGGAATAGGGATTGCCCAGGCAATTACTGACCAGTGAGTCTGAGAGATAGGATTTATGAGCGTTTAGATAAATTCAATATGATCAGGAATAGTCAACACGGCTTTAAGGGCAGATCGTTGAGTTCTTAGAAAATGTGACTGAACACATTGACGAAGAAAGAGCAGTGGACATGGTTTAGATGGATTTCAGCAAGGCATTTGATAAGGTCCCCCATGCAAGACTTCTTGAGAAGGTGAGAGCGCATGGGATCCAAGGGGCTTTGGCCTTGTGGATACAGAACTCGATTGCCTGCAGAGGCAGAAAGTAGTTGTGGATGGGTCTTTTTCTGCATGGAGGTCAGTCACCAGTGGAGTGCCACAGGGATCTGTTCTGGGTCCCTTGCTGCTTGCCATTTTCATAATGGATCTGGATGAGGAAACTTACTAAGTTTGTAAGTTTGCTGGCGATACAAAGGTCGGTGGTGTTGTGGATAGTCTGGAGGGATGTCTGAAGTTGTAGCGAGACACAGCTTTAAATTAAGGGGTATGAGTTATAGGACGGATATCAGAGGTATGTTCTTTACTCAAAGAGTGATTAGGGAGTGGAATGCCCTGCCTGCAGCTGTTGTAGATGCGCCAAGTTTGGTGGCGTTTTAGAGGTTAATTGATAAGTATATGGAAGAGAAGGGAATGGTTTAGTTTGGAGGGGCATTGCTTTTTATTTTGGTCGGCACAACATCGAAGTCCGAAGGGCCTGTTCTGTGCTGTATTGTTCTATGTTCTATAGATAGGATGCACGACTGGGTGGAGAAGTGGCAGATGGACTTCAACGTGGATAAACGTGTGGCAGTCCATTTTGGCAGGACCAATGGGATAAAGCAGTATAATATCAAGGGTAGGAGTCTTGGCAGTGTTGAGGAGCAGAAGGATCTTGGGGTCTGGGTGCATAGGACTCCAAAGTCTGTCCTGCAAGTGGAGGATGTGGTCAAGAAGGCATATGGTGTACTGGCCTTCATTAATAGAGGAATTGAGTTTAGGAGTCAGGAGGTAATGCTGCAACTTTATAAGACCCTTGTCAGACCCCACTTGGAGTATTGTGTGCAGTTCTGGTCGCCTCACTATGGGAAGGATGTGGAAGCTATTGCAAGGGTGCAGAGGAGTTTTACAAGAATGTTGCCTGGATTGGGGGGCATGCCTTACGAAAATAGGTGAGGGAGCTGGGACTCTTCTCCCTGGAGAGATGTAGGTTGAGAGGCGACCTGATAGAGGTTTATAAAATGTTGAGAGGAATAGATAGCCTCCAAGAATCCACCCTATTTCCCAGGGCTGAAATAGTCATTAGAGATGTTAGAGGTAAGCTTTTCATTGAAGGTGGTGAGTGAATGGAATCGGTTGCTATCAGTGGTGGTAGAGGCAAACTCGCAGGGGTCTTTTAAGAGACTTCTGGATGAGTACATGGGATTTAATGGGATTGGGAGTTACAGGTAGTTCGATGGCCTTTTAGGTATAGATATGATCGGCACAACTTGTAGTAGTGTTCTATATTTTATGTATGACTTTTGGCAGCTTGTTCCAGAGATCATCCTTAGTGAAAACATAGAACATGGAACACTACAGCAGAAACAGGCTGATCATACCCATACCTACTAGGCCATAGAACTATCTGTAACTCCCAATCCCATTTAACCCCATGTACTCATCCAGCAGTCTTTTAAAAGACCAGTGAGTTCGCCTCCACCACCAATGGCAGCCGATTCCATTCATTCGCCGAGTGAAAAACTTACCCCTAACATCTCCTCTGTACTTACTCCCCAGCATCTTAAACTGTGTCCTCTTGTAGCAACCATTTCAACTCCGAGAATCCACCCTATCTATTCCTCTCAACATTTTATAAACCTCTATCAGATTGCCTCTCAACCTTAGTCTTTCCAGGTAGAAAAGAGACCTAGCTCCCTCAACCTATCTTCATAGGGCATGCCTCCCAATCCAGGCAACACCCTTGTAAATCTCCTCAGCACCCTCTCAATAACTTCCACATCCTTCTTGTAGTGAAGTAGTGAAGCAACTAGAACTTCACACAGTACTCCAAGTGAGGTCTGACAAGGGTCTTAAAGTTGCAGCATTATCTCCCGACTCCTTAAGTCGATCCCTCTATTAATGAGGGCCAGTACACAATACGCCTTCTTGACCACATCCTCCATGTGTGAGGCCGATTTAAGAGTCTTATGGAACCAGACTCCAAGATCCTTCTGCTCCTCAACACTGCTAAGACTCCTAACCCTTGACATTGTACTCCTTCATCCCATTGGATCTGCCAAAATAGACCACTGCACATTTATCTGCGTTGAAGTCCATCTGCCACTTTTCTGCCCATTCTTGCATCTTATGTCTTGCTGCATGATCCCTCTGAACCCTTTTGTGTACCTCCCCTTAAACCTATTTAAACCTCTAGTTTTAGACTCCCCTACCTTTGGATAAAGATTTTGCCTATTATCTTATCTATGCCCCTCATTATTTTATAAACCTCTATAAAGATCACCCCCAAGTCTCTTATGCTTTAGGGAAAGAGATCTCAGTCTATCCAGCCTTTTATAATACAAAGCATCAAGTGCCAGTAACATTCAAGTAAATCTTTTCTGTACTTTTTCTGGTTTAATAATAAAGAAATTTGGCATGTCAGCTACTTTTATAGATGCACTATGGAAAGCATTCTTTCTGATTGCATCACAGCTTGGTACGGCTCCTGCTGTGCCCAAGACCGCAAGGAACTACAAAAGGTTGTGAATGTAGCCCAATCCATCATGCAAACTAGCCTCCCATCCATTGACTGTCGACACTTCCCGTTGCCTTGGCAAAGCAGCTAGTATAATTCTCCCTTCATACATTCTCTCTTCCATCATTTTCCTTTGGGAAAAAGATACACAAGTCTGAGCTCATGTACCGATTGACTCAAGAACAACTTCTTCCCTGCTGCTGTCAAACTTTTGAATGTATTTACCTTGCATTAAGTTGCTTTTTCTCTACACTCTAGCTATGATTGTAACACTAGGTAAGAACATAAGAAAGAAGAGGAGTAGGCCACACAGCCCCTCGAGCCTGCCCCACCATTCAATAAGATCATGGCTGATCTGTAGTGATTCAGTACCACTTCCCGCTTTCTCCCCATAACCCTTAATTCTCTTGTTAATTAAAAACCTATCCACTCTTGACTTGAACATATTCAGTGAGGAAGCCTCCACCACCATCTCATCAGCCAGAGAATTCCAAAGATTCACCACCCCTTGCGTGAAGAAACCCCTCCACAACTCCGATCTGAACCCCCCCCCCCCCCCCCCCAATCTTGAGGCTGTGCCCTCTAGTCCTGCTATCTTTGCTAAACAGGAAGAGTGTCTCAATCTCTACCCTATCCATCCCCTTCATTATTTCATACGTCTCTATAAGATTCCCCTTTCAGCCTTCTAAACTCTAACAAGTATAAACCTAGCCTATTCAGTCTCTCCTCATAATCCAATACCCTCATCTCCGCTATCAGCCTAGTAAACCTTCTTTGCACCCCCTGCAAGGCCAATATATCTTTCCTCGAATGCAGCGACCAAAACTGCACACAGTACTCCAGTTGTGACCTCACCAACACCCTATACAGTTGCAACAGAACCTCCCTACTTTTATATTCTATCCCCCTAGCTATAAAAGCCAACATTACATTCGCCTTCTTAATCACCTGCATACTGTGTTCTTGCAATTTGTGCACAAGGACCCCTAGGTCCCTCTGCATCGTCGCATGCTGCAGCTTTTTTCCATTTAAATAGTCCTAAACTACATTCTGCACTCTCTCCTTTCCTTCTCAATAAACGGTGTGCTGTCTGTATAGCACACAACAAGTACATGTGATGACAATAAATCAAATCTTTTCCATAATTGGGTGACAGAATGTACAGTATTCCAAGTGTGGCTACTTCTGCTCCTAATTCATGTTTGCGTGTTCTTGTCTGTGTTGTTATAGCTCTACAAAAAACCCAAGACAGATCCTTTAATCCATATCCAGTTTGGCCTAATGCTTCTCTCTGTAAAATCGCGATATCTCACCTGTCACCTGGTTTGAATTCTCTGGAGGGTTTGTTTTTTCTCTTCTTGTGTTTCTTCTTTAAGTTTTTTATAGAAAGTGGGATGCTTTTTTTACGCCCTTGGCCCCCACTTTGCGACGACGCAGTTGAACTTGCAGAAGATGAAATCGAGCTTGTTTCATCGGTATCCTCGGCACCTTCATCATCTGCATCTTGTTCAGTTAGCTGAACCTTCAGAATCTGGCTACTTTCCAGCAAGTCTTCACTTAATACCATTGGAGACTGGCCCATATCCTTCAAGTTTCCCACTTTCACTCTTTGTTCCAACTGATTCTCAGCATCAACAGCATTAGTCGAGACTGGGCCATTGCTCAGAACAGGTTCCTTCTCTACAGTCCCATTTACAGATTGGGATTTCAGTCCTGTGGCCAGTTGAGGTGCGCCCTCCCAACCTAATCTTGCTT
The DNA here is from genome assembly GCA_024679065.1 of Sphyrna mokarran. Lineage (NCBI taxonomy): Eukaryota > Metazoa > Chordata > Chondrichthyes > Carcharhiniformes > Carcharhinidae > Sphyrna > Sphyrna mokarran. Next base: position 804,549 of record JAGIQG010000021.1, on the reverse strand, counting down.
TAGAGCTACTAAGGCCAAAAACAGTCGAAGTGACCATGACAGATCCATCACCCAAAGCAACTGTGAACTTGTCAGAATGATCCACATCATGGGTATCCAAATTATTCAAGATTGTCTTCACTATCTCCTTGTCAAAGAGACGTTTAACCTAATGAAAACAGAGGGGGACAAGTTGCACCAGGTTCAGTCGTATAACTGCCAATCTCAAATTATAGCATATTGACAAACTTCTTTCTGAATGAAGCCATGAATCTGGCCACAGACAGATTCTTACAATGCTACCATATCCTCAAAGAATCTGCTTACCTTACTCCTCTTAGGCAGTCTTAAGCAAGGCAAATTATTTTAAATATAAAAGTGGCTTTCTAAATGACTTAGAAATTGAATGTGCAGATGTTAAGATAGAATTGCATACAGTACAAAGTATTTACAGCACAAATAGCCCTTCAGTCCAACGAGTCTATGCCAGTGTTCATGCTCTACAAGAAACCTCTCCCACTTTACCCTATCAACATAACCTTCTACACTTTCCTCCTCATTTCACAAACCTCCCTCAAACATCTCTTTGCTATTCACCTCTGATAGTCAGTTTCACACATTCATCACTCCTTGGGTGACTAACTGATTTATGCCTCTGGTTCCAATCTCTTCTTTACTCAACTGGAAGCATATCTCAATACCCATCCTACAAAATCTCCTCAATTTAAAAAAGTCCTTTATCAGAACACACCTGAAAAAAGAATCCTAGCCTGTTCAGTCTTTCATGACATGTGGGAGCATGGTAGCATTGTGATTAGCATTTCTATCCCTCAATACCAAGGACCTCGGTTCTATTCTGGCCTTGGTTGACTATGTGGAGTTTGCACATTCTCCCTGTGTTACATGGGTTTCTGCCAGGTGCTCCAGTTTACACTCATACTGCAAAGATGTGCAGATTAGGTGAATTGACCATGCTAAGTTGCCATGTACTGTCCCAACATCTATAGGATAGAGAGTAATGGGGTTAATGTGTGGGGGGTGGGCCTTAGTAGGATGGTCTGTCAGAGTCAGTGCAGGCTTGATGGGCTGAATGGCTTCCTCCTGCACTGTGGGGATTCTATGATTTTATTACACACAATTCTAATATTTATTCCGGCAATTTTTTTTTGCACCTTGCCCTTTTCAAATATGGAAATCAGATGGCTATCAGTATTCCCCATGCGATCTAAGCAGAATTCTGTACAAGTTTAACAATCTCTCTGGCTTTGAATTCTATACCTCTAGAAAAGGAACCCCATTGTTTTATTTACTTTTCTCTAAAATGGCCTTATTAACCTGCAATGCTATTTTGAGAGATTTCTATATTTGTCCATTTAGATCCCTCTGTTCCTCAACCCCATTTAGAGACTTTTTTTAAAAAGGAATTTGTGACCTCATTTTCCTACCAAACATACTACCTCACTTATGTTGAAGTTCATTCATCAAACAGACAAGAGTTACTATGCTCTCCTTAAAGGAGTAGTTACTCTTCATTAGTTACCTGCCTTAGGCACAGTATCTCCATACAGAAGTTACCTTTCTGACAACAGAATTCACAGCAATGATGGAATTTCCTTCTGGGCTCTCTGAAGAAATAGCTGTACATTCAGGATCTCCTGGAAGGACGTACACAGCCCGCTCTGCCAGAACCATGCGAGCATGGTCATAACAGTTCAAGCGTTTCACCCTAGAGAAAAGGGAAACACAAATGGAATCAAGATCTTCTACAATCCATTTCAAAATACAAGTTGAATTTGGAACAACAGTCACTATCCACAGGATCACACACAAATATTGATTTATTAAATTATATTTTGACATCAATGTTTGTTAACATTTTGGTTAAATCCTAAATTAGGTAATATTTTTGATTCATTTGCCATCTGGGTTTAAAAAATGTCACAATAATGGATTTGATGGCAGGTCTTGTTGGTGGAATAAAATGAACCTGCCTTTCATATCATCCAAAAGCTAAATCCTACAAATGATGAAAACCTGAATGGAAAACAGAAAATACTGGAAATACTCAATAGGTCAGACAGCATTTGTGGAGAAAGGCAATTAATATTTCAATACAATGACTCTGCATATTGTCCATTTGACTAACAAAATTAGCCAGCAGAGCTCAGACCTTCCGTTAGGGCTTTGAACCAAAATAGAGGTGCTACATATTCTACAATAAAAAAAACACCTTCGTTGTATCCCATGCAGAACAATTAAACAATTCCAGACAGAATTGAACTTAATGTTTTGAGAAGATCAAAATAACTGGAGTAAACCATTTAACTATCAAGCTGCAACTCCATTCACTCAGACGTTGGCTGAGTTTCTACATCAAGTTTACAATAGCACAGGCATTAACATTGCTGCCTCACAGCACCATAGACCGGAGTTCAATTCCCAGCCTGGGTCACTGTCTATGCAAAGTCTGCACGTTATCTCCACATCTGTGTGGATTTCCTCCAGATGCTCCAGTTTTCTTTCACAGTTGAAAAGAAGTTTTGGCAGGAACAATAAATGTGTAGAGTATAGGGCTAATGGTAGGGCTCTTAATAGTGTTGAGGAACAGAAGGATCTTGGTGTATGTGTCAATAGATCCCTGAAAGTAGGCAGTCAAGTGGAAAAAGTTGTTAAGAAGGCTTATGGAGTCTTAGCTTTTATTGGTAGGGGGATTGAATTTAAGAGCCGCAGCATCATGTTGCAGCTGTACAAAACTCTAGTGCGGCCGCACTTGGAGTATTGTGTGCAGTTCTGGTCCCCACATTATAAAAAAGATGTGGAGGCATTAGAGAGGGTACAGAGGAGGTTTACCAGGATGTTGCCTGGTATGGAGGGCAGGTCTTATGAGGAGAGGCTGAGGGATTTGAGGTGTTTTCGTTAGAAAGGAGGCGGCTAAGAGGGGACCTGATCGAAACATATAAGATGATTAGAGGTTTAGATAGGGTGGACAGTGATAGCCTTTTTCCTAGGATGGAGAAAGCTAGCACGAGGGGACACAGCTTTAAAATTAAGGGGTGATAGTTATAGGACGGATATCAGAGGTAGGTTCTTTACCCAAAGGGTGGTTCGGGAGTGGAATGCCCTGCCTGCAGCTGTTGTAGATGCGCCAAGGTTGGTGGCGTTTAAGAGGTTAATTGATAAGTATATGGAAGAGAAGGGAATGGTTTAGTTTGGAGGGGCATTGCTTTTTATTTTGGTCGGCACAACATCGAAGGCCGAAGGGCCTGTTCTGTGCTGTATTGTTCTATGTTCTATGTTCTAAGTGCTGGTTAGGGTGCACTGACCATGCTAAATTCTCCCTCAGTGTACCCAAATAGGGACTGCAGTGTGGTGACTAGGGGATTTTCATCAAATTCATTGCAGTGTTAAAACCTACTTATGACACTAATAAAATTTATTCGTCACTCTGCCCTCAATTCCCTTAAGTACCCAAAAATCTATCAATCTCAATTTTAAGTGCCCTCATTAACTGAGCATTCCAAATCCTTTGGATTCAGAATTCCCAAGATTCAAAGCATAGGAGTAGGTCATTTAGCCCCTAAAGTTAGTGAGATTTGCAATCTGACTACCTACACCCACCCCTTGTCCATATCCCCAAATATTTTCAGCTAACTAAACTCAATTTGTTCATCTTTCTCTAACAAAAATACTGAAATATTTATGTAGGTAGATTACAAAGACACTAAAGTCTTCACGGACGTACTATAAAGCAAAATTAGAACTGAGCCACGTAAGAAAAAAATTAAGCCAGATGGTCCAAAGTTTGTTCAAATAAGTTCACTCAATAAGCAGCTTACAGGATGAATGAGAAGAGGGAATCCAAGTACTTCAGGGAGAGTGCGCCAGAGTTTAGGGCTGAAGGCTTGGCCACCAATAGTGGATCAATTAAAAGCAGGGATGCTCAGCAGACCATAAATGAGTGCAGTTTTCAGAGGGCTAAAGAATAAGGAGGGGTGAAGTCATGGAGGAATTTGCAAACATGAGAATTTTAAAATCAAAACATTGATCCACCAAGAGTTAATTTAGATGAGCGAGCGCAAGGATGATGGGTGGATAACACTTGGTACTGTTGCTCCTATCAGGAACAAATTTCTCAAGTGAAGCTTGAATGGGAGATTGCTTAAATAAACAGTCGCCTGATAGTACAGTGTTTGAATATTGCTAAAAGAGACATGTTGCTCAAGCTTTCCATCTTACACTCATCAGGACAAACACAACAATGTCAAATTTCAAACAATCACAATTCATACTACAAGAGAAAAAGATACTGATTGCCAAGATACCAATCAATTGGGCTCCAAGGTTTTGGATAACCTCAAGTTTACAAAGTGTAGGAAGTGGGAAGCCAATCAGGAGTGCATTAGAATGGTCAGGTCTAGATGTAATAAAGGCATGACTGAGGAGATGAGGTTTACAGAGATGGAAATAAACATCTTAAGAGGTGGCATGGATGTAATCAGAATCCCAGATGAATGACGCAAAAGGCTCAGTATTCTAGTTTAATTCCCAAAGCCAGAGAGAGCGATAATGTTGATAGCAAAGGAACAGAGTTTAAAGTTAGGACCAAAAATAATGGCTTCAGTCTTCCAATATTTAATTGGAGGAAACTTCTGCTCATCTATTACTTGATGTCAGACAAGCTCAGATAATTTAGCAACAATGGAAGTTTTGTGAAATAGAGGTAGAACAAGGTGTCATCACTTACAGGTGAAAACTAATGCATGCTTTTGGATGTCAAATTAAAACGGGACCAAGGATACATTCTGGGCTTAAACATAAGAATTAGGAAAAGTAGGCTATCCAACACAAAGCCTATTTCATCATTCAATAAGATCATGGCTTATATTCTGGACTCAATGCACCCTTCCCGATGAACTCAATGCATGCTACACCCATTTTGAACAAGAAGTCATTAAGATCATGCCCTGCACCCTGGATGAACCTGTATCTGGGGTCACCATTGCAGATGTCAGGGCAGCTTTCTTGAAGATCAACCTACAGAAAGCAACTGGCCTGGATGGGGTATGCAGATAAGCACTCAGGTCCTGTGTGGGTCAGCTGGAGGGGGTATACACATACGTTCAATCTCTCTTTACAACAATGAGGTCCCTACCTGCTTCAAGATGATCACCATCACCCCGGTACTTAAAAACGGAGCCATGTGCCTTAATGACTATTGGTCAGTGGCTCTGCCATCCATTATGAAACGCTAGTCATGGCACTAATCAATTCCAGCCTCCCAGATGCCTGGATCCACTACAGTTTGCCTACTGCAGCAATAGATCCACAGCAGACACCGTCTCCCTGGCCCTGCACTTAACCCTGGAACAATAACATAACAAGGACACACATGTCAGACTCCTATTTATTGACTACAGCTCAGCCTTCAACATCATTATTCCCACAAAACTCATCTTCAAACTGTCGTCTGGGCCTCAGTTCCGCCCTGTGACTGGATCCTGAATTTCCTAACTCTCAGATCACAATCAGTAAGGATAGGCAGCAACACCTCCTCCACAATTACACCCCAAAAGCTGTGTTCTCAGCCCCTATTATAATATACTCCTTATACACCTAGGACTGTGACCAAATTCCCCTCGTACTCGGTTTTCAAGTTTGCTGACGACACCACCACGTAGTACGTCAGATCTCAAACAATGACGAGGCAGAGTACAGGAATACAATAGGGAATCTGGTGAACTGGTACAGCAACAATACTCTCTCCCTCAATGTCAACAAAACAAAGGCAACCGTCGTCGACTTCTGGAAGCATACAGGAGGACTTGCCCCTATCAAAGTTATCAAGACTTGCATACAATTAGTATTCTGTAAAGTGTGTGCCTTTATATGATCTGTTTGACACCAGAATTCTCCACTCACCTGAAGGCGCAAATCCCAAAAGCTTGTGGGTTTATTGTCAAATAAACTTGTTGGACTTTAACCTGGTGCTGAGAGGTTTCTTAATGTACAACAGGGACGAAGTCAAAAGGGTCAAGGCCTTCAAATTCAAGTGTTCAGATCACTAACCACCTGTCTTGGTTCCTCCCATGCTGACTCCATAGTTAAGAAAGCCCCCCAATGCCTCTACTTTCTCAAAAGACTAAGGACATCTATGACATCAGCTATGACTCTCACCAATGTTTACAGATGCACCATACAAAGCATTCTTTCTGGTTGTATCACAGCTTGGTATGGCTCCTGCTCTGACCAAGACCACAAGGAACTACAAAAGATTGGGAATGTAGCCCAATCCATTGCAAATCAGCCTCCCATCCACCAATTCTGTCTATACTTCCTGCTGCCTTGGTAAAGCAGCCGGAATAATTCCTTTTGGAAAAAAATAAAAATCTGAAGTCACGTACCGGCCAACTCAAGAACAGCTTTCTCCCTCTGCTGCTGTCAGACTTTTAAACGGACTTAACTTGCATTAAGTTGATCTCTCTCTACAACCTAGCTATGACTGTAACACTACATTCTGCATTCTCTCATTTCCTTCTCTATGAAGAGTATGCTTCATCTGTACAGCATGCAAGAAACAATACTTTTCAATGTCAATACATGTGACTATAATAAATTGAATCAAATCCACTTTACTGTCTGCCCTGGCCATTAAATACATAGCTGACTCAACCCTGAACATATTCAGTAGTCCAGCTTCTCTGTAAAAGAGAATTCTACACTAAAACCCCATAGAGAAAAATATTCTGATCTCAGTCTTAATGAGAGATCCCATTTTGAATGCACTGCCAAGTAGGGTGGTGGAGGCAGACACTGGGATCATTCAAGTCTTTTTTTTAGCCTTTTTCCTAGGATGGAGAAAGCTAGCACGAGGGGACACAGCTTTAAATTAAGGGGTATGAGTTATAGGACGGATATCAGAGGTAGGTTCTTTACTCAAGAGTGATTAGGGAGTGGAATGCCCTGCCTGCAGCTGTTGTAGATGCGCCAAATTTGGTGGCGTTTAAGAGGTTAGTTGATAAGTATATGGAAGAGAAGGGAATGGTTTAGTTTGGAGGGGCATTGCTTTTTATTTTGGTCGGCACAACATCAAAGGCCGAAGGGCCTGTTCTGTGCTGTAATGTTCTATGTTCTTATCTGCATAGTCACATGAGCAGACTAGGAATGGAGGGATACAAACGAATGGTCTAGTTAGACCAATGAGCAGCACAGGCTTGGAAGACTGAAGGGCCTCTTTCCTCTGCTGTACTGTTCTTTGTTCCGTTATATCCCTTGCTTTTAGCCTGCCACCCTCAATAAGATCATCTCTTCTCAACTCCAATGAATATGGCCTAAACTATTCAAAGCTTTTCAACCTCTTCATCCCATGACTCCATCAATAAAGCCTTCCTGAACTGTTCCAAAAATTATATCCATTCTTGGCCAAGGAAATTAGAATTGTGCTCTCTGAAGCATGAGAAAATGTGTCTTTCACTAAAAACCCAGAAAGCCAAGGTCCTCTCTTCCAATTAGCTCTTACAGCATAGCACCCCCTCACTTCCCCCGTCAATAATGATCAACAGCAAGATCCTGGAAAACATGGGCCAGTTTCCATATTTTGGGAGCTTCCTCTCAAGGAAGGCAAATATAGATGGCAACATTTTTCAACACCTAAATTTTATTTATTGACACAATAGGCTTACATTAATACTGCAATGAAGTTGTTGTGAAAATCCTCTAGTCGTCACACTCCAGACCAAGGTGGCAGCTCAGATTTTGCCATATGAAGAAACAAGTATTTGATGACAAGGATCTCAAATCCAGAGTAAGGCAATGGTTTGCTGGGCAGCATGGCCATTACACTCCTATGTGCCTCAGACTTGGATAACAGTGCAGGCACTTCAAAGCACCAGATAAGCACAACAAATAGTATTATCACAGTAGCAAGAAAGGCAGTCCAACAGCATCTAAGCTAACATACCCAATATCAAGGTGCCACTTGTTTTGTGCCTTGTCTTACGGCCTAACCAATACCAGGAAGGTTTCCCTCTACTCAAACTACTTAGGCTATACATATGATGAGAAACATCTGTTGTGTATAGATTATTCCATCTCCTATACAGTCTCTAGCATATGCCATATTGTGTAACTCTTGCATGATAATCATAGTAGTGAGATAATGTGTATTAATGCAGCAAAGACAGACCAAGGGGAAAATATTTTACCATAAGCAAGCTTGCAGGGAACATAAAAGCTGATTAAGTGTTTCTATAAATAAGTGAAGAGAAAGAGATTGAAGACAAACATAGGTCCTCTACAGACAGAAACAGGGGATTTATAATAGAAACAAAGAAATGGCCGAGAACTGAATACATACTTTGGTTCTGTCTTCACAAAAGAAGAGAACAAATCAGATGCCAGAAATGTTGGAGAATGCAAGATTTGGTGAGGGTAAAGAACTGAGGAAGATCAATATTAGTAGAGAAAAGGGGCTGGGAAAATTGATGGAATTGAAGACGGATAAATCCCAAGGGCTTGATAATCTACATCCCAGAGTACGGGGGTGTGCAGCAGGACACACCTTGTCCACCAGTCACTGAAGGTAAGCATGCAAGTGCAGCAGGCAGTAAAGGCAGCAAATGGCATGTTGGCCTTCATTGTGAGGGGTTGAGTACAGGAGCAGGGTTGTATTGTACAGAGCCTTGGTGATGCCACACCTAAAGTATGTCTACAGTTTTGATCTCCTTTTGAGAAGTGTTCTTCCTCTCAAAAGGAGGGCAGCAAAGGTTTACCAGGCTGATTCCAGGGATGATGAGACTGATGTATGAGGAGAGATTAACTAGGTTAGGATTTGTTCAGACAAATGAGGGGGGGGGGGGGGATCTCAGAGACTTTTAAAATTCTAACAGAGTTAGACAAGGTAGATGCAAGGATGATGTTCCCAATGGTGGGGGAGTCCAGAATCAGGGGTCAGAGTCCAGAATCTGAGGATTCAGGGTAGACCACTTAGCACAGAGGCAAGGAGACATTTCTTCACCCAAAGAGTGATGAGCCTGTGGAATTCATTATCATAGGAAGTAAATGCCAAACCACTTAATGTATTCAACAGGCAGTTGGATATAGCACTAGGGGCATACGGATCAAAAGTTAAGGAGAGAAAGTAGGATTAGCCTATTAAGTTCATCGAGCAGCCATGATCATAATCAATGGCAGAGCAGGCTCAAAGGGCCAGATGGCCTCCTCCTGCTCGTATCTTTGTTTCTGTTATGCTACATCTCAACCCCTCCTATTCGCTTTAACTTTATGTAATAGTCTATTATTTGAGACCTTGATGGGAGCCTTCTGAAAGTCCAAATAAACCACTTCCACTGGATCTCCTTGGTCAACTCCACTAGTTCCATCCTCAAAGAATTCCCCTCTTAATCAATTCCATCGTCGTCCTTTGCTATATTTTAAACTGCTCCCAATCCTGTTGCTTTTTCTTCCGATTTGTATGCTTCTTCCTTGAATCTGATACTCTCTCTAATTTCCTTTGTAAGCCATGGTTCAGCTGTAAATCCCTCACAACTCTTGTGCTAAACAGGAAGAAACAACTTTAGCTTTTACTGGTAGGGGGATTGAATTTCGGAGCCGCAACGTCATGTTGCAACTGTACAAAACTCTAGTGCGGCCGCACTTGGAGTATTGTGTGCAGTTCTGGTCCCCACATTATAAGAAAGATGTGGAGGCATTGGAGGGTACAGAGGAGGTTTACCAGGATGTTGCCTGGTATGGAGGGCAGGTCTTATGAGGAGAGGCTGAGGGATTTGAGGTGTTTTCGTTAGAAAGGAGGCGGCTAAGAGGGGACCTGATCGAAACATATAAGATGATTAGAGGTTTAGATAGGGTGGACAGTGATAGCCTTTTTCCTAGGATGAAGAAAGCTAGCACGAGGGGACACAGCTTTAAATTAAGGGGTGATAGTTATAGGACAGATATCAGAGGTAGGTTCTTTACCCAGAGGGTGGTTAGGGAGTGGAATGCCCTGCCTGCGGCAATTGTAGATGCGCCAAGTTTGGTGGCGTTTAAGAGGTTAGTTGATAAGTTTATGGAAGAGAAGGAAATGGTTTAGTTTGGAGGGTCATTGCTTTTTTCATAATTGGTCGGCGCAACATCGAAGGCCGAAGGGCCTGTTCTGTGCTGTAATGTTCTATGTTCTACTTCTGGCATTCACTTATTTGTTCTTTAAATGCCTGCCTGTTCACTGTCTTTCCTTTAATGTTTCCCAGTCCTTCATGGTCAATTCTTCTCATACCATACTAGGGTATGCTGGTGGTCTTGTTGCACTATTTAAATTACTGAAAAGATCTGACAGGGTAACTACGGAGAAACTAATTATTTCTTTAGGGAAATTCAGAACAAGAGAACATGAGTTAGAGCTGTGTTGCTTAAGGCCCAAATCAGTGAACATTTTTTTTCATGCAAAAGGTAATGGAAATCTTGAAGTCTCATCCCAAAAGCCTGCACTGTTAGTCAATTGGCGCTTCCAAGATTGAATTTTGTTAGCTCAGAACATTTTGGAAAATGAACCAAAAGAAGGTAAATGGTTTTGCAGTCCAGATCAGGTAGGATTTCAAGGATGAGAAGAGAAGGGATAGGACCTATAAAAGGTGAAGGGGAAAAAGTCTGTATGGAACCGGAAGAAATGGCAGAGGTGCTTAATGAGTACTTTGCCTCAGTATTCACGGTGGAAAGTGATCTGGGAGGATGCACTACAAGTTTGCGGCAGACTGAAAAGATTGAGTATGTAGATATTAAGGAAGCGGATTTGTTAGAACTTTTAAATGCTATCAAGATAGACAAGTCTTCGGGACCAGATGGGACGTACCCCAGGTTATTGTGGGAGGTGAGGGATGTCATTGCAGAGCCCCTGGCGATGATCTTTGCGTCGTCGATGGAGACGGGAGAGGTTCCGGGGGATTGGAGGATTGCGGATGTGGTCCCTATTTTCAAGAAAGGGAACAGGGATAGTCCTGGAAATTACTGACCGGTGAGTCTGACCTCAGTGGTTGGTAAGCTGATGGAGAGGCTTCTGAGGGACAAGATTTACGAGCATTTGGAGAAGTTTAGGTTGATTAGAAATAGTCAGCATGGTTTTGTAAAAGGCAGGTCGTGCCTTACGAGCTTAATTGAGTTCTTCGAAAATGTGAATGAACACATTGACGAAGGAAGAGCAGTGGACGTGGTGTACATGGACTTCAGCAAGGCATTTGACAAGGTCCCACATGCAAGACTTCTTGACAAGGTGAGAGGCCATGGGATCCAAGGGGCTTTGGCCTTGTGGATCCAGAACTGGCTTGCCTGCAGAAGGCAGAGGGTGGTTGTGGATGGCTCTTTTTCTGCATGGAGGTCAGTCACTAGTGGAGTGCCCCAGGGATCTGTTCTAGGACCCTTGCTGTTTGTCATTTTCATAAATGACCTGGATGAGGAAGTGGAGGGATGGGTGAGTGAGTTCGCCGATGACACGAAGGTCGGTGGTGTTGTGGATGGTCTGGAGGGATGTCAGAAGTTGCAGCATGACATCGACAGGATGCAAGACTGGGCGGAGAAGTGGCAGATGGACTTCAACACGGATAAATGTGTTGTGGTCCATTTTGGCAGATCCAACGGGAAGAATGAGTACACTATCAAAGGTAGGAGTCTTAGCTGTGTGGAAGAGCAGAGGGATCTTGGGGTCCGGGTCCATAAGACTCTCAAATCGGCTCCCAGGTGGAGGATGTGGTTAAGAAAGCTTACGGTGTACTGGCCTTCATTCATCGAGGGATTGAGTTCAGGAGTCAGGAGGTAATGCTGCAGCTTTATAGGACCCTGTCAGACCACACTTGGAGTACTGTGCGCAGTTCTGGTCGCCTCACTATAGGAAGGACGTGGAAGCTATTGAAAGGGTGCAGAGGAGATTTACAAGGATGTTGCCTGGATGGGGAGGCATGCCTTATGAAGACAGGTTGAGGGAGCTGGGACTGTTCTCCCTGGAGAGACGAAGGTTGAGAGGTGACCTGATAGAGGTTTACAAGATGTTGAGAGGAATAGATAGGGTGGACTCTCAGACACTATTTCCCAGGGCTGAAATGGTCACAACGAGAGGGCACAGATTTAAGGTGCAGGGAAGCAAGTACAGAGGGGATGTTAGAGGAAAGTTTTTCACTCAGAGGGTGGTGATTGAATGGAATCGGCTGCCGTCGGTGGTGGTCGAGGTGAACTCGCTGGGGTCTTTTAAAAGACTTCTGGATGAGTATATGGGATCCAATGGGATTGGGGGTTATAGATAGGTCTATGGCTGGGTAGGTTTTGATGTGTTTGGCACAACTTGTGGGCCGAAGGGCCTGTTTGTGCTGTAGTGTTCTATGTTCTATGATTTAACTGATCAGACTCAATGAACTGAATGTCCTTCTGCTTTTAATGTTATGATTTGGAGTCAATGAAACAAATTCAAGAGTGACCAGCAAAAGGGAATTCCAGAAATAACTGGCAGGGCATAACTTGGTGTTATTGGGAAGGCTAACAGGCAAGGGCAGAGGAGCAGGATTCACTGGAAAGCTTTTAAACAGGCAGCATGGGCACATTCAGGCGAACAGTCTTGGCCTGTGCAGCCAAAACAGAAAATGCTAGAAAATCTCAGCAAGTCTGGCAGCATCTATAAGGAGAAAAAACTGTTGATGTTGAGTTCAAATAACTCTTCGAGACATCAATTCTTTTCTCTCCTTGCAGATTGTTGCCAGACTTAGAGATTTTCTAGCATTTTCTCTTTTGGTTTCAGATTCCAGCATCCGCAGTAATTTGCTTTTCTCCTCCCATGCAGTTTCATTCTGTAACATTCCTAATAGGAAAACAAGAGGAACTTGGAACAATGGACAATTCAACACACCACAGTGCTCAGTTTTTTGAAAAGCAAAGGAAATAAATTTCCACCATACCTGGGCAAATTGTCCTGTGTAATAATTGGAGATGGAGGGTAAACACTCTCACTCCCACCAAGACAAAAGCTCTTTGTTATCCAGGAAACTCGAAGTTCAACCACTTGCACCTAGAACAAATACAACGCACCAGCTCACTTAGGCTAACTAGGTCTCATTTCTTGGTACAACCCAGTGTAAGTTACAAGATTAAAGTGCGGGGATGGTGAGTTTAAGGGATGTGTGTAGGGGGAAGTTTTTCCAGAGTGTTGGGTGCCTGAAACGTGCAGCCAGAGGTGGTGGTGAAAACATTAGCAACATTTAAGAGGCAACTGGATGGGTACATGAAAAGTGAGGGAAGAACAAAGAACAAAACAGTACGGGAAACAGGCCCTTCAGCCCAACGAGCCTGTGCCGCCACCCCGATGTTCCCACCTCTACTCACGATCCCTGTCCATGTTTATAGATCTATGGATTAAAAACCAAATTTGAGACAATTTAGGGAGAATTTGTTTTGCCAATTAGCTTAAGAGCACATCTTTGGGATGTGAGAGGAAACCGGAGCACCCAGAGAAAACCCACGCAAGCACGGGGAGAATGCACAAACTCCCACAGATAGGCCCAAATCCATGTATCTGCACAGCAGAGCGATAGTCACTGAGCTGTCGTGTTGCCCATCAAATGGTCCAGGTCAAGCGTACACTAACGACGTGAGTCAGTAGGCCATCACAAACAGCACAGGCTTGGAGTGCCAAAGGGCAAGTCCTGTGCTGTATTTTTCTTAGTTCTATCAAAAATTAGATCAGAACTGGAACCATAAATATAACAATCAATAAATCTAAATAGGGAATTTGGAAGAAACATCTTGAAACACAGTACTGGGGAACTCATCTGAAAAAGAGTGGTTGAAGTGAATAGTAAAGATGAATTTAAGGGGAACTTGGTTAAGTAAATGAGAGAGAAAGGAATTGAAAGGTACGTCAAAGGATTTACAAAAGGAATGAAGGGAGGTTCATATGGATCATGAACACCACCATGGACCTGTTGAGATAAATGGGCTGTGTATGCTGAAATACTTAAATGCCCCTACTCTAGCATACTTCAGTCTAGAGAACTGCGTTATGAAACATTTTGTTAAATGGAAGAACAGATCAAAGAATATGAAAAATGCCAATGCCATCCAAAACTAACAGTGAAATGCCAGTTCAGCCCGTGTAGTTTTAATCCTTTCGACTTTAGCTTTGCAAACATATTCCCCCAGAACCAAAAGCTGCTCAATGGGTCATGGGAATAACATCGTCAGATCGCTAGCCATGGCTGGCTGAAATGATGATGGTAGCTGATCAGAGTTAAGGATCTCAGACATCTACACAGCCTGTCAACCGTTTTGATACTTTAACAGGATTCAGAACGTTAGATAGGATGGATAGTGAGCCTTTTTCCTTGGATGGAGATGGATAACACGAGGGGACATAGCTTTAAATTAAGGGGTGGTAGTTATAGGACAGATGCTAGAGGTGGGTTCTTTACTCAGAGGGTAGTAAGCGCATGGAATGCCCTGCCTGCAGCAGTTGTGGAGTCGTCAAGTTTAAGGGCGTTCAAATGGTCAGTGGACAGGCACATGGATAGCATTGGAATAGTTTAGGGTAGAGGTCATAAAATTGGTTACACTGGTCGGCGCAACATCGAGGGCCGAAGGGCCGGTTATGCACTGTAATGTTCTATGTTCTAACTATCGCAACCTTCATCCAGCTGTTCCCATGGCTCCAGAGCAGCTCACTAGTAATTTGCAGTAGTATTGTGTTAAACATTGACAGCTCTCATACGATGCAAAGTGCTGCTGGCCTGAAAGACAACAGCATTCTTTGCATCTCTTTTACTTCGTATGGGTAATTTTAGGACTAATATTAATTGCACAAACTTCTGGAACACTTTGCAAATTGGAACTTTTCCTGGAATCTTTTAAGTGTCAGAGAAGATATATTATTGCAAGATTCACACACTAAATAGGATGTGCCTAGGAACTTTCCCAGCCACCCCATTTCAAAGAGGAACTGATCATTTATTCCAATAGGTGTTATTGCTCATTCCATTTCCTGATACTTGCCCTGGGATTTGATCCTGTGAGGCCTCTGTTCTAATGAGGATTCTCTCAATGGCCAGACTGGGACACTTCAAAGACTCAGATATAAAATGGATTTCTATTTGAAAAAAATTTGCAGCTGTGGTTGTACACAGACATTAAACAACAAGCCTTTGTATTGAAATCCATACTTGGCGTAGTTACCTCTTCTACCACCGCTTTAAACTTGCTCTTTTTGCTCAGCACAGGTCGCACACCAGATAACCACTGAACATTTGAGAAAACTTTAGCTGCTCCAAACAACATTTGTCCTGGATAAAATCCATACGATTCATCAAAAAACTGGCCCTGGAACAGAAAAATATGGCTGCAAATTACAATCTGTGGCAGCAACCAGGTATCAAAATAAACAGTACAGAATAAATTCCACCTTCCAAATGTGACTATAATGCAAGTATTTTCAAGAATCTATTCTTTATTACTGAAAAAAGAAACATTTATCGAAGCTCTGTCTTGCACTCAGACATTCTGCAAGAATACCAACACTGGGAAAATAACTCTATATTGTATGACAAGAGAATGTTGATTAGTTAGTAAGTAGACTCTGATTGGTAGAGGTATTGCCATGGAGAATGTACAATTTAATGGTGATTTATAGGTAACTGCCAAGCATCATTGGAAATTTGAAACAGCTTGCTTGACTCTGACTGATCAAGCATTGCCCTGACAAATGAACCAGCGAATGACTGTCACTTATTTTGTTTAGCTGAAACAGAAGCAATGTATTCATACTCTTTCTGCAAAGAACTGTGCTCTGTGGATTAATAGATGTAGCTTGCAGTACATGCAAATTTGCCACCCTGGAACCCCACTGATTCTAACTTGGTTGTCAGCAAAATTCTTAGCACACAAAGGTTTATTTAGCAAACTTCTCCAATCACAGAATCACATCTAATATTGGACACTTAAGTTTTGTAAGAACAGGTTGGTTGTGTACAGTCCATTCTTGCCCATTGCAAACAGTGGAGGGATGTACTGTTTGAAAGGACCTGCCAGTCTTTTGAATGCACGGACTGCATATCCAGCACCACATGGAAAATTTCACACCAAAATTTATTACAGGATGTGAGGATTATTGGCAATGCCAGTATTTATTACTCTCCCTAATTGCATTTCAGAAGGGGTGGTGAGTGGTTTTCTTGGAGTCCATATAGTATAGGTATACCTATAGCGGTGTTGGGCAGTTCCAGGATTCTGCTCCACTGGAAATGAAGGAATGTTGATCCAACTCCAGGTCAGAATAGCGCACAGCTTGGAGGGGAACTCTTGGAGGGGCATTCCTCAGCATCTGCTCACTTTGTTCTTTGATGTGGTCGAGGTCAACTATGGAAGATGCTGTAAAAGAAGCCTTTGAATTGAAGTGCATCTTGCAATGTTCCAGACTGCTCCTACTGTGTATTGGTGAAGTGAATATTTAAAGCAGTGGATGGGATGTCAGTAACACTTCCTGAGTGTTGTTGGAATCACATTCATCCAGGCAGATGGAGAGTTTTTCATCACACAGCTGATTGCACCTTGCAGATGAACAGGTTTTGGAGATTTAGAAAGGGAGTTATTAGCCACAAAATTTCCATCCTCCGACTTACTCTCATGATTAGGTTACTTATATAGTTATTTGTCAATGATAACCCCACAGCACCATCTCCCTGTTTTTACCTTCCCTGCAATGGCAGAGAATTCAGCTATTGAATACCACTGAATGTTACGGGAAACAGCTAGATTATTTCTTGTTGGATCACTGCCTGACAACATATTATATTACTGGCTTAGTAATAGGAATGATGTACAGATGCCGGCGTTGGATTGGGGTGGTAAGAACTCAGTAAGAATTTAGCAACACCAATTTATAATCCAACCGATTTATTTGATAGTAAAAAAGCGAGCTTTCGAAAGCTCGCTTTTTTACTATCAAATAAATCGGTTGGATTATAAATTGGTGTTGCTAAATTCTTACTGAGTTCTTAGTAATAGGAGACAGTAATAGTGGAAGGATGTTTCTCTAGCTGGAGGTCGGTCACTAGTGGTGTGCTGCAGGGCTCGGTACTGGGACCTCTTCTATTTGTAATATATATGACTTGGAAGAGGGAGTAAGTGGAGATAGGCTAGTAACTTGGCAGATAGATGGCAAATGGAATTCAATCCTGATAAATGCGAGGTGATGCATTACGGGAGAAAGAATGTAGGGGGGAGGTATATGATAAAGGGTAGACCTATTAAGACTACAGAAACACAGAGGGACCCGGGGGTGCAGGTGAACAAGTCTCTGAAGATGGCAGAGCAGGTGGAGAAGATTGTGAAGAAAGCACATGGTATGTTAGCCTTTATAGGAAGGGGTATAGAGTACAAGAGCTGGCCTTTAATGTTGCAGTTGTATAAAACGTTGGTTAGACCTCATTTGGAATACTGCGTCCAGCTCCAGTCGCCTTTCTGCCAGAAGGAGAGGGTGCAGAGATTTACCAGAATGCTGTCTGATATGGAAGGTCTGAGTTATGAGGAGAGGTTAGGCAAATTGGGGCTGTTTTCCTTAGAAAGACGTAGGCTTAGAGGAGATCTAATAGAGGTGTACAAGATTATGAGGGGTATGGATAGAGTAAACAGGGTTAAGCTCTTTTCCTAGGATGGTCTCAAATAATACGAAGGGTCATGGGCTTAGGTTGAGGGTGGGTAAGGTATAATTTGGATGCTAGAAGGAGTTTTTTCACACAGAGGGTGGTGGGGGTATGAAATACACTGCCAAGTGGTGGAGACAGGCATGCTAAAGTGGTGGAGTTATTTAAGAGATACTTAGATGGGCACATGAACAGAATGGGAATGAAGGGGTATACAGAACCAATTTAAAATAGGGATCATGAGTCTTGGGAGTTCCCTGGGAAGTGTGTAAATAGACAATGATATTGTTGTACTTGTTTTTATCCTACAGGTGCTTTGGACCACCTTGTTGTCTAACAAGGGGCGTACATACGATGGGTCGTGAGAGGGCTGCTCTTGGATTTTGAGAGTATTTAGTGCTTCACGTGGTTAGCGTATGCTTGAGCTGGACCATTTGATGGGCAACATGACATCTCAGTGACTATCGCTGTGCTGTGCAGATACATGGATTTGGGCCTGTGTCTGTGGGAGTTTGCACATTCTCCCCATGCTTGTGTGGATTTTCTCCGGGTGCTCTGGTTTCCTCCCACATCCCAAAAATGTGCTCTTAGGCTAACTGGCAGAACAAATTCTCCCTAAATTGTCTCAAATTTGGTTTCAATCCATAGATCGATAAACATAGACAAGGATCATGGGTAGAAGTGGGAACATTGAGGTGGCAGCATGGGTTTAGAACATAGAACACTACAGCACAAACAGGCCCTTCGGCCCACAAGTTGCACCAATCACATCTATACCTACCAAGCTGTAGACCTATCTGTAATGCCCTATCCCATATACTCATCCAGAAGTCTTTTAAAAGACCCCAGTGAGTTTGCCTCTACCACCACTGATGGCAGCCAATTCCATTCACTCACCACCCTCTGAAAAACTTACCCCTAATATCTCCTCTGTACTTGCTTCCCTGCACCTTAAATCAGTGTCCTCTCGTAGCGACCATTTCAGCTCGGGGAAATAGCTCCGATAATCCACCCTATCTATTCATCTCTATGTTTTATAAACCTCTATCAGGTCGCTTCTCAACCTTCGTCTCTCCAGGGAGAAGAGTCCCAGTTCCCTCAACCTATCTTCATAAGGCATGACTTCTAATCTAGGCAACATCCTTGTAAATCTCCTCTGCATCCACGCAATAGCTTCCACATCCTTCCTATAGTGAGGCGACCAGATCTGCGCACAGTACTCCAAGTGGTGTCTGACAAGGTTCTTATAAAGCTGCAGCATTACCTCCTGACTCCTAAACTCTATTCCTCGATTAATGAAGGCCAGTACACCGTAGGCCTTCTTGACCACATCCTCCACCTGCGGGGCAGATTTGAGTCCTGTGCACCCGCACCCCAAGATCATTCTGCTCTTCAACACAGCTAAGACTTGATATTGTACTCCTCCATCGCATTGGTCCTGGCAAAATGGACCACTACACATTTATCCGCGTTGAAGTCCATCTGCCACTTCTCCACCCAGTCTTGCATCCTATCTACGTCCCACTGCAATTTCTGACATCCCTCCAGACCATCCACAACACCACCGACCTTCGTATCGTCAGCGAATTTACTAACCCATCCCTCCACTTCCTCATCCGGGTCATTTATGAAAATGACAAACAGCAAGGGACCCAGAACAGATCCCTGGGGCACTCCACTGGTGACCGACCTCCATGCTCCATCCACAAGACCCATCCACAACCACACACTGCCTTCTGCCGGCCAAAGCCCCTTGGATCCCATGCTCTCTCACCTTCTCAAGAAGTCTTGTATGGGGGACCTTATCAAACGCCTTGCTGAAGTCCATGTACACCACATCCACCACACCTCCTTCGTCAGTGTGTTCAGTCACATTTTCTAAGAACTCAACTAGACTCGTAAGGCACGATCTGCCCTTGACAAAACCATGCTATTTCTGATCATTCTAAAGTTCTCCAAATGCTCATAAATCTTGTCCCTCAGAAGCCTCTCCATCAGCTTACCAACCACTGAGGTCAGACTCACCGATCGGTAATTTCCCAGACTATCCCTGTTCCCTTTCTTGAAAATAGGAACCACATCCGCAATCCTCCGGAACCTCTCTCGCCTCCATCAACGATGCAAAGATCATCGCCAGGGGCTCTGCAATCACTTCCCTCACCTCCCACAATAACCTGGGGTATATCCCATCCGGTCCCAGTGACTTGTCTATCTTGATGGAATTTCAAAGTTCTAACACATCCTCTTTCTTAACATCCACATACTCAATCTTTTCAGTCTGCCACAAACCTGTAGTACAACCTCCCAGATCACTTTCCACTGTGAATATCGAGGAAAAGTACTCATTAAGCACCTCTGCCATTTCTTCCGGTTCCACACAGACTTTTCCCCCTTCACCTTTTATAGGCCCTATCCCTTCTCATCCTTTTACTTTTCACATATTTGTAGAAGGCCTTGGGATTCTCCTTAATCTTACCCACCAAGGCCTTCTCATGAAGGCTTCTGGCTCTCCTAATTTCCTTTTTTAAGCTCCTTTCTTCAAGCCTTATACTCCTCTAGATTCCTAACATCCCCTAGCTCTCTGAACCTTTTATACACCTTTCTTTTCTTCCTGACTCGGTTCACCACAACCTTCGTGCACCACGGTTCCCTCGGCCTACCAGAACCTCCTTGTCTCATCAGAACGTTGTCGTGCAGAGCCCCAGACAAACACTCCTTGAATATCCGCCACTTTCCTTCTGTACTTTTCCCCCAAGAACAACACCTTCCAGTTCATTCGTCCAATTATCTGCCTGATGTCTTCATGTTTCCCCTTACTCCAAACATCTTCCTAACCTGCCTGATCCTATCTCTTTCCAATGCTATTGTGAAGAAGATAGAATTATGATCTCCATCCCCAATATGCTCTTCTACCGAGAGATTCTATACCTGTCCTGGTTCATTAGCCAGTACCAGGTCAAGTACAGCCTCTCCTCTCGTAGGCTTATCCACATACTGTGTCAGGAAACCCTCCTCAACACACCTAACAAACTCCTCCCCATCCAAACCCCTTACCATTGGGATATTCCAGTCGATGTTTCGGAAACTGAAACATCCCATCACAACAACTGTTATTTCTACATCTCTCTAGGATCTGTTTCCCTATCTGCATCTCAACTTCCCTGTCACTATTGGGCGGCCTATAGAATACACCCAGCAAAATTATCGACCCTTTGCTGTTCCTAACTTCCACCCACGCAGACTCTGTAGACAGTCCATCCACAGCATCCACCTTCTCTGCATCCATGACACTGTCCCTGATCAACAGTGCCACTCCACCACCTCTTTTGCCCCCAATCCTGTCCTTCCTGAAGCACCCAGTCCTGTCCCTGAGACATCCAAGTCTCTGTAATGGCCACCACATCACATTCCCAAGCAGCAATCCACGTCCTAAGCTCATCTATCTTATTTACTACACTCCTGGCTTTAAAATAGACACACCTCAGCTCCTCAGTCTGGACATTTCCCTTCACCACCTGTCTAACCTCCCACTCATACTGTCTACAGTCCTTCCCTACCTGGGAGCTAACCTCCTTGCTCTCAGTCTCCTCATCACTATTCCCTCCCCCCAACCTTTCTAGTTTAAAGTCCCCCCAGTAGCCCTAGCCAGTCTTCCCGCCAAGATTAGTCCCCTGGGATTCAAGTGCCACCCATCCGTAATGTACAGGTCACACCTGCCCCTAAAGAGGTCCCAATGATCCAGATACATGCTCCAGTCCCTCAGCGACGCATTCACACTCCACCTCATTGCATTCCTGCTCTCATTCTCCTGAGGCGCAGGCAGCAATCCTGATATTCCTACCTTCGCTTTCCTCTTTCTCAGCTGCCTACGCAGTTCCCTATAATCCCTTTTCATGACCGCTTCCCTCTTCCTGCCTATGTCAACAGTACCTATATGAACTACGGTTCTTCACCCTCCCCTTTCAGGACGTCTGGGACGCGTCCAGAGACATCCCGGATCCCAGCTCCAGGGAGACAAAGCACAATCCGCGACTCCCATCTGCGTTCACAAAAATGCCTGTCTGAACCCCTCACTATGGAGTCCCCTATTTAGTGCTTCCTTACTACTCTTAGTTTTTTGATGTACTGGCTTGTTGGCCAAAGGGCCTGTTTCCCATGCTGTTTTGTTCTTTGTACTTGTCATTCATCATCCCAGACAGGATTGCTGTCCAGGTCTTACCTCATTTGGAGGCTTCAGTACCCGAGAGGTTGTAAAAAGGTACCAAACATTTATTAGCAAACG
Source organism: Sphyrna mokarran (assembly GCA_024679065.1). Taxonomy (NCBI): domain Eukaryota; kingdom Metazoa; phylum Chordata; class Chondrichthyes; order Carcharhiniformes; family Carcharhinidae; genus Sphyrna; species Sphyrna mokarran. Next base: position 782,628 of record JAGIQG010000021.1, on the reverse strand, counting down.
CTCCCACATCTAATATTATGATGGAGGGTAGACTTTAACTCCAAGAGCAGTACTTCTCCTGGCATGTTTTGCTTTCAGTCTATACCTGGACAAAGACTGTAATAAGGTCAAGAGTTGATTTAGTCCGGAAGAACTGAAACTGAGCATCGATGGGCAAGTTACTGCCGTGTAAGTGCCATATGTTAGTACTGATGATGACCTATCAGTTTGCTGATAATCAAAATGTAAAACAATTGAGTGGTGATTAGTCAGAATAGATTTTTTTTAATTCATTCATGGGACATGTGTTGCCGGCTGGCCAGCATTTGTTGCTTATCCCTAACTGCCCTTGAGAAGGTGATGGTGAGCTGTCTTCCAGAATCGCTGAAGTCCATGTCCTGTGGGTTGAGCTACAACTTGATGTCATGACTTCCCTGAACTTGCAACATCTGTCTTATCTGGAGACAATACACATCTCTCTAACCTAAGCTTAATGCTATCTCCACACACATTAAATCTTTGAATAGTAGATTAGCTGTAAAGACTCACATTCTAATCAGTATTCAACAAACTGTGTCATTTTATGCCTGTTTCTGATCAGAATTTTCCACTCATTATGAGGTCATGCCTCACAAACTTGGTTGAATTTTTTGAGGTGACAAAAACGATTGATGAGAGAAGGGCCATGGATGTAGTCTATATAGATTTTAGTAAAGCATTTGACAAGGTCCCTCACGGCAAGTTGTTGCAAAAGGTTAAATCTCATGGGATAAAAGATGAGCTAGCTAAATGGGTGGAGAACTGGCTTGGCCATAGAAGATAGAGGGTAGCAGTGGAAGGGACTTTTTTCTATTGGAGGTCTGTGACTAGTGGTGTTCTCAGTAAGAGGTCTGACAACACCAATTTTAAATCCAACTGATTTATTTGATAATAAACCTGCTAGCTTTCGGTCTTTTGTGCCTTTGTCAGGCGAATAAGGTGTTCTGGTCTGCAATAGCACACATATCAGCACAGTTTACAGATTGCTGATTAGAATGTGAATCCTTACACCTAACCTGCTATTCAAGTCTTAAAGTGGCTAACAATGTGGGTGAAGGGAACCCTGAGCATTGGTTAGAGAGACGTGTATGGTCTCCAGACAGCAGAGTGAGGTCTTTTGCTGACCCAGGCAAGTTACGGGGGTTACAGATAGCGTGACATGAAGCCAAGATCACTTTAAGACCGTCCTCATGCATGCGGAACTTGGCTATCAGTCTCTGCTCAGCGGCTCTTTACGTCGTGTGTCGTAAAGGCCCCCTTGAAGAACGTTTACCCGAAGGTCAAAGGTCAAATGCCCATGACCACTGAAGTGTTCGCCCACAGTAAGGGAACTTATGCCTGGTGATTGTTGAGCGATGTTCATTCATCCACTGTTGTAGTGTCTGCACGGTCACCCCAGTGTACCAGGCAAAACAGTTCCCTTCCTGTGGGCGAACACTTCAGCCGTCACGGGCATTCGGCCTCAGACCTTCAGGTAAACGTTCTTCAAGGGGACCTTCACGACACACGACAGCGCCGAGCCATTGAGCAGAGACTGATAGCCAAGTTCCGCATACAAGGACTGTCTTAACAGGCTTGGCTTCATGTCACACTCTCTGTAACCCCCATGACTTGCCTGGGTTAGCAAAAAACCTCACTTACTATGCTGTCTAGATACAATACACATCTCTCTAACCTGTGCTCAGTGCTCCTTCCACTCACATTGTTAGCCACTTCAAGACTTGAATAGCAGGTTAGGTGTAAAGATAATCGGTAATCCGTGAACAGTCTGTGCTGATATGCGTGCTATTGCAAACCAGAACACCTCATTTGCCTGACGAAGGCACAAAGGCCAAAAGCTAGCAGGTTTACTATCAAACAAATTGGTTGGATTTAAAATTGGTGTTGTCAGACCTCTTACTGAGTTTACCCCAGTCCAACACCGGCATCTCTACATGACGAGTGGTGTTCTGCAGGGCTCCGTATTGGGACCTGTGCTATTGTGATATACATAAATGATTTGGAAGGTGTAACTGGTGTGATCAATAAATTTGCAGATGACTGTATTTGCGGATGGTGATGAATATTGTCAGTGAATATAGTAGGATATAAATAGGCTGGGAAATTTGGCAGAGAAAAATGCAGATGGAATTTAATCCAGATAAATGCGAAATGATGCATTTCAGTAGATCTAATGTACAGAGGAGCTATACAAAAAAATGGCAGAACCATCCAGAGTATAGATAGAGGGACTGGGTTGCAAGTCCACAAATCCTTAAAGGTGACAGCACAGGTGGAGAGGGTAGTGAAGAAGGCATATGGCGTGCTTGCTTTATTGGACAGGGCACAGAGTACAAAAATTGGCACATGACGTTGCAGCTATAGAACATTGCTTAGGTCACATTTGGAATACTGTCTAGTTCTGGTCACCACACTACCAGAAGGACATGGAGGCTTTGGAGAGAGTACAGAAAAAATTTACCAGGATGTTGCCTGGTATGGAGGGTCTTAGCTATGAGGAGAGATTGGGCAAATTGGTGTTGTTTTCCCTGGAAAGACAGAGGATGAGGGGTGACCAAATAGAGGTGTATAAAACTGAAGGGCACAGATAGTGTGAACAGTGGGAAGCTTTTCCCCAGGTCAGAGGTGACAAACATGAGGGGTCACAAGTTCAAGGTTAAGGGGGCAAGGTTCAATACAGACCACAGATAATACCCTGAAAATGGCGACACAGGTAGATAGGGTCGTAAAGAGTGCTTTTGGTACATTGGTCTTTATAAATCAAAGAGTCTAAGAGCTGGAATATTATGCTTAGGTCATAAGACATTGGTGAGGCCAAATTTAGAATACTGTGTGCAGTTTTGGTCACCTAATTAGAGGAAGGTGATTAATAAGGTTGAAAGAGTGCATAGAAGGTTTACAAGGATGCTGCCGAGACTTAAGAAACTGAGTTAGAGAGAAAAGTTGAATAGGTTAGGACATTATTCCCTACAGCATAGAAGAATGAGGGGAGATTTGATAGAGGTGTATAAAATTATGGGTATAGAGTGAATGCAAGCAAGCTTTTTCCACTGAGGCCAGGGGAGAAAAAACAGATTAAGGATGAAGGGGGTAAAAGTAAGGTGGCACGGACAAGTTGGGCTGAAGGGCCTGTTTCCATACTGTAAAATTCTATGACTATGACTCAATGACCCAAGTCGACCAGTAATTCTGCTGCTGAGCCACTCTTGGTGATGGATATTGAAATCCCCTACCCAGAGTACAGCTTGTGCCCTTGCCACCTTCACTGCTTCCTCCGAGCGTTGTTCTACATGGAGGAACACTGATTCATTAGCTGAAGGAGAACGGTACACAGTAACGAGTAGGAGGTTTCCTTGCCCACGTTTAACCTGGAGTCATGAGAATTTATAGTACCTGAAGTCTATTTTAAGGACTCCCTTAAGACTGTACATATTGTGCTGCCACCTCTGCTGGGTCCGTCCTGCCAGTGGGACAGGACATATCCACGGATGGTAATGGTGACGTCTGGGATGTTCTCTGTAAGGTATGATTCTGTGAGAATGACTGCCAGGATGTTGCTTGACTAGTTGCTGAGACAGATCTCCCAATTTTAGCACTAGCCCCCAAGATATTAGTAAGGAGTGCTTTGCAGAGTCAACAGGGATGTTTCTTTTGCTGTTGTCTTTTCCAGTGCCCAGGTCAATGCCAGGTGGCCTGTCTGGTTTCACTTCTTTGTTGAGACTTGGTAGCGATTATTACAACTAAGCGGCTCGCTCGGCCATTTCAGAGGGCACTTGTGAGTCAACCACATTGCTGTGGTTCAGGAGTCACAAGACGACCAGATCAGACAAGGATCAAATTTCCCTCCCTAAACAACATTAGTGGACTAGATAGGTTTTTCCAAGATTCAGCAATGGTTTCATAATCATTAGGATTCTTAATTCTAGATTTTTTTGATTGAATTCAAATTCCACCATCTGCCATGGCAGACTACAAACCCAGGTCTCCCAAACATTACCTGGATTTCTAAATTATTAGTCAAGCGTCAATACCACTAGACTATCACTAACCTCCCCCCGCCCACCCCCCCCACCTCCCAAATTTATCCTGCTTTTTAGGGATCAGACAAACCTGGGTCATTTTCCATATTAACAAACAACAAGCATGAGACAGCCATTCAGCCCTTCAAATCTGCTCTACCATGCACCTTGATCACTGAATTAAATATCTTGATTTCCCACCCCCCTGTCCTCTCATATCCCTTGATCCTTTAGCCCCAAGAGCTATATTTAATTTCTTCTTGAAATCAATATTTTGACCTCAACTACTTTGTGGTGGTGAATTCCACACATTCATCATCCTCTGGGTGAAGAAATTTCTCCTCACTTCAGTTCTAAAAGGTTTACCTCATCCTCAAACTCTGACCCCTAGTTCTGGACACTCACACCATTGGGAACATTCTTTCTGAATCTACTCTTACTACCATGTTACAATTTTACATGTTTTGTGGAAATCCCCTCTTACTCTTTTAAACTAAAGTGAATATGTAATCCTAACCAATTTAGTCTCTCACATTATACCTGCCATCCTAGGAATCAGCCTGGTAAACCTTCACTGTACTCCATGTTAAGGGCATCCTTCCTCAGATAACGACTCCAAAACTGCACACAATATCCCAGATGCGGCCTCACCAACACCATATACAATTGTTGCAAAACATTGCTAATCCTATACTTAAATCATTTCACTATGAAAGCCAGCCTTCTTTACTGCCTGCTATATCTGCACGCTTACATTCTATGACAGATGCACGAGGAAACCAAGGTCTTGTTGAGAGTCCACCTCTATCAATTCATACCCGTTCAAGCAATAATCTGTCTTCCCCTTACTGCTACCAAAGTGGTAGCAATAGTTATCCTCAATCCTAGAATCACTACATCATTAGAAGGATTAAACATTAAATGTATGCATTCATTGTCCTATCAGTGAAAAGTGAGCTGGTGACACCAAGCCATCTTGTGCTGATGAAACAAATCAATAGTAATGAAAGTGCAAAGCATAGGTAGACTGAGGCACAATTTTTGCACTTGTAATGGTGCATCACATGCCTGTTGAGTCTGTAGGTGTTTTTCTGCAAGGCAATTAACCAGCACTACATAATCACATGGCCCTCTTACATTTTAATACATAGCCATCATCTCAAAAAGAAGACAGGCTGTCAAGAAAACATTGCAATCAGAAACATTTGCATCGTGTTTCCCCATCCATTAAGCTCATGCCCAAAAAATTCCAGTCCAACACTTGACATCATTGGTTCAGCTCACTGGTACATTAACATTCACTTAGCAACCAAATTCATAAATTTTTTATTTGATAAAATGTATTTGTGAAGACTGTGAGATAACATTTGCCCACATCCTCCTCCATTCAAAACTATAAACTTACCGAATCACTGACATGGGGACATAAATCAACCAGCTTACTGCCATCACTGGTACTCATTGAGCATCTATAAAGAGAGGAACAGACTGGCTTTCAATACATTAAGCATGGACTGCAACATATTAAGTGGGACCCACAAAATGAACAAGGTTTAAAAACAGGGCAATTACTGTACATCAGTAAAGATGATATAGTAAAAGCTGGAGATACAAAATGTAGGGTTTGGGATGAGAGTGTAACAGAACAAATGAGATATCAAACCATAATAGACATCAGTATGGCTCAATTGTACACTCTGAACTGAGTCAAAGATAATGAGTTCAAGCCCCCGTGCAGAAACAAGTCCATAATCCATGCCAATGCTCCCAAGTATAGCGCAAGAATAGCCACCATTGTCATCTCAAAAAAAGGACATAATCTGTCCTGCCAAATTGATATAGAAGATCTTATGAAATTATTGAGAGTCTTTTCTTATTCCTGGCCTCAATATCTATCCCTCAACAAAAGAGCATTTTATCATTTATCTCATTGTTGTTTTGTGGATCAGCCAGCAGTTTGCGCACAGCAGCATTGCCTAAATCTGTACCTCACTTCAAAATGGATCACAGTGGCTGGAAAGCACTTTGGGCTGTGTTGAGATCATGAAAGTCAATAAAGAAATATGTTCATTGGCTATTCTGAAAGCTTTATAAAATATTTCACAACTTTCAGTCTTTGATTAGGATTCATAGTGAGAAAAAGTCTTATGGAAATATAAAAAGATTATGCAGGCCTCCCATATTTTAAATTAATCACAAGAAAGTAAAATAAAACAAAGGAAATGTTCCTTCATATCTCTTGATAGTGTCAAAGGCTTACTATTGTAAGTTTTGTAAGTTCATAAGCTACAAGCTACATTGAGCTTCTCAAGGTGATGTTTTAAATAGAAAATGAAAGTAAGTGCAATTTCAAAATTTGCAATAACTCCCCTTTCTCTGTCAAATGGATTAAACTTCCTATTCTGTTCAGTAATTATTAGATGCCTTCTAATATTTTCCTCAACTTAATACGTGACAGCATTGAGTTCATTCAACAAACTGATTGCTGCAGTTCAAGACAGCATTTCACCACAATCTTCTCAAAGACAATGAGGAATAGACAATAAATAGCAGCCTGGCTAGAGTAATGCCTATGTCCTGAAGGCAGATTCAAATGATTATATTCTAATGTGAGGATCCCACATTAAACTAGATATCATACTTGTGCACATTTATCAAAACAACCATCAACTACAGATGGGAGCACAAAGCCTGGCAATTCTTTGCCTTCCTCAATCACAGGAAATAAGTCAATTGTGATATCTATACTGCTTGCTCGTATGGAGAGCAGCAAGTTTCACCACAGACTGGAGATTGAATCCAATGTTTTTGACCTGCACAACTCAGAATAATTATTAATACCATGTAATTAAGCTCATTAGAAAATCAAATCCTAGGGCAAGTCATTTCTATTTTTGCACACAGGTAACAATGTATGCAATTCAAATGGAGGTTGGAGTCATACCTGGCTCCGTTTGATAGTTTTAGGATAAGCTGGGCCACAATGTTGTCAACTTTTCCTAGCCAGCAATCGAAGGCTATGTAGTCACCATAGACGAATGGCTGAAAAGGAATATTTGTAATAGATTAGATTTAAACACGAGTCAGCTCTGATAACAGCAAAATCTTGTTTTCCTTTACAAAAAGTAAAATCATACATTTCAGAAGTCATTGGAGTCCCTGATGTCACAGGAAAGCACAAGTCCTTGTACAAACACATTTAGTTCCATGCATAACTTCTGCCAACATGGCAATAGTGCTGAGAGGGGCCTCAGGATCTGCAAGCACTGGAGTGAAAGATCAGTTAGGCTCAAGAAGTTGCAGCAGCAGAGGGCAGAGTCTAACATCATCATAGAAAACAGCTTCATGGCTGTTTTTTTACTATATATATTTAAAAAAATCAGGGTGGAATTAATTAGTTTGTTCTTTCAAAGAGTCAACATAGGCATGATGAACATTCTGTCGTATTAGGTTAAGGGGTGGCAGATTTAAGAGAAATGGGGAGAGTTACTTCAGTCCAAGGATTGTGAATCTATGGAATTCCCTACTCAATAGCATAGTGAACGCCAGAATATGAGGAGATGGAGAGGTTTTTAATTAGCAGTAAGATTTGTGGTTTATATAAATGACTTGGAAGAGGGGGTAGGTGGTGTGATCAGCAAATTTGCTGATGACACTAAGAAGCTTGGATTGGCAGGAACTGAGGAGCAGTGCCAGGCAATACAACAGGACATAGATAGGCTGGTAGATTGGGCAGATAGATGGCAAATGGAATTTAATCCAGATAAATGTGAGGGGATGCATTTCGGCCGGAAAAATGTAGCGGGGAGTTATAGGATAAAAGGTAAAACTAAATGGAGTATAGAGATGCAGAGAGACCTGGGGGTGCAGGTTCACAAGTCTGTAAAGGTGTCAGTACAGGTGGAGAATGTGATAAAGAAAGCGTATGGTATGTTAGCCTTCATAGGAAGAGGTATAGAATACAAGAGTAGGAGTCTAATGTTGCAAGTGTATAGAACGTTGGTTAGGCCTCACTTGGAGTATTGCGTCCAGTTCTGGTCGCCTTACTACCGGAAGGATGTGGAGGCTCTTGGAGAGAGTGCAGAGGAGATTTATCAGGATGCTGCCTGGTATGGAAAGGCTGTCTTACGAGGAAAGATTGAACGCACTGGGGTTGTTTTTCCTTGAAAGACGTCGGCTGAGAGGGGATCTATTAGAGGTATATAAGATTATGAGGGGTATAGATAGAGTAAATGGTGGTAAGCTTTTTCCACCATTAGAAAAGGATAGAACAAGGGGTCACGGCCTTAGGGTGACGGGGGCTATGTATAAGACGAATATTAGAGGGCAGTTTTTCACACAAAGGGTAGGGGGGGTGTGGAATGCACTACCGAGTAAGGTGGTGGGAGCAGGCACACTAGGGTTGTTTAAGGGTCTCTTGGACAGCCACATGAGCGGTCTGCAGATAGAGGGATATAGTAGGACTGTTTAAATATCCTATTTGTTTCCACAGGATGTTTGGTCCACCTTGTTGACCAACAAGGGCATGCATGCGGCAGGTCGTGCGAGAGCTGCTCTTGGATGTTGCTTCAGGAGTGGCCTAGTGCTTCACGTCGTTAGTGTATGCTTAAACTGGACCATCTGATGGGCACCATAACAGCTCAGAGACTATCGCTGTTGCTGTGCTGACACATGGATTTGGGCCTGTGTCTGCAGGAGTTTGCGCATTCTCCCTGTGGTTGCGTGGGTTTTCTCCAGGTGCTCTGGTTTCCTCCCATGTCCCAAAAATGTGCTCTTAGGGACCAATTTGTTACCCAATATGTCATTAAGACGTTAGGACAGCGGCGCGGGCTCGTTGGGCCGAAGGGCCTGTTTCCGGTGCTGTGTTGTTCTTTGTTCTATGAAGGACTATAACCTACTGAATTGTCTACTCTGCTCATGGTTCTGATGTTTATTGTATGAAACAGAAGAAAACATGGATTTGATTGATCATGGCTAGAAAATCCACTAAACAAATAAAATTTTACGTTCTGAAGGTGAATGAGACTGAGGAAGGGGAAAATTTAAAGGAATATCCTTCAGTAGCAGAGGAAAAAGCTCAGCTGGAAAGCAGCTAAATGATTAGGGGTATGTAGGTGGCCAAAACTTATAGAAATGTGATGGTAGGGTTTATTTAATTTATTTTCATGGGAGAGGGCGTAACAGCAAAGCCAGCATTTACTGTCTGTTCCTAAATATCCTGACAGGATGATGGTAAGTTTCTTTCTTGAACCACTGTGGTCCATGTGATGTAGTTAGATATATCCAGTTAGAGGATTCTGGCTCAGCAGCAGTGAAGGAAAGGCAATGTAGTTCCAAGTCAAGATGGTGTGTAGCCTGGACATGAACTTAAAAATGCTCATGTCCCCTGCATCTGCTGTTCATATCTTTCTAAGCTGTAAGGGTCACAGTTTTGGAAGATGCCTTGTTGAGTTGCTGCAGTGCACTTGTAGATGGTACGCAGCTGCACTATGCGTAAGTGTTGGAGTAGTGAACGTTTAATGTGGTAGAAAGAGTTCCAATCATGTTGCCACTTTATCCTTGATGCTTCTAAGCGTTGTTGGTGTTGCACTCATCCAATATTCCAGCACAGTTCTGATATGTGCCTCGTAGCTGCTGCACAGGCTTTGCGGAATCAGGAGATGAATTACTCAGCACAGAATTTCAAATCTCCAAACTGCTCTCATAGCCAAAGTATTTAGATACAAACACAGAAACTAGGTGTAGGAATAGGTGATTCAGACCTTTGAATAGCAGAGCAGGCTCAACATGATCATGGCTGATTCTCTCAATGCCATATTCTTGCTTCCTTCCCACACTCCTCAATGCCACTAAAATCTAAACAATTGAGAAACTTCAGTGACTAGGCCTCCGCCATCTTCTGTCAGAGAATTTCACAGGTTCGCTCCCCTTTAAACAGTCTGCCCTGCATCCCGAGTTTTAGAGTCCCCAACTGGGGAAATATCCTCCCTGCATCTAATTTGTCCAGCCTCGAGAACTTCATACTTCAATCAAATCCCCTCTCATCCTTCTAAATTCAAGTGAATACAGGCCCAATTGACACAATGTCTCCTCCTGGACAGTCCCACCAGCCGTGGTATCGGCCTAGTGAACTTCTGCTGCACCCCTCTCTGGAAATTATACTCTTTCTTGGGTCGGGAGACCAAAACTGCACACACAACTCTAGATGTGGTCTCACCAAGGCCCTGTGTAACTGCACACGGCATTCCTACTTCTGGACTCAAATCCTCTTTAGTGAATGCCCTCACTTCAGGTGGTATGTTGGCCAAGAAACTGGGAAGAGGCTAAACATAGTTTCACTGGTTTTGGGGTTGGGGGGGCAGGGCAGGGGGGGTACTGTACAGAGGGTCACTTTTTTTCCCCCCCACACATAGGGTGGCGAGTGTCTGGAACAAGCTGCCAGAGGTGGTAGTACTTGTAGTAGTTTGTCTTCTAAAAAGCATTAGACAGTTACAGGGGGTAAGATAGAAGGATATGAGTCAAATGTGGGCAATTAGAATTACTTTAGGGATTTAAAAAAAAAAAGGGCAACATGGACAAGTTGGGCCAAAAGGCCTGTTTCCATGCTGCAAATTTTTATGACTCTAAAAACAAGCTGAAGCCAAGTGATGACAGCAAAAGGGGCAACAAATATGGACACTCCACCCACAGGGTCCTTCAACCACCGAATGCCCTACATGTCAAAAACTGCAGGTCACACAATGGATTCCTCAGTCAGAGAACTTGTCATCCTCAACTCCAAAGCACTCCTAAGAAAGATTTATATGGGCTGGTCCAGTTCAGTTTTTGATCAATGGTAACCACCAAGATGTTGACAGGAGGTCATTCAGTGATGCTAACACCATTTAATTTGAAGGGGAGATAGTTAGATCAATGCTTACTGGAGATGGTCAATGCCTGGCACTTGTGGTGTGAATTTCCTTTGCCACTTATTAGCCAAGGTTGACCTCAATGTTGCCCAGTCTTGCTGAATAACCAACTGCTTAAGTATGAGTTCTGAATGGCTCAGAACATTATGCAGTGAATAACCTGACTTATAATCTTATTGATGAAGTAACTGAAGATAGCCAAGCCTAGGTCACCACCCTGAACTTCTGCAGTGATGTCCTCAGTATATAAAATGTTCATAAAATACATTGAAGCAGAATTTTCAGGAGTAAGGGACTGAAGTTTCAAGGGAAATGGCAAGCTGATGAAATGGTGATTACTTGAATAGAGACAATGTGTAGGGTTAGGGGAAAGGCAGGAGAATGGAACTGGATCACAATGTTCAGTCAGACATGATGGTCTCCTACACCGTAACAACTCTGATCTAAAATCCACTAAATACGTTAGAGGCAAATAGAATTGAGATTTTCAAAAGGAAATTAGAACATAGAACATTACAGCGCAGAACAGGCCATTCGGCCTTCGACGTTGCGCCGACCAATTATGAAAAAAAGCAATGGCCCTCCAAACTAAACCATTCCCTTCTCTTCCATAAACTTATCAACTAACCTCAAACGCCACCAAACTTGGCACATCTACAACTGCTGCAGACAGGACATTCCACTCCCTAAGCACCCTCTGGGTAAAGAACCTACCTCTGATATCCGTCCTATATCTATGGAGTTATACCTATGGAGTTATACCTTTCTCCTATGGAGAAAGCTAGCACGAGGGGACACAGCTTTAAATTAAGGGGTGATAGTTATAGGACGGATATCAGAGGTAGGTTCTTTACCCAGAGGGTGGTTAGGGAGTGGAATGCCCTACCTGCGGCAGTTGTAGATGCACCAAGTTTGGTAGCGTTTTGGTTCCTTTCAAACGAAAACAACCTCAAATCCCTCAGCCTCTCCTCATAAGACATGCCCTCCATACCAGGCAACATCCTGGTAAAACCTCCTCTGTACCCTCTCCAATGCCTCCACATCTTTCTTATGTGGGGACCAGAACTGCACATAATACTCCAAGTGCGGCTGCACTAGAGTTTTGTATAGTTGCAACATGACGTTGCAGCTCCGATATTCAATCCCCCTACCAATAAAAGCTAAGACTCCGTATGCCTTCTTGACAACCTTATCGACTTGACTGCCGACTTTCAGGGATCTATGCACATATACACCAAGATCCCTCTGTTCATCAACACTATTAAGAATCCTACCATTAGCCCTATACTCTACACATTTATTATTCCTGCCAAAGTGCATTACCTCACACTTTTCCACATTAACTCCATTTGCCACCTCTCAGCCCAGCTCTGCAACTTGTCCAAGTCTCTCTGCAAACTATAACACCCCTCTTCACTATCTACCACTCCACCGACTTTAGTGTCATCTGCAAATTTACCTATCCATCCTTCAATACCCTCATCCAGATCATTTATAAAAATTACAAACAGCAGGGGCCCCAAAACAGATCCCTGAGGTCCACCACTTGTAACCGAACTCCATGATGAATAATTTCCATCAACCACCACCCTCTGTCTTCTATCAGCTAGCCAATTCCTAATCCAATTAGCTAATCACCCTCAATCCCATACATCTGCATTTTCTGCAGAAGCCTTCCATGGGGAACTTTATCGAACGCCTTACTAAAGTCCATATATACCACATCAACTGCCTTACCCCCATCCACCTCTTTGGTCACTCTTTCAAAAAACTCACTAAGGTTAGTAAGGCACGACCTACCCTTCACAAAACCATGCTGACTATCCCCAATCAATTCATTTCTCTCTAAATAACTATAAATCCTATCCCGAATAATTCTCTCCAATACTTTGCCCACAACAGAAGTAAGACTCACTGGCCTATAATTCCCTGGAAGGTCTCTCTTCCCCTTCTTGAACAATGGGACCACATTCGCTATCCTCCAGTCCTCCGGAACCACACCTGTAACCAACAACGGCCTGAAGATCAGAGCCAGAGGCTCTGCAATCTCCTCTCTTGCCTCCCAGAGAATCCTAGGGTAAATCCCGTCCGGCCCAGGGGACTTATCCAACTACAAACCCTCGAGAATATCTAGCACATCCTCCCTATCTACTTCGATACTTTCCAGTTTTCTACCCTGTACCTCAGTGTTCTCCATAACTACATTTACATCACCCTGCGTGAATACCAAAGAGAAATATTTATTCAATGCCTCTCCAATCTCTTCAGGCTCCACGCACAACTTCCCACTGCTGTCTATGACTGGCCCTAATCTTGCCCTAACCAATCTTCTATTCTTAACATAACTAAAGAAAGCTTTAGGATTCTCCTTGATCCTATCAGCCAAAGTCTTCTTGTGTCCCCTTTTAGCTCTCCTCAACTCACTCTTTACTCCCTCCTGGCTAATCTATAGCTATCCATTGCACTAACTGAGCCTTCAAGCCTCATCCTGACATAAGCCTCCTTTTTCCTTTTAACCAGCAAATTAACTTTTTTCGTACACCATGGTTCCCTTACTCGACCATTTCCTCCTTGCCTGACAGGGACATACTTATCAAGGACTCGCAGTAGCTGCTCCTTGAATAATCTCCACATTTCAGATGTTCCCAGTCCCTGTAGTTTCCTAGTCCAACCTATGCACCCTAATTCCCTCCTTATGGCCTCATAATTACCATTCCCCCAGCTATAACTACTGCCCCAGCTTCATGCCTATCCCTATCCATCACTAAGGTGAACGTAACCGAATTGTGGTCAGTATCACCAAAATGTTCACCAACTTCCAAGCCTAACACCTGGTCTGGCTCATTGCCCAGCACCAAATCCAATGTAGCCTCACCTCTAGTTGGCCTATCTACATACTGAGTCAAAAAACCTTCCTGCACACTTTGTACAAAAACTGACCCCTCTAACGAGCTAGAGCTATATCTATTCCAATCAATATTAGTAAAGTTAAAGTCCCCCATAACAATTACCCTATTACTTTCACTCCTGTCCAGGATCGACTTTGCAATCCTTTCCTCTACCTCTCTAGAGCATTTAGGTCTATAAAAGACTCCCAACAGGGTGACTTCTCCTCTCCTGTTTCTAATCTCAGCCCATACTACCTCAACAGACAAGTCCTCATCAAACTTCTTTTCTGTCAATGTTATACAGTCTTTGACTAATAACGCCACTCCTCCCCCCTTCTACCTCCTTCTCTACTCCAACTGAAGCATTTGAACCCCGGAACCTGCAACAACCATTCCTGTTCCTGCTCTACTCACGTCTCTGAAATGGCCACAACATCGAAGTTCCAGGTACTGATCCAAGCTGCAAGTTCCTCCAACCTTATTGCGAATACTTCTTGCATTAAAGTATACGCATTTCAAACCATGCACTACTCCACCCGTACGCTGCTGTGTTTTACAGTTCTCATCTATGACGCCCCCTATTCTCGTCCCTCTTAGCACCCCAACTACTCAGGATCCCACCCCCTCTGAATCAGTTTTAAAGCCCCCTGCATAGCCTTTGCAAATTTTCCCCCCAAGATATTGGTTCCCCTCTGGTTCAGGTGTAGACCATCTCTTGTAGAGTTCCCACCTATCCCAGAATGAGTCCCAATTGTTCAGGGACCTGAACCCCTCCCTCCTGCACCATCCCCGCAGCCATGAGTTCAAACATTCCCTCTCTCTATTCTTCTCTAAACTATCCCGCGGCACAGGCAAGAGTCCAGAGATAACCACTCTGCCAGTTTTGGCCCTAAGCTTCCACCCTAACTCTATAAATTTCTGTTTAATATCCCCTCCCCTTGTCCTACCTATATCATGTGTCCCTATATGAACTATGACTTGGGGCTGACTCCCCTCTCCCTTAAGAATCTTAAAAACCCGCTCTGCGACATCCTGGACCCCGGCCCCTGGGAGGCAACACACCAGCCCCGAGTCCCTTTTATTACTATTTACTCTCCTATCTGTCCCCCTAGCTATGGGGTCTCCAATTACCAGGCCCAATCTCTTATTCCCCCTACCCACCTGAGCATTCTCAGCAGGCTCACCCCCAGAGACCTGCTCCCTTTGGCCATCTCTAGTTGATTCTTCCTCAACTGTAGCCTCCAGGACAGAAAACTTGTTTTGGAGGGGGAACAGCCCCAGGGGATTGTCTACCTGATTGCTTCTTACCCCTCTTCCTAATAGTTACCCAAGAATCACTTTTAGGAGTGACTTTGTAACTCCTGCCAATATCCTCCTCAACCTCCTGAATTATCCTGAGTTCCTCTAATTCCAGCTCCTTAACACGATCCTCAAGGAGCTGCAAATGGGCACACTTCCTGCAGGTATAATCAGCAGGAACACTACTGGTGTCCCTCACCTCATACATACTGCAGGAGGTGGAACATACAGCCTGCTCTGCCATCTCAGATACTTTAATTTCTAGGAGAGAAAAAAACTTCCCACACACTTATTATTAGGTTAGAGGAGGGGGGAGGGTGGGATACTCTACCTGTGTAGATTATTGGGTTTCCTCTCTGTACCAATTTATAGAGTCAGAGAGAAAAACTACAACTACCGGCAGCCTCCTAATGACGACTTCTGGTTTCCAGTTAGTTTAAATAAAAACGGCAAAAAACTACTACCGCTCGCTACTTTAACCAAAGAAACAAGAACGTACTAGAGACAAGAAGGTTTTTGGACAAGAACCTCAGAGAATAAAATTGCAGGACACTAGAACAAGTTCAGAGGTGTGGGACTAGTTGAATTGCTCTTTCAGGAGCTCAACTGGTCCTATTCTGTGCTATAACAAATCTATGGATGCACAGTGCAAGACAAAGTGACAGCAGCTTTTTGGGGAGTAGGGGTGCAAATTAAGGGGGAGAGAATATTTTACCAATAATGCCTTGTGGTAACAGAACAATAAATCTTTTCCCTCCATATCAATGCAGAGAAACAAGAAAACTTTCCCTCAACAACAGCCTTTCAGACAACGGAAATATGTGCTCAATATCTGGTTATAAAGACGGTTAGAGGAGGGGCTCAATTATTTAAAATGCTTTGAAGTCATATAGGTCTTAAATACGACCTGCCCAAAGTTCTTTTTCTCTACCATGGGATTCTTCAGCAGTGCTTAATCATAAAGGAATTTTAAACGCACTCTAATGGCACAGCTCTGTTCCACTATGGTTGGGTCTTTGATCAGGCTCTGATTAGCTTGGCACAATAGGCTGTATGTTGCAGCAGAGCAGTAAAACTGCATCAGATGGATAATCAGCAATAAGCCAAAGATCAACTTGAGACTCCACAAAACCAATTGCTTCTTGAGTTACCATGAAGAGCTGTTCACAAACAAATCCTCAATAATCTGAGGCGGCTTCATCCCAAAATGGAACAGGGACAATAAACAGCACCACAGTGGTTAGCACTGCTGCTCACAGCACAAAGGAACCAGATTCAATTCCAACCTTGCGTCACTGTCTATGCAGAGTTTGCACATTTGTTTCATGTTCAAGTTCCTCCTAAACTCCAAAGATGTATAGGTTCGGTGATTTGGCCATGCTAAATTGCACTGTGTTCCAAGATGTGTAGATTAGGGAGATTAGCTGTGCTGATTGTGAAGGATTATGGGGGTAATGTTTCGGTGGGATGCTCTGTAGGTGAATCAGTGCAGATCTGATGAGATTCTATGTAGATTCTATTTCTGCGAAATTCTACTTTTTAAAAAGGTAGAAAGCAATGGAAATGTTAGCAAATAATGACAAATCTTGTGGCTTCCTAATCACACACCCAAATATGCTGCAAATCTCTGCTGTTGACTGGGTGAAGAATATAATTTGTTCCCAAAATCTTCAACGTGCACTCCATATTCACATCAATCACTGTTCCACATTGATTATCCTGTAAAAGATGCAGACACAGAATGAACAAAATGTTTATGAGTTGAATGCATCGCACTGCAATAGAATGAAGAACACAATAAGGATAGCAAAAAATTAACTGCTATTTTAATGATCAAATTTCACAAAAACAATTACATAGTCATAGGGGTTTATAGCATGGAATCAAGCCTTTTGGCCCCAACTTGTCCAAGCCACCATTTTTTTTAAACCCCTAAGCTATATTTGTCCCATATACCAATATACCCACCTTACCCACTTAGCTATCCAAATGCTTTTTAAAAGACAATTTTACCCTACCTCTGGCAATTTGTTCCAGACACTCACCACCCTCGGAAAAAATTACCCCTTTGGGAAAAAGCTGCCCTTCCAAACACTTGCATCTCTCCGTTCTCATCTTAAACCTATGCCCTCTAGTTTTAGACTCTCCTACCTTTGGGACAAGACATTAACTATCTACCTCATCTATTCCCCTCATTTTATAGATCTCTATAAAGGTCACCCCTCAGCCTCCTATGTTTCTGAACAAAGTTCCAGTAAGGTTGAGAGGCAACCTGATAGAGGTTTACAAGATGTTGAGAGGAATAGATAGGGTGGACTCAGACTATTTCCCAGGGCTGAAATGGTCGCGACGAGGGCACAGATTTAAGGTGCAGGGAAGCAAGTACAGAGGGGATGCTAGGGGAAAGTTTTTCACTCAGAGGGTGGTGAGTGAATGGAATCGGCTGCTGTCGGTGGTGGTCGAGGCGAACTCATTGGGGTCTTTTAAGACTTCTGGATGAGTATATGGGATCCAATGGGATTGGAGGTTATAGATAGGTCTATGGCTGGGTAGGTTTTGATGTGTTCGGCACAACTTATGGGCCGAAGGGCCTGTTTGTACTGTAGTGTTCTATGTTCTATCCAGCCTCTCCTTATAACTTAATCCATCAAGTCCCGAAAGCATCCTAGTAAATCTTTTCTGTTTTAATATATCCTATAATCAGGTGATCGAACAGCACAGTATTCCCAGTGTGGCCTTACTAACATCTTGTACAACTTCAAGATATCCCAACTCCTCTATTCAATGTTCTGACCAATGAAAACTAAGCAAGCCGAATGCCACCATATCACTCTGTCCACCTGTGACTTTACTTTCAAGGAGCTATGAACCTGTACCCCTAGATCTCTGTTCTGTAACTCTCCCTGATGTGTTTTTCTTTAAGTTTCTGATTGTCTTTTAGATTGGCACTCTGTCTCTCTCTCTAATGCCCTGCAAGTCCTGCCCTGTTTCAACCTACCAAACTGCATCACCTCGCATTTGTCTAAATTAAACACCATCTGCCATTTGTCAGCCCACTGGCCCAATTGATCAAGATTCCATTGCAATTAAAGAACTTTCCTCACTATCCACTATACTTACAATCTTAGTGTCATCTGCACACTATTTTCATCTAAATCATTAATATAAATGACAAGTAACAATGGACCCAGCATCGATCCCTGAGGCACACCGCTGATCACAGGCCTCCAGTTTGAAAAACGACCCTTTACAACCACCCTCTGCTTCTGTTAAGAAGCCAATTTGGTATCCATTTAGATACCTCACTCTGAATCCTGTGAGGTTTAGCCTTATGCAACAGTACTTGTCAAAGGCCTTGCTAAAAGTCCATGTAGACAACATCAATTGCAATCAACATCAATTAAAATTCATTATAATTTATAGGCAGCTCTCCAGCATTGCAATAGCATCTTCAATGGCAGTTCGGGATGGCAGCAAACGCTGATCTTGAGTGACACACTCATACCATGAACCAATAATAAACAAATCAAACATTACAAGTTTTGAAGAAAGAATAAAGTGGACATTTTGTCAGTGACTTCATAACAAGGACCTTTGTACAGGTTTTCCTTCCCAAGCTTAACCAATGCCACACTTCAAACTAATTCACATAATAAATCAGGGTCAAAATTTGGACCACCTAGCTGAAAATCAAAAGGTATCCAAGTTGACCCCACACCCTGTGGCTCATAACAGGTTTTCAAAATACATAAACATTTCGCTGGCATTTTCAGAGTGAGAAAGATTATTGCAAGAGATCAAACACTATGAAGACACTGCTTATAGACCAAAACAACAATTGAAGGGAACAAACAAGAGGATCAAGACTGAAATACCAAACAGACTGAATAAGGTGAATTATCAAGGGCACCTTCCACCTTCATATCACCAGTCATTTAACCTGCGTGATATTGGGAGGCAATGGCCTACAGTAGTATTATTATTAATCCAGAAACTCAGCTAATATTTTGGGGACCCAAGTTCAAATAGTGTTGTAGAGCAGAAGGATCTCGGGGTCCAGGTCTATAGGAATCTTAAATCAGCCTCGCAGGTGGAGGAAGTGGTCAAGTACGGTGTACTGGCCTTCATTAATCGAGGAAGAGTGTTCAGGAGTCAGGAGGTAATGATGCAGCTCTATAAGACTCTTGTCAGACCCCAGTTAGAGTATTGTGCACAGTTCTGGTTGCCTCATTATAGGAAGGATGTAGAGGTTATTGAGAGGGTTCAGAGGAAATTTACAAGGATGCATCCTGGATTGGGAGGCAGGCCTTATGAAGATAGGTTGAGGGAGCTGGGACTCTTCTCACTGGAGAGACGTAGGTTGAGAGGCGACCTGATAGAGGTTTATAAAATGTTGAGAGGAATAGATAGGGTGGACTCTCAAAGACTATTTCCCCGAGCGGAAATGGTCAATACGAGAGGACACAGATTTAAGGTGCAGGGAAGCAAATACAAAGGAGATGTCAGGGGTAGGTTTCTCACTCAGAGTGGTGAGTGAATGGAACCGACTGCCATCGGAGGTCGTTGAGGCAAACTCACTGGGGTCTTTTGAGAGACTTCTGGATGAGTATATAGAAAAGAATAGGATAGGGGGTTATAGATAGGTCTGTGGATTGGTAGATGTGAACAGCACAACTCGTGGGCCAAAAGGCCTGTTTGTGCTGTATTGTTCTATGTTCTAAATCCCACTAGAGCAAATAGAGGAATTTCAATTCAATAAATACCTGGAATTAGGAATCTACTGATGACCACAAAATCATTGCCAACTCTCAGAAAAACCCATCTGATTCACTAATGTTCCTTAGGGAAGGCAATCTGCAGTCATTACCTGGTTTGGCCTACGTGTCACTCCAGGCCAACAACAATGTTGTTGACTCTCAACTTCCCTCTGAACTGGCTTAGAAAGCCACTCAGTTCAAAGGTAATTAGGGATGGGCAATAAATATTGAAGTGAAGATTCCACTGTTGGACTGGGGTAAACACTAAGTCTCTCAACACCAAGTTAAAGTCCAACAGGTTTATTTGGTAGCACAAGCCACAAGCTTCCAGAGCACTGCCCCTTCATCAAGCAAATGGGAGTTGTGCACACAAAGAGGACATGTATAGATGCAAACTATTTACAAAATAATAGTTGGAATCCAAGTATTTACAGGTAATCAAGTCTTCAAGATACAATGCAAGTGGGAAGGGTTAAGCACAGGTTAAAGAAATATGTAACATCTCCAGTCAGGAGTGCTAGTGAGATTTTGCAAGCCCTGGCAAGTCATGAGGGTTACGGATGGTGTGACATAAACCTAAGATCCCGGTTGAGGCCTTTCTTGTGTGGCTATCAGTTTCTGCTCAACGATTCTGCATTGTTGTCATGAAGGCTGCCTTGGAGAACGCTTACCCAAAGACCAGAGGCCCAAATTCTGCACACAAGGACAACCTAACCAGGATGTTGGGTTCATGTCACACTATCTGTAATCCCCACGATTTGCTTGGGCTTGCAAAATCTCTAACTGTCCAGACTGGAGACAATACATACCTCTAACTTGTGCTTAACCCTCTCTCCACTCATTCTGTACTTTTAAGACTCAATCCAACCATTATCTTGTAAATTGAGTTTGTATCTATATATGCCCTGTTTGTGAACACAACTCCCACTCAACTGAAGGGGCAGTGCTCCAAAAGCTTGCAACTGTCCTACCAAATAAACCTGTTGGACTTTAACCTGATGCAATAAATGTTGGCCAGCCAGTGACATCCATGTCCCACAAATGAGTAAAAATCTTTGTCCTTTAGCTCTAACACCTTTATACTCTAAAGAGTATTAAGAGTCACATAATAGCAGACTAGCAGCTAAGTATCAACTCCAGGATTCCTCCCATGAATCATACATAAGAAATAGGAGCAGGAGTAGGCCATCCAGCCCTTCAAGCCTGCCCCACCATTCAACAAGATCATGGCTGATGTGCAGTGGTTCAGTACAACTTTCCCGCTTTCTCCCTGTAACCCTTAAATTCCCTTGTCAATCAAAAACCTATCCACTCTTGACTTGAACATTCATTGAGGAAGCAAGTGGTGTACCTCGGATCGGTTTTGGGGCCCCTGCTGTTTGTAATTTTTATAAATGTTCTGGATGAGGGTATTGAAGGATAGATTAGTAAATTTGCGGATCACACCAAAGTCAGAGGAGTGGTAGATAGTGAAGAGGGGTGTTATAGTTTGCAGAGAGACTTGGACAAGTTGCAGAGCTGGGCCGAGAGGTGGCAAATGGAGTTTAATGAGGAAAAGTGTGAGGTAATGCACTTTGGCAGGAATAACAAATGTGTAGAGTATAGGGCTCATGGTAGGACTCTTAATAGTGTTGAAGAACAGAGGGATCTTGGTGTATATGTGCATAGATCCCTGAAAGTTTGCAATCAAGTCGATAAGGTTGTTAAGAAGGCATATGGAGTCTTAGCTTTTATTGGTAGGGGGATTGAATTTAGGAGCCGCAGCATCATGTTGCAACTGTACAAAACTCTAGTGCGTCCGCACTTGGAGTATTGTGTGCAGTTCTGGTCCCCACATTATAAGAAAGATGTGGAGGCATTGGAGAGGGTACAGAGGTTTACCAGGATGTTGCCTGGTATGGAGGGCAGGTCTTATGAAGAGAGGCTGAGGTATTTGAGGTTGTTTTCGTTAGAAAGGAGGCGGCTAAGAGGGGACCTAATCGAAACATATAAGATGATTAGAGGTTTAGATAGGGTGGACAGTGATAGCCTTTTCCCTAGGATGGAGAAAGCTAGCACGAGGGGACATAGCTTTAAATTAAGGGGTGGTAGTTATAGGACGGATGTCAGAGGTAGGTTCTTTAGCCAGAGGGTGGTGAGGGTATGGAAAGCCCTGCCTGCTGCAGTTGTAGATGTGCCAAGTTTGGGGGCGTTTAAGAGGTTAGTAGATAAGTTTATGGATGAAAAGAGAATGGTTTAGGTTAGAGGGTCATTGCTTTTTCTTAATTGGTCGGCATAACATCAAAGGCTGAAGGGCCTGTTCTGCGCTGTAATGTTATGTTCTAAGCCTCCACCACATCATCAAACAGAGAATTCTAAATATTCACCACCCTTTGCTAGAAGAAATTCTTCAACTCTGATCTGAAACCACCCCACCCCCCCCCCCCCCCCCCCCCAAAATCTTGAGGCTGTGCTCTCTAGTCCTACTATCTTTGCTAAGCAGGAAGAGTCTCTCAACCTCTACCCTATCCATCCCCTTCATTATCTTATATCTATAAGATCCCCCCCTCAGCCTTCCAAACTCCAACAAGTACAAACCTAGTCTCTCCTCATAATCCAACACTGTCATCTTCGGTATTAGTCTAGTAAACCTTCTCTGCACCCCTCAGGTCAATATATCCTTCCTTGAATGCGACAACCAAAACTGCACACAGTACTCCAACTGCGGCCTCACCAGTACCCTGTACAGTTGCAAAAGTACCTCCTTACCTTTATATTCTATCCCCCCAGCTATAAGGCCAACACTGCATTCGCCTTCTTAATCACCTGCTGCACCTGTATACTATGTGTTTTTGCAATTCGTGCACAAGGACCCCCAGGTCCCTCTACACTATCGCATGCTGCAGCTTTTTCCATTTAAATAGTAATCCTTCCTACCAAAGTAGATAACCTCACACTTGCTAACATTATACTCCATCTGCCAGGTCCTCGCTCACTCACTCAACCTACCCAGATCTCTCTGCAGGCCTTTTCACACCCTCCACGCAATTTGCTTTTCCACTCATCTTTGTGCATTCAGCAAATTTCGTTACCCTGCACTCAGCCCCTTCCTCCAGATCATCTATGTAAATAGTAAATCGTTGGGGGCCCAGCACCAAACCCTGGGGCACTCCACTAGTCACCAGCTGCCAATCAGAATAGCACCCATTAATACCTACCTTCTGCTTCCTATTAGGCAACCAATCCTCTATCCAGTCTAACACCCTATCCCCAACTCCCTGCACCCTAAACTTCTGCAGCAACCTTTTGAGAGACACCTTATCAAATGCCTTTAGGAAATCCAAGAACACCACATCCACCAGTTCCCCTCCATCTACCTCACTAGTCACTTTCTCATAGAACTCCAATAACTTTGCCAAGCACAACTTTCCCTTAACAAATTTGTGTTGCATCTGCTTGATCAAACAGTTCGTATCCAGGTACCTCATTATTGCTGCTTTGACAAGATTCAAGCATTTTTCCGACTTCAGACGTTAAACTAACCAGCCTATAATTCCCTGCCTTCTGTCTGCTTCCCTTTTTTAAACAGCGGTATAACATTAGCTGTTTTCCAATCTTCCGGCACTTGCCTGGAGTCCAGCGAATTCTGACAAATAAGCCCAACAATCTGATAGCGCCAGATATACAAAATATACAAATTCCCTTCAAAGTCAACTCTGACCAGATCAGAAATGGAGTTAAATTCACTGGTCCAGCACAACAATTACACTAGGCTACCGTATTATCCTGTCCGCAGTAGGCACAACATTAGGATGGAGGTAAACCAATATTAATGTTCTCTGCTGCAGAGCAACTTTTAAAATCACTTTCACAACAGAATTTTGCATAAACTTATCTTCAGTACAAAGGAAGAAAATGAGAATGGAAGGGTGGAAATGAACATTGAAGTTAGTAAAGAACCAAACACATGAACAAGGTTAGAAATTGCTTCAAATTCCAGAAGAAAATATGGTGCAGAGACAAGGAACTTACAGCATTTTTGCCCATACGTCGAACCAAGTCACGGGGCATCAGCGAACGGTCTTCCAGTTTCAGCTATAAAGGAAAAACAGCATAAATGAACCTGTATAGATTAACCCATACTGCACGAGAAGTTAAAGAATAAAAACCATAGTTACAATAAAACTGATTAAAACAAGAACAGCAAACATCAGAAAAGGGCAAAATACGTAACAGCGAATAGAAAATCTTACAAAACAAGGAAATCAGCCAAAAGTCACAGTCCATGTAAAACCCAGTTAAGGAGATACTACAAAGGTTTTGTAGAGTGTGATGATCCCAGGGATGTTCACTACAGATTGATTTTCATGCCATTTGCTGAGCTGTACACATCCTAGCAAGTGAAAATTATTCCATCACTGGAATAAGCAGTGACGGAACAATCACTGACTTGTGCTTTGTAGGTCATAAAAAAGCATTGGGAAAGTCAGGAGAGGGTAGTGAATGTGTGGAATTCACTACCACCAAATGTAGTTGAGACTAAAATGTTGTCTGACTTCAAGACATTAGATATAGCTCTTGGGGCCAAAGGGATCAAGAGATATGGGGGAAGGGGGAATCAGAATATTGAAGATGATCAGCCACGATCATAATGAATGGCAAAGCAGGCCTGAAGGGCCAAATGGCTAATTCCTACTTCTAATTTTTATGAGGCGCGAGACACTATTTATTAATCCTGAGCTTCCAAACTCTCAGACCACAATCAGTAAGGAGACGGAGAGCAGTGACCATCCTGCAAATTATATACCAGTGAACCTTAAACATAGAACATAGAACATAGAACAATACAGCACAGAACAGGCCCTTCGGCCCTCGATGTTGTGCCGACCAAAATAAAAAGCAATGCCCCTCCTAACTAAACCATTCCCTTCTCATCCAT
The DNA here is from genome assembly GCA_024679065.1 of Sphyrna mokarran. NCBI lineage: Eukaryota > Metazoa > Chordata > Chondrichthyes > Carcharhiniformes > Carcharhinidae > Sphyrna > Sphyrna mokarran. Next base: position 757,821 of record JAGIQG010000021.1, on the reverse strand, counting down.
TTACTTATCAACTAACCTCTTAAACGCCACCAAACTTGGCGCATCCACAACAGCTGCAGGCAGGGCATTCCACTCCCTAATCACTCTTTGAGTAAAGAACCTACCTCTGATATCCGTCCTATAACTCATACCCCTTAATTTAAAGCTGTGTCCCCTCGGGCTAGCTTTCTCCATCCTAGGAAAAAGGCTATCACTGTCCACCCTATCCAAACCTCTAATTATCTTATATGTTTCAATAAGATCCCCCCTTAGCCGCCTCCTTTCTAACGAAAACAGCCTCAAATCCTTCAACCTCTCTCCATAGGACCTGCCCTCCATACCAGGCAACATCCTAGTAAACCTCCTCTGTACCCTCTCCAATGCCTCCACATCTTTCTTATAATGTGGGGACCAGAACTGCACACAATACTCCAATGCGGCCGCACTAGAGTTTTGTACAGTTGCAACATGATGCTGCGGCTCCTAAATTCAATCCCCCTACCAATAAAAGCTAAGACTCCATATGCCTTCTTAACAACTTTATCCACGTGACTGCCTACTTTCAGGGATCTATTGACACATACACCAAGATCCTTCTGTTCCTCAACACTATTAAGAGCCCTACCATTATCCCTATACTCTACACATTTATTGTTCCTGCCAAAGTGCATTACCTCACACTTTTCCACATTAAACTCCATTTGCCACCTCTCGGCCCAGCTCTGCAACTTGTCCAAGTCACTCTGTAACTAAAACACCCCTCTTCACTATCTACCACACCACCAACTTTAGTATCATCTGCAAATTTACTGATCCATCCCTCAATACCTCATCCAGATCATTTATAAAAATTACAAACAGCAGGGGCCCCAAAACAGACCCCTGAGGCACACCACTCGTCACCGAACTCCACGAAGAAACTCTCCCATCAACCACCACCCTCTGTCTTCTATCTGCCAGCCAATTTCTAATCCAATTAGCTAAATCACCCTCTATTCCACACATCTGCATTTTCTGTAGAAGTCTTCCATGGGCCACCTTATCAAAGCCTTACTAAAGTCCATATATACTACATCAACCGCCTTACCCCCATCCACCTCTCTGGTCACTTTCTCAAAAAACTCAATGAGGTTAGTAAGGCATGACCTACCCTTCACGAAACCATGCTGACTATCCCCAATCAATTCATATCTCTCCAAATAACTATAAATCCTATCCCTAATAATTCTCTCCAATACCTTGCCCACCACAGAAGTAAGACTCACTGGCCTATAATTCCAGGAAGGTCTCTCTTCCCCTTCTTAAACAATGGGACCACATTCGCCATCCTCCAGTCCTCCGGAACCACACCCGTAACCAACGAGGACCTGAAGATCAGAGCCAGAGGCTCTGCAATCTCCTCTCTTGCCTCCCATAGAATCCTAGGGTAAATCCCGTCCGGCCCAGGGGACTTATCCAACTTCAAACCCTCGAGAATTTCTAACACATCCTCCCTATCTACTACAATACTCCCCAAACAGATACTTACATCTGTTGTGGGGAAAGTTTTGTAAAGAATTATAAGGGATAGGATTTATGGTCATTTAGAAAAGTGAATTGATTAGGGATAGTCAGCATGGATTTGTGAAGGGTGTGTCGTGCCTCACAAACCTTACAGTTTTTTGAAAAGGTGACCAAAGAGGTGGATAAGGGTAAGGCAGTTGATGTGGCGTATATGGATTTTAGCAAGGCATTTGATAATGTTCCCCATGGAAGACTACTGCAGAAAATGCAGATGCACGGGATTGAGGGAAATTGAGCAATTTGGATTAGGAATTGACTAGCTGATAGAAGACAGAAGGTAGTGGTTGATGGGATATATTCAACTGGAGTTTAGTTACTAGTGGTGTACCTCAGGGATCTGTTTTGGGGCCACTGTTGTTTGTTATTTTTATACATGGCCTGGATGAGCGTGTAGAGGGATGGGCTAGTAAATTTGCTGACGACACCAAAGTCGGAAGAGTTGTAGACAGTGAAATTGGATGTTACAGTTTGCAGAGCTGAGCCGAAAAGTGGCAAACGGAGTTTAATGCGGAAAAGTGAGAGATAAGTGACAAGTGGTGTACCTCAGGGGTCTGTTTTGGGGCCCCTGTTTGTAATTTTTATAAATGATCTGGATGAGGGTATTGAAGGATGGATTAGGAAATTTGCAGATGACACTAAAGTCGGTGGAGTGGTAGATAGTGAAGAGGGGTGTTATAGTTTGCAGAGAGACTTGGACAAGTTGCAGAGCTGGGCCGAGAGGTGGCAAATGGAGTTTAATGTGGAAAAGTGTGAGGTAATGCACTTTGGCAGGAATAATAAATGTGTAGAGTATAGGGCTAATGGTAGGATTCTTAATAGTGTTGATGAACAGAGGGATCTTGGTGTATTGGTGCATAGATCCCTGAAAGTAGGCAGTCAAGTCGATAAGGTTGTTAAGAAGGCATATGGAGTCTTAGCTTTTATTGGTAGGGGGATTGAATTTCAGAGCCGCAAAGTCATGTTGCAACTGTACAAAACTCTAGTGTGGCCGCACTTGGAGTATTGTGTGCAGTTCTGGTCCCCACATTATAAGAAAGATGTGGAGGCATTGGAGAGGGTACAGAGGAGGTTTACCAGGATGTTGCCTAGTATGGAGGGCAGGTCTTATGAGGAGAGACTGAGGGATTTGAGGTTTTTGTTGGAAAGAAGGCGGCTAAGAGGAGACCTTATTGAAGCATATAAGATGATTAGAGGTTTAGATAGGGTGGACAGTGATAGCTTTTTTCCTAGAATGGAGAAAGCTAGCACGAGGGGACATAGCTTTAAATTAAGGGGTGGTAGTTATAGGACGGATGTCAGAGGTAGGTTCTTTACCCAGAGGGTGGTAGGGTATGGAATGCCCTGCCTGCTGCAGTTGTAGATGCGCCAAGTTTGGTGGCGTTTAAGAGGTTAGTAGATAAGTTTATGGACAAAAGGGAATGGTTTAGGTTAGAGGGTCATTGCTTTTTCCTAATTGGTCGGCGCAACATCGAAGGCCGAAGGGCCTGTTCTGCGCTGTAATCTTCTATGTCATGTTGCAACTGTACAAAATTCTGATGTGGCCGCACTTGGAGTACTGTGTACAGTTTTGGTCGCCACATTATAAGAAAGATATGGAGGCATTGGAAAGGGTGCAGAAGAGGTTTACAAGGATGTTGCCTGATATGATGGGTAGGTCTTATGAGGAAAGGCTAAGTGACTTGAAGTTATTTTCATTGGAGTGAAGGCGGCTAAGATGTGACTTAATTGAGACATCCAAGATGATCAGAGGGTTAGATAGGCTCTCACTATCCACCCTTTTTCCTCACATGGAGATGGATAACACGAGGGAACATAGCTTTAAAATAAGGGGTGGTAGTTATAGGACAGATGCTAGAAGTGGGTTCTTTACTCAGAGGGTAGTAAGGGCGTGGAATGCCCTGCCTGCAGCAATTGTGGACTTGTCAAGTTTAAAGGCGTTCAAATGGTCAGTGCATAGGCATATGGATAGCATTGGAATAGTTTAGGAAAGAGGGTCATAAAATTGGTTACATTGGTCAGTGCAACATCAAGGGCCGAAGGGCCTGTGCTGCGCTGTAATGTTCTAGAAGAATATAAATAGGAAGAGTAGGCCATCCAGCCCCTCGATCTTGCCCTGCTATTCAATAAGATCATGGCTGATCTGCAGTGATTCAGTTCCACTTTCCCCCCGTAACCCTTAATTCCCTCGTCAATCAAAAACCTATCCTCCCCTGACTTAAATATATTCAGCAAGGAAGCCTCCAGCACATCATCAGGCAGAGAATTCCAAAGATTCACCACTCTTTGCATGAAGAAATTCCTCAACTTTGATCTGAACCATTTCCCCCTGCCATCCCGCCCCCTTATTTTGAGGCTGTGCCCTCTAGTCCTGCTATCTTTGCTAAGCAGGAAGAGTCTCAACCTCTACCCTATCCATCCCCTTCATTATCTTATACATCTCTATAAGATCCCCTTTCAGCCTTCTAAACTCCAACAAGTACAAACCTAGCCGATTTAGTGTCTCCTCATAATCCAACGCCCTCATCTCCAATATCAGCCTAGTGAACCTTCTCTGCACCCCCTCCAAGGCCAATATAACCCTTCCTCAAATGCGGCAACCAAAACTGCACACAGTACTCCGACTGCGGCCTCACCAGTACCCTGTACAGCTGCAAAAGTACCTCCCTACTTTTATATTCTATCCCCCTCGCTATAAAGGCCAACATTGCATTCGCCTTCTTGATCACCTGCTGCACCTGCAGACTGGGTTTTTGCGATTCGTGCACAAGGACCTCCAGGTCCCTCTGCACTGTCGCATGCTACAGCTTTGACATTTAAATAATAATCCTTCCTTCCGTTATTCCTACCAAAGTAGATAACCTCACACTTGCTAACGTTATACTCCATCTGCCAGGTCCTCGCCCACTCACTCAACCTATCCAGATCCCTCTACAGGCTTTACACACCCTCCACGCAATTTGCTTTTCCACTCATCTACTTGTCATCAGCAAATTTCGTCACCCTGCACTCAGCCCCTTCCTCCAGATCATCTATGTAAATGGTAAATAGTTGAGGCCCCAGCACCGATGTCTGGGGCACTCCACTAGTCACCAGCTGCCAATCAGAATAGCACTTATTAATACCTATCTTCTGCTTCCTATTAGACAACCAATCTTCTATCCAGTCCAACACCCTATCCCCCAAGTCCCTGCACCCTAACCTTCTGCAGCAACCTTTTGTGAGGCACCTTATCAAACGTCTTTTGGAAATCCAAAAACACCACATCCATCGGTTCTCTTTCTATCTACCGCACTAGTCACTTCCTCACGGAGTTGTGGAACATTATTCCATAATATTCCACAGCTCCACTAATACTTTTTCATCAAATGGCACAATCAAGACATCTTTTGCCACTCAGTACTTGAAGAACCAAATAAATGTTAAAGTTGAGACCCAGCAGAACTCAAGAATTTATGGAAACACGAGCCTTTGGAGCAAGTTTAAAACCATTCAGCCCATCAAGCTTGTTCCTAGCTGATCCAATTATGGTCTCAGCTGCATTTCCTTTCTGCACCCCACAACTCTCCACTCCTTTATCTAGCTAAATTTATTCAAGGCTGATTTAAATAGTTTAGGACCCAGCCTCCATCACCTTCTGGGAAAGAGAATTCCATACTCTAACCCTAAAAACCCATCTCTCCATCCTAAAATGGGAGACTTTTTATTCTTAAGCTATTGCCAACTTCTAGTTTCCCAGAAGCAAGAAAACATTCTCCTGTTTCTACGCTATCAAATTCCTTAAGAATCTTGTTTTAAAAGATCATCTTTCATTCTTCTAAATCTCAATGAGTATTGGAACTGTTCAAATCTTTCATAAAGCAAGCCCTGCATGTGAAATGACTAGTGAACATTCTCTAAATTGCTTCCAAAGAAATAATACACTTTTTCCAAATATGGAGACCAAAACTGTACACAGTATTCCAGATACGATCTCACCAACAACATATACAGCAGTAATATAGATATCCTTTTATATTTCATTCCTCTTGAAATGTCAATCTGAAAGTGAAACTCTGACATGTTTTAATCACCGTCACTGAGCAGTCCCTTTACCATGCTCCTGCCTCACTGCACATTAGAGGTTTAGGATAGCCTGCTTCCTAGTTAGATTTGGAACGTACAGCTCAAAGAAATTCTCTGGAAAAAACTATGAATTCATTGTCCTGTCTTCATTTACCTATCTTATTTTCCCAATCTACATGTAGATTAAAGTCACCCATTATTAAAGTAGTACCTTTTTTAAATGCTGTATGTTCTGTCCAACAGCATGACTAACATTGGATCCCTATAAACTACTCCCATACATGACCTCTCAGCACTACTATTCGTTATCACTACCCAAACTGGTTCTGTATTCTAATCTTCCAGACTAAGGTTACTTCTCAGCATTGAATCGATATTTAATTAATACATTGCCCACTACCTTTTCCAAGCTTCCTGTAATTTCTTTACATCAGGTACCCTCTAACAAATATTTAAGTCCCAGTCAGTCATACTGTGCAGAGAAAGCCCTTCAGCCTGTAGAGATTGCACCAACAATAACCACCAAAATCACACTAATCCCATTTCCCTGAATATATTTCAAGTGCTCCCCCACATTTCTTTAAAGGTTACAAGGTTTCCAGCCCCCACCACCTTCCCAGACAGTGCACTCCAGATTCCCAGCAATCTTTGTCACCTTACAACCATGTCTCTTTTCTATCCAACAGACCATACATTTTTATTGGTTAACAATTCATTCCTTTGGTTACAAATGCTGTGTACTCGGTCTTAAATTCTGTTTGCCATTGCTGCAATCAGAGGCCTTACCTGATTGTGTATTCTCAGTTACATACTGTCCTTCATGTCCATTAGCCAAGTTGCTACCCTCCTCCATTACTTTGTTGTTTCTTGGGAACAGATGTTGAATCAAGCTGTTTACAACTTTGGGGGCAAATCTGGTCCAATTGGACATCACATCATTAATATTGCCTATTTCCACATCTGTAATATTGCTTAAACCCCATCTGTTTCAGGTGATCTTCCAATGAAACCCTCAATGTCTTTATGTCTAGGCTTGGCTATTCTATTGTAATCTTGGCCAGCTTCCCACATCCCACCTTCAGTCTTCACAAAGACTTGAATAATGCACCAGATGTTCTGAGAAACATGTTTTAGTAAGGAGCTGAAGGAAATCAGCATTAGAAGAAGGGAAATCAATGGATTGAAGGTAGATAAATCTCCAGGTCCTGATAATCTATATTGAGCACTTAAGCCAGATATCTTCATATTTTCTCTGATCACAGGCAAAGGTCCAGAGGAGTGAAAAATAGCAATTGTTGTTCCCTTGTTTAAGAAAAGTAGTAGGGATAATCCAGAAAATTATTGACTGGTGAGCCTGACATCAGTGATGGGGAAATTTTGAGAAGACACTGAAGGGCAGGATATATGCACATCTGGAAGAAAACTAACTAGTGACAGGCAGCATGGTTTTGTATGGGGATGTTCACTCACTAAGTTGATTGAGTTTCTTTTGAAGAAGTGACAAAGAATTGATGAGGGAAGGACTAAGATATACTTCATATGGACTTGAAGTGGGAAAAGGACGAATGCATTTTGTTCTTGAAGGGAAAGGGTTACTGGATTTTGTACCTAGAATACGTCACAAACATAACCCTTCCTCATGGCTGATCTCCTTAAGCTTATTTTGTTCCTGGCATTAATACAAGTTATTTGTTTATGTCTTACATGCTTTAACTTTCATTTGTATAATGACATAGTTTAATGTGACTGTTTTTTGTAGACTTTGTAAATCTTACCTATATGTTAGGCAGACATTATAGATGATAGTTTACAATATCAGCTTTTGACAGCTGCTGATGGCAGATCACGATACCAGCTTTAAACAGGAACAGTCCTGCTGGAACAGCCACGATTGCACAAGACACTTCAAAGAAGGACACAGAAGGAATTCCTGTGTCCTGACTGCAGGAGTGTAATTCCTGATTAACTCTGGAACTGCATCACAACCCAGGAAGGAAGAACTAGAGGTCTGGCAGGAATTGGAACTTTGAATTGTGATTCCTGCTGGAGCTCAATCTACAAGAAGTCTGGTAAGCCTTAATTGAAGCCAGTTTCTCCCCAAAGCTTTGGGATAAAAACCACTACTTTAACTAACAGTCTGAGGTATTATTTTACCTATAACACTTGAACATACTTGACAACGTTCCACATGGCAGACTGGTACAAAAGCTAAAATCATATAGAATTCAGGGTGGGCTGGCTAGATGAATTCAGAACTGGCCTGGTTATAGGAGACAAAGTAGTGGTGGAGGAGTGTCTTTCAGAAAGGAAATCTGCAGCTCGTGGTGTTCCGCAGGGAGCAGTGCTGGGACCTCTTGTTTATAGTATTTATAAGTGACCTAAAGGGGCAGCAAGGGTCTGATTAACAAGTTTGCTCATAGTGCCAAGGATTGTCAGAGGATCGATAGATTGGAGACTTGGGTACAAAAACGGTGGATAGGGTTTTAGGAATCTGAACAAATGAGGTAATGCATTTGAGATCAAAATTCAGTGTGAATTATACTGTAAATGGTAGAACCCTTATGAACATAACTAAGAGTAGGAGTTGGCATTTGGCTCCCTGAGTCTGCTTTGCCATTCAATAAAACGATGGTTGATCTTTTCATGGACTCAACTCCACTTACCCGCTCGTAATCCTTAATTCCTTTATTATTCAAAAATGTATCTATCCTTGCCTTAAAGACAGTGAGGTAGCCTCAATTGCTTCACTGGGCAGAGAATTCCACAGATTCACAACCTTTAGTGTGAAGAAGTTCTTCCTCAACTCAGTCCTAAATCTGCTTCCTCTTATGGTGAGGCTATACCTTCTAGTTCTAGTTTCACCTGTCAGTGGAAACAACTTCCCTGCTTCTATCTTATCTATTCCTTTCATAATATGTTTCTGTAAAATCCCTTATCACTGTAAATTCCAATAAGTCTCTCCTCATAAGCCAACATTCTCAACTCCAGAATCAACCCAGTGAATCTTCTCTCCATCCCCTCTAATGCCAATATATCCTCTCTCAATAGAGACACCAAAACTGTACACAGTACTCCAGGTGTGACCTCACCAACACCTTATACAGTTGCAACATAATCTCGCTATTTTTAAACTCCATCCCTCTAGTAATGAGGGACAAAATTCCATCAGCCTTCTTAATTACCTGCTGCGCCTGCAAACCAACTCCTTCAGATTCTTGTGCAGAGGGACCTGCACACCCAGGTCCCTCTGTACAGCAAAATGCTACATTTTCTTTAACCATTAAAAAGTCCATTTTGCTGTTATTCTTACCAAAATGGATGACCTCACAGAGGAGGATCTGGTCATAGATACCAGCAGCAGAAAATGGTGCCAACAACTTTTAGGGCTAGTTAGAAACATCTTGCAAAAAAACATGATTAAAATACATTTCTTAACTGTACATCATCACACAAAACTAGGTACCATAATTGAAGATAAAGATTTTAGGTTCGCCAAGATGTTGCCAGGTCTTAATGGTATCAACAGTAAGGAAAGGTTGAATAAACTAGGATTGTTTTCACTGGAAAGACAGAGACTGGGGGGAGACCAGATAGAGGTGTAAAAAATGAAGAGGCATTTTCAGAAGCTTTTTCCAAGGGTGGAAGTGTCAATTACAAGGAAACAGGTTTAAAAAGAGGGGGGAAAGTTTAAGGAGGGGTGTCTGGGGGAATGATGGATGTGTGGAACACGCTGCCAAGGCATTCCCCAACTCTGCTCTGTAAAGCAGGCACATCAACAATTAAGAGACATCTGGATGGGTATATGAATAGACGAGGTCTGGACCAAGGGTAGGTTTTTCTTTAGTTACAGCATCATGATTGGCACAAGCTTGGAGAGCCAAAGGGCCTGTTTCTGTCTTGTACTTTTATTCTTTGAAGTCACCTTGGAAATAGTAGATCCAATGGTGGTTACTTTCCAAAATTCTTTGGACTCTAAACTGGTTCCTTCAGAATGGAGGGTAGCTAATGTAAGCTCATTATTTAAAAGTGAGGGAGAGAAAAAGCAGGGAATTATTGACCAGTGAGCCTAGCATTGGTACTGGGGAAATTGCCAGAGTCCATTAGCAAGGATTTCATAACTCAGCAAGTAGAAGGCAGTGGTGCAAAGTCAGCATGGATTTACAAAAGGGAAATCATGCTGACAAATCTATTGTAATTTTGAGGATATAACTGGCAGAGTTGACCAAGAACCAGTGGATGTGGTTTATTTAGACTTTCAGAAGGCTTTGGACAAGGTCTCACATGACAAACTACTATGTAAAGTTAAACACATGGGATTGCAGGTAATGTCTTGAGATGGATAGAAAGCTGGTTAGCAGAAAGGAAGCAATGAGTTGGCATAAATGGGTCTTTTTTCTGATTGGCAGTCAGTAACTAGTGGGGTTTCACAGGGATCTGTCCTAGGGCCCCAACTGTTCACATTATATATTAATGATTTCGAAGAGGGAACTGAATACATTATCTCCAAATTTGTAGATAACACAAAGTTGGGTGGGAGGGTGAGCTGTGAGGAGGATGCAGAGATGCTTCAGCCTGAGTTGGACAGGCTGTGTGGGCATCTGAATGGCAGATGCAGTTTAATGAGAGTAAATGTGAGGTCATCTGCTTTGGTATCAAAGGTGGATACTCAGCAAGATTTTGGTCTCCTTATGCATCAGTCGCTGAAAGTAAGCACGCAGGTACAGCAAGTAGTAAAAGACAGTAGTATGCCGGCCATCATAAAGACAGAGGTTTACAGTATGGAAACAGGCCCTTTGGCCCAACTTGTCCATGCCACCCTTTTCTCAAAACCTGCAATTGCCTGCATTAGGTCCATAACCCTCTATAGCCAGTGTACCCTAAATGCATTTTAACAAATAAAATTGTACTTGTCTCTACTACAGACACTCACCATCCTCTGAAAAAATTGCCCCTCTGGACACTTGTATCTCTCCCCTTAAACCTATGCCCACTAGTTTTATGCTTCCCTATGTTTGGGAAAAAGATATTGACTATCTAGCTGACCTGTGCCCCTCTATTTTATAGACTCTATTAGGTCACCCCTCATCCTCCTACGCTGAGAAAAAAGTCCCAGTCTATTCAGCCTCTCCTTATAATTCAATCCATCAAGTCCCAGTAGCACCCTAGTAAATATATTCTGCACTCTTTCTAGTTTAATAATATCCTTTCTATAATAGGGTGACCAGAATTGCACACAGTATTCCAAATGTGGCCTTACTAATGTCTTGTACAGCTTCAAGACATTTCAACTCTTCTATTTAATGTTCTGACCGATAAAACAAAGCATGCCGAATGCCTTCTTCATCACTCTGACCATCTGTGATTCCACATTCAAGGAGCTATACGTAGCCACAGATCTCTCTATTCTGTAACTCTCCAACACCCTACCATTAACTGAATAAGTCCTGCTCCAGTTCAATTGACCAAAATGCATCACCTTGCATTTATCTAAATTAAACTCCATCTGCCATTCATTAGCCCACTTGATCAAGATCCTGTTGCAATCAGAGATAACTTTCATCACTGTCCACTATGCACCAATCTTAGTATCATCTATAAACTTACTAACCATGCCTCCTGCATTCTCATCCAAACCATTAATATAAATGACAAATAATAGAGGACCCAGCACAAATCCCTGAGGCACATTGGCCTCCAGTTCAAAAAACACTCAACCACACTCTGGCTTCTGTCAAGAAGTCAATTTTGTATCCATTTAGACACCTCACCCTGAATCTCATGAGATTTAACCTTAAACAACCTACCATGTGGTACGTTGTCAAAAGCCTTGCTAAAGTCCATGTAAACAACTGCACTGCCCTCATCTACCTTCTTGGTTACCCTTTCAAAACACTCAAATTTGTCACACGATTTTTCAAAGTCACGTTGATTGTTACTTAGAACATAATAGCACAGAACAGGCCCTTCGACCTTCGATGTTGCGCCGACCAATATAAAAAGCAATGCCCCTCCAAACTAAACCATTCCCTTCTCTTCCATATACTTATCAACTAAGCTCTTAAACGCCACCAAACTTGGCGCATCTACAACTGTTGCAGGCAGGGCATTCCACTCCCGAACCACCCTTTGGGTAATCAGTTCTTGTCTCTAAATGCCTGTAGATCACCTCAAAATTCCTTCCAACAACTTATCTACCACAGATGAGGCTCACCAGCCCGTAGTTTCCAGGCTTTTCCCCACATTCCTCAAAGGCACAACATTTGCCACTCTCCAATCGTGAGGCACCTCACTGGTGACTATCGATGATTCAAATATCTCAGCCAGAGGACCCACAATTTCCTTCCTAGCCTCCCACAATGTCCTGGGATACACTTCATCAGGTCCCGGGGGTATATCTATCTTGATGCGTTTAAGACTTCCAGCAACAACTCCTCCGTAATACGTACACTCAAGACATCACTATTTATTTCCCCAAGTTCCTGAACATACATGCTTTTCTTAACGCTAAATACTGATGAAATATTCATTTAGGATCTTACCTCTCTCTTGTGAATCTGCACACAGATGACTTTGTTGATCCTTAATAGGCCCTACTCTCTCCCTTGCTACTCTTTTGCTTTTTATGTATTTGTAGAAGCTCTTTGGATTCTCCTTTGCCTTATCTGCCAAAACAATCTTGTGTCCCCTTTTTGCCCTCCCGATTTCTCTCAACTCTACTCCTACATTCCCTATACTCTGCGAGGGAGTCACTTGATCCCAGCTGTCTTTGCAGGTCCCATGTCTCTTTTCTCTTCTGGACCAGGGTCTCATTATCCTGAGTCATCCAGTGTTTCCTACTTCTGCTAGCCTTGCCCTTCATTCTAAGAGGAATGTGTTTACTCTGAACCCTGTTAACACTTTTGAAAGTCTGCCACTTACCAGATATCCCTTTGTCTTCCCACAGACACTCCCAATTAACTTTTGAAAGTTCCTGCCTGATATCATTAAAATTGGCCTTGCCCCAATTTAGAATTTTAACTTTTGGGACAGACCTATCATTCTCCACAGCTATCTTAAAACTAATTGAATTATGGTCACTGGTCCCAAAGTGATCTCTCACTAACACTTCTGTCACCTGCCCTTCCTTATTTCTTAAGGGAAGATCAGGTTTTGCACTCTCTTTATTTGGGTCAGAATGTAGTTGAGGCCAAAACATTGCTTGATTTCAAGAAATTAGACACAGCTAAGGGGCTAAAGAGATCAAGGGATATGGAGAAAAGGGGGTGGGGAGGCAGGCAGGATATTGAATTCAATGAATAGCCATGATCAAAATCAGTGGCAGAGCAGACTCAGAGCCAAACAGCCCACTCCTGCTTCTGGTAGCGTTGAACATTGTCGGACAATAGATAGGCTGGAAAATGGGGTGAAGAAATGGCAGATGGAATTTAATCCAGATAAATGCGAAGTGATGCATTTTGGTAGAACAAATGTAGGGCAGAGTTATACAATAAATGGCAGAACCATCAAGAGTATAGAAACAGAGGGACCTAGGTGTGCAAGTACACAAATGGCAGCACAGATAGAGGTGGTGAAGACGGCATATGGCATGTTGGCCTTTATAGGGCGAGGTATAGAGTATAAAAATTGAAGCTGTATAGAATGTTGGTTAGGCCACATTTGGAGTATTGCGTCCAGTTCTGGTCACCACACTACCAGAAGGATAAGGAGGCTTTGGAGAGGGTGCAGAGAGGTTTACCAGGATATTGACTGGTATGGAGTGTCTTAGCCATGACAAGAGATTAGGTAGACTGGGGTTGTTCTCCCTGGAAAGACGGAGATTGAGGAGAGACCTAATAGAGGTGTACAAAATTATGGAGAAAATAGATAGGGTGAACAGTGGGAGGTTTTCCCAGGTCAGAGGTGACCATCACTAGGGGTCACAGGCTCAAGGTGAGAGGGACGAGGTTTAACTCCTATCAGTGGGAATTTTTCTTTTTATATACACAGAACGGTGGGGGCCCGGAATGTGCTGCCAAGTAGGGTGTTGGAGGCAGACATGCTGGGATCGTTTAAGACTTACCTGGATAGTTACATGAGCAGACTGGGAATGGAGGGATACAAACGAATGGTCGAGGTGGACCAATGAGCGGCACAGGCTTGGAAGGCCGAAGAGCCTGTGTCCTGTGCTGCACTGTTCTTTGATTTCTTTCACAAACCCTGCTGTCTACATCTAACTTGCACTAAGTTCTACTCAAGTTGATTAGTTATGCTGAATTGCCCAAAGATATGCAGGTTAGGTGGAAAGGCCATGCTAAATTGCCCATTAGTATCAAAAGGTCATAGATTAGGGAGATTAACAAACTAAATGCAAGAGGTTACAGTATGGGAAAGTGAGTAGACTTCGATGGGATGCTCTGTCTGAAAGTCAGTAGACACTCAATGGACTGAATGGTTTCCTTCTGCACTTAGGGACTCTGCAATTATTTCTGCCTGCTGACCTACATTGATTCCCAGTCAAGCAATACCTTGATTTTAAAATTCTTATTTTCAAATCCATCTATGGTCCCATTTCTTCCTGTCTCAAATCAGAGTCCTTGCCTCATCTAGTTCACATGGAAAGGCAGGGACATTGTAGTATTTACCAGGATATTGCCTGGTATGGAAGGCAGGTCTTATGAAGAGAGGCTGAGGGATTTGAGGTTGTTTTCGTTAGAAAGGCGGCGGCTAAGAGGAGACCTTATTGAAACAAAGATGATGATTAGAGGTTTAGATAGGGTGGACAGTGATAGCCTTTTTCCTAGGATGGAGAAAGCTAGCATGAGGGGGACAGAGCTTTAAATTAAGGGGTGGTGATTTTAGGACAGATGTCAGAGGTAGGTTCTTTACCCAGAGGGTGGTAAGGGTATGGAATGCCCTGCCTGCGTCAGTTGTAGATGCGCCAAGTTTGGTGGCGTTTAAGAGGTTAGTAGATAAGTTTATGGATGAAAAGGGAACGGTCTAGGTTAGAGGGTCACTGCTTGTTCCTAATTGGTCGGCGCAACATCAAAGGCCGAAGGGCCTGTTCTGCGCTGTAATGTTCTATGTTCTATTGTCATTAGACCAGTAATCCAAAGACCCATGCCAATGTTCTGGAGACCCAGGTGCAAATCCCACCACGGCAGATGGTGTGATTTAAATTAAATAAAAATCTTGAATTAAAAGTCATGACCATAAAACCAATCGATTCTTGGAAAAACCCATCCAGTTCACTGATGTCCTTAAGGGATGAAAATCACTATCCTCACCTAGTCTGGCCTACATGCGACTTCAGATCCACAGTAATGCCCTCTATCCAGTCAAGAACACCCACATCCCATTTTTTTTTTTAAAACCTCAAGGAAACCCAAATTTAATTGTTACACCACTGATGGCTGTGCCTTTAGTTATATGGACTTATACTGTAGAATTTGTTCCCTAAATCTCCCCATCCCCAATTCCTCTTTTATGAAGATCTTTAAAGCTTCTACTCAACTGCTCCAATATTTCCTGGCTTGACTTCACACTGTTTTGTAACATCCATGAGGTACCCTAGGTCATTTTATTACATTAAGGACACTAAATTATTGCTATGTATACTTGGCAGCAGCAACAATTGATTCCACCCATCAATCCACCTCATTGGCAGATACTTTCTGCATGCCTTTGGAACACGGTACTTTCCAAAACAATTGAGTAGCTATTAACTGAACAATTCGAGATTTTACTTGCCTATTGACAACACGTTCTAACCACATGCAATTAACCAAACATTCATCAACAATCAATTGCGCTGCACACTCAGCTTTTGTCAGCATGTGCAGGCTGTCCCACTCCATCAGCATCATTTATTGATATCTCAGTGGAAAGTTCCACTATTTAAATTTCATTCTATGGTTTCTGAAGCTGCTTATTAACATTGATAGACAAAGAGTAGCAAGCCAATCAGGCTGAGACTATTCATATAAGGAATGCTTGACAGGAACACCTAGGTATAGAAAATTGAGAAAAATAGATGACACTAAAAGAAATAAAAGGTTGGAAATGGGTTCAAAATAAAAAAGGAAGGCAAGGCAACAAAATTAGAATAAAGGTGAAATCAAGATTAAGCCATTCTGCCCATCAATTCTGTTCCGCCATTTAATTATGGCTGATAAGCTTCTCAAATACATTCTTCCACTTTTTTCCCTGTAACCCTTGATCCCCTTATTAATCAAGAACCCCTTGGTCTTAAATACACTCAATGACCTGGCCTCCACAGCCTTTAATGGCAATGAATTCCATAGATTCACCGCTGAAGAAATTTCTCATCACTGTTCAAAAGTGTTATCAGTTCACTGAGGTTGTGCCCTCGAATCCCCGTCTCTCCTACTAATAGGACATAACAGCACAGCACAGGCCCTTCAGCCCTCGATGTTGCACCGACCAATGGAACCAATTTTATGGCCCTCTATCCTAAACTATTCCAATGCTATCCACATGCCTATCCAATAACCTTTTGAACACCCTTAAACTTGACGAGTCCACAACTGCTGCAGGCAGGGCATTCCATGCCCTTACTACCCTGAGTAAAGAATCCACCTTTAACATCCATCCTATAACGACCACCCCTTAATTTAAAGCTATGTCCCCTCGTGCTATCCATCTCCATCCGAGGAAAAAGGCTTTCACTATCCACCATATCTAAACCTCTGATGATCTTATGTCTCAATTAAGTCACCTCAGCCTTCTTCACTAATGAAAATAACTTCAAGTCCCTTAGCCTTTCCTCATAAGACCTACCCATCGTATCAGGCAACATCCTGGTAAACCACCTCTGCACCCTTTCCAATGCCTCCACATCTTTCTTATAATGTGGCGACTAACTATGCAAAACTGTGGTGCGACCACACTTGGAGTATTCCGTACAGAATACTCCAAGTGCAGCCGCACCAGTTTTGTACAGTTGCAACATGACACCCCTGCTCTGAAATTCAATCCCTCTACCAATAAATGCTAACACACCGTATGCCTTAAGATGAGTACCAACTTTCAGGGATCTATGCACCTGTACACCAAGATCTCTCTGCTCATCTACACTACTAAGAGTCCTACCATTAGCCCTATATTCTGTATACATATTACTCTTACCAAAGTGAATCACCTCACACTTTTCCACATTAAACTCCATTTGCCACTTATCTATGTCCCTCTGCAAACTGTACCATCCATCTTCACTGTCTACAACTCCTCAGACTTTGATGTCATCAGCAAATTTACTAACCCATCCCTCTACACCCTCATCCAGGTCATTTATAAAAACAACAAACAGTGGCCCCAAAACAGATCCCTGAGGTACGCCACTAGTAACTAAACTCCAGGTTGAATATATCCCATCAACCACCACCCTCTGTCTTCTATCAGCTAGCCAATTCCTAATCCAAATTGCTAAATCTCCCTCAATCCCACGTATCTGCATTTTCTGCAGTAGTCTTCCATGGGGAACCTTATCAAACGCTTTGCTAAAACCCATATACACCACATCAACTGCCTTACCCTTATCCACCTCTTTGGTCACCTTTTCCAAAAACTCAAGGTTTGTGAGGCACAATCTTCCCTTCACAAATCCACGCTGACTATCCTTAATCAATTCATTTCTTTCTAAATGACTATAAATCTATCCCTCAATTCTTTCCAAAACTTTCCCCACAACAGATCTAAGGCTCACTGGTCTATAATTTGCAGGACGGTCTCAACTCCCCTTCTTAAACATTTGGACAACATTTGCCATCCTCCAGTCTTCCGGCACTACACCTGTAGCCGAAGACGACGTGAAGATCAAAGCCAAAGGCTCTGCAATCTCCTCTCTAGCCTCCCAGAGTAACCTGGGATAAATCCCATCCAGCCCAGGGGACTTATCTATTTTCATACTCTTTCATACTAATGGAAACATCTTCCCCAGATCCACTCTATCCAGGCCTTTCAGTATTCTGTAAGTCTCAATGAGATTCCCACCCCACTCCTCATCCTTCTAAACTCCATTGAGTACAAGCCCAGTGTCCTCAGGCACTCTGCACATCAAGCTCTTCATTTCAGAGATCATTCTCCTGAACCACCTCTGGGCCCTCTTCCAAGGCCAGCACAAAATTGCTCAAATTATTCTAAATATGGTTGCACCAGAGTCTTATAAAGCCTCAGTTGTACATCTGCTTTTGTATTCTAGTCCTCTCAAAATGAGTGCTAACATTGCACTTGCCTTCCCAACTACTAAAACAACCTGCAAGTTAACCTTGCAAATCATGAATTAAGACTCCCAAGTCCTTTTACTCTCCCAATTTCTGAATTTTCTCAGTGCATAAACTCACTTTCCTACGTTGTACTCCATCTGCCATTTCCTTGCCCACTCACCTAACCTGTCCAAGTTCTTCTGCAGCTTCCCTGCCTCCTCAATACGATCTGTTCCTCCACCTTTCTTTGAATTATCTGCAAACTTAGCCACAATATCCTCAGTTCCTTCATATAGATCATTTATGTAGGAAGTAGTGAAAAGTTGTGATTTTAACACTGACCCTTGCAAAACTCCACAAGTCACCGGCTGAAAAAGACCTTTTTATTTCATACACTCTGCATCAGCCAATCTTCCCATCCATGCCAGTATCTTGCCTCCAACATCAAAGGCGCTTATTTGCTCAGCTCCTGTGCTGCACCTTCTGGAAATCCAAAGTAAGTAACATCCACTGGCTCTTTGCCTCACTTGTTCTCTACCTCCTCAAAGAATTCTAATACATGTGTTAGGCACAACCTGCCCTTGATGAAACCATGCTGACTTCACCTTATTTTACCACACACTTAAAAGTATTCCAAAATTCAATCCTTAATAATAAACTCTAAAATCTAACACTATGACCAAAATGAACATATACTCCAAGTGTGGCCTCACCAACAACTAACCGGCCCATAGGTTCCTAACTCTTGCTTTCTTCCCTTCTTAAACAGTGTTACATTAGCAATTTTCCAATCCTCTGGGACCTCCCTAACTCTAGTGATTCCTGAAAGATCACCAATTCCTCTACAATCACTTCTGCTAGCTTCTTCAGAACTCTGGGGTGTATTGCAGGTGATATGTCATCTTCAGACAAAGTTAAAAGTTTATTTATTAGTCACAAGTAAGGCTTACATTAGCACTGCAATGAAGTTACTATGAAATTCCTCTATTTGCCACAGTCCAGCGCCTGTTCAAGTCAATGCACCTAGCCAGCACATCTTTCAGAATGTTGGAGGAAACCGGAGCACCCGGAGGAAAACCACGCAGACATTGGAAGAATGTACGAACTCCACACAATGACCCAAGCCAGGAATCAAAGTCGAATCCCTGGCACTGTGAAGCAGCAGTGCTAATCACTGTGCCACCATGTCACCTTTAAGCTTCCCTGGCACCTTTTCCTTAGTAATGCCCACCTCTGTCCCTGACTCTTGAATTTTTCGTACGTTACTAGTTTCTTTCACTGTGAAGACTGACAAAGTACCTATTTCAGTTCTGCCATTTTCTTGTTTCCCATTACTACTTCTCCAACCTCATTTCTCAGCAGTCCAACGTTCATTCTTGTCTTTCTCTTACCCCTCATATCTAAATGCATTTGCAATTTTTATTCCTATTCCTGGCTAACTTACCTTCATAGTTCGACTTCTTCCCCCCTTATTTTTTTTTAGTTGTTTCCTGGCTTGCCATTAATCTTCACCATACAATGCTTTTTCATTTGCTTTTAGAACATAGAACATCACAGCGCAGAACAGGCCCTTCAGCCTTCGATGTTGCACCGACCAATTAAGAAAAAGCAATGACCCTCTAACCTAAACCATTCCCATTTCATCCATAAACTTATCTACTAACCTCTTAAACGCCACCAAACTTGGCGCAAGTACAACTGCAGTAGGCAGAGCATTCCATACCCTTACCACCCTCTGGGTAAAGAACCTACCTCTGACATCCGTCCTATAACTACAACCCCTTAATTTAAAGCTATGTCCCCTCGTGCTAGCTTTCTCCATCCTAGGAAAAAGGCTATCTCTGTCCACCTAATCTAAACCTCTAATCATCTTATTTGTTTCAATAAGGTCTCCTTAGTTGCCTTCTTTCTAACGAAAACCTCAAATCCCTCAGCGTCTCTTCATAAGACCTGCCCTCCATACCAGGCAACATCCTGGTAAACCTCCTCTGTACCCTCTCCAATGCCTCCACATCTTTCTTATAATGCGGGGACCAGACTGCACACAATACTCCAAGTGCGGCCGCACTAGAGTTTTGTACAGTTGCAACATGACGTTGCGGCTCCGAAATTCAATCCCTCTACCAATAAAAGCCAAGACTCCATATGCCTTCTTAACAACCTTATCAACCTGACTGCCAACTTTCAGGGATCTATGCACATACACACCAAGATCCCTCTGTTCTTCAACACTATTAAGAGTCCTACCATTAGCCCTATACTCTACACATTTGTTATTCCTGCCAAAGTGAATTACCTCTCACTTTTCTGCATTAAACTCCATTTGCCACCTCTCGGCCCAGCTCTGCAACTTGTCCAAGTCTCTCTGCAAACTATAACACTCCTCTGACTTTGGTGTCATCCGCAAATTTACTAATCCATCCTTCAATATGCTATCCTTGCCTTCCCTCGTCAGCTATGGTTGCCTTGCTCTTCCCTTCATATGCTTCTTTCTTGGGATAAAAGTTTGCTGTCTCCCAGAAAGTCTGCCATTGCTACTCCATCATTATTCCTGTTAGGCTGCCCTCAATCTAATCTGGCTAGCTCCTCCCTCATGCCTTTGTAGTTGCCTTTACTCAATAATAACACCATTACATCTGATCCTCTCAAATTACAGAGTGAATTCCATCATGTTATGGTCATTGCCGCCCAAGGTTTCCTTTCAAATTATTGCACGTGTTAATGCATTGAGTATAGTTAATTAGGCTGACAGGTTGTAGGTAGCCACATGGAAATATGGTGCTGTGGAAATAATGGAGACCTGATTCAAGGCAGGAATGGATATTAAAATTCCACAAGGCATTTGGTGAGAAAAGGAGGTGGCAGCACTGATAAAGGAGAATATTGCCGTGTTAGAATGAGTTGATGTCCCAGTGGGGACAGAATTTATTCTGTTAGAGCTAATAGATTATAGGCCACCAATTAATGTGAAAGATATGAAGAACAAATATGCAAGGAAATTAGGGATAGGCTAATTATAATTGTGAGTGGAAAATAATGGCATTCTCCTGAAGGGAAGAGGGCGACTGAGTTCCTGGAGCGTGTTTGAGAATTTTGAACATCAGTATGTTTCCAGTCCAAGAAGAAATCAGGGATTGATGGACATGTTTGGAATAAAGAAAACTTCAGCAAGGCGTTCAATAAGGTCCCCCATGCAAGGCTTCTCAAAGAGAGGGGGCATGGGATCCAAGGGGCTGTTGCCTTGTGGATCCAGAACTGGCTTGCCTGCAAGAAGGCAGAGAGCGGTTGTGGATGGATCTTTTTCTGCATGGAGGTCAGTCACCAGTAGACTGTCCCAGAAATCTGTTCTGGGATCTTGCTGTTTGTAATTTTCATAAATTATCTGGATGACCAAATGCAGGGATGGGTTGGCTAAGTTTGCTGACGACACGAAGGTTGGTGGTATTGTGGATAGTCTGGAGGGATGTCAGAAGTTGCCACATGACATCAATAGGATGCAAGACTGGGCGGAGAAGTGGCAGATGGACTTCAACCTGGATAAGTGTGTAGGGGTCAATTTTGGCAGGACCAATGGGATGAAGGAGTATAATATCAAGGGTAAGACTCTTAGCAGTGTAGAAGATCAGAAGGACCTTGGGACCAGGTTCATCGGACTCACAGGTGGAGGCAAGGGTCAAGAAGGCATTTGGTGTATGAGCCTCATTAATCAAGGGATTGAGTTTAAGAGTTGGAGATAATGCTACAACTTTATAAGACCCTAGTCAGACCCCACTTGTTGTACTGTGCACTCATTACATGAAAGAGATAGAATCTATTGAAAGGGTGCAGAGGACATTTACAAGGATGTTGCTTGCATTGGGTGGCATGCTTCATGAAGATAGGTTGAGAGAGCTAGGTCTTTTCTCCCTGGAGAGACAAAAGACGAAAGTGACCTGACAGAAGTTTATAAAATGTTGGGAAGTACAGATCGGATGGATTCTCAGAGGCTCTTTCCCAGGGCTGAAATGGTTGCTACAAGAGGACACAGATTTAAGGTGCTGGGGAGTAGGTACAAAGGAGACGTCAGGGGTAGGTTTTTCACTCAGAGGCTGATGGGTGAGTGGAATCAGCTGCCGGTAATGGTGGAGGTGAACTCGTTGTTCGACCCGAAGTTTAAGCAACTTCTGGATGAGTACATAGGATTTAATGGGTGTGAGGGTTATAGATAGGCCTAGCAGGTAGGGGATATGATTAACACAACTCGTGGGCCAGAGGGCCTGTTTGTGCTGTAGATTTCTATGTTCTTTGTTCAATGTAACCTAAAGAATGAACCTGTAGACATTAAGAGGTGTTGGAACTGTTAAATTCCATCAAGGTAGATAAGTCGCTGGGTCCAGATGGAATGTACCCCAGTTTGCTTTGGGAGGTGAGGGAAGTGACTGCAGAGCCCCGGCAATGATCTTTGCGTCGTCGATGGAGATGGGAGAGGTTCCGGAAGATTGCTGATGTGGTGCCTATTTTCAAGGGGAACAGGGATAGCCCAAGCAATTACTGACAGTAAGTCTGACCTCAGTGGTCGGTAAGTTCATGGAGCAGATTCTGAGAGATAGGATTAATGAGCATTTAGAGAAATTCAACACGATCAGGAATAGTCAACGCGGCTTTGTTAAGGGCAGATCGTGCCTTACGAGCCTAGTTGAATTCTTCAAAAACGCAACTGAACACATTGACAAAGGAAGAGCAGTGAACGTGGTTTATACAGATTTCACCAAGGTGTTTGGATAAGGACCCCATGCAAGACTTCTTCAGAAGGTGAGAAGGCACGGGATCCAAGGGGCTTTGGCCTTGTGGATCCAGAACTGGCTTGCTGCAGAAGGCAGAGAGTAGTCGCGGATGGGTCTTTTTCTGCATGGAGGTCAATCACCAGTGGAGTGCCCAGGGATCTGTTTTAGGATCCTTGCTGTTTGTCATTTTCATTAATTGTGAAGTGGAGGGATGGGTTAGTAAGTTTGCCGATGATACGAAGGTTAGTGGTGTTGTGGATAGACTGGAGGGATGTCTGAAGTTGCAGCGAGACAGATACATAGAACATAACAGCACAGAACAGGCCCTTCGGCCGTCAATGTTGCGCCGACCAATATAAAAAGCAATGCCCCTCCAAACTAAACTATTCCCTTCTCCTCCATATACTTATCAACTAACCTCTTAAACGCCACCAAACCTGGCGCATCTACAACTGCTGCAGGCAGGGCATTCCACTCCCGAACCACCCTTTGGGTAAAGAACCTACCTCTGATATCCGTCCTATAACTATCACCCCTTAATTTAAAGCTGTGTCCCCTCGTGCTAGCTTTCCCCATCCTAGGAAAAAGGCTATCACTGTCCACCCTATCTAAACCTCTAATCATCTTATATGTTTCGATTAGGTCCCCTCTTAGCCGCCTCCTTCCTAACGAAAACAACCTCAAATCCCTCAGCCTCTCTTCATAAGACCTGCCCTCCATACCAGGCAACATCCTGGTAAACCTCCTCTCTACCCTCTCCAATGCCTCCACATCTTTCTTATAATGTGGGGACCAGAACTGCACACAAGACTCCAAGTGCGGCCGCACTAGAGTTTTGTACAGTTGCAACATGACGTTGCGGCTCCGAAATTCAATCCTCCTACCAATAAAAGCTAAGACTCCATATGCCTTCTTAACAACCTTATCGACTTGACTGCCTACTTTCAGGGATCTATGCACATACACACCAAGAGCCCTCTGTTCATCAAGACTACTAAGAATCCTACCATTAGCCCTATACTCTACACATTTATTATTTCTGCCATAGTGCATTACCTCACACTTTTCCACATTAAATCCATTTGCCACCTCTCGGCCCAGCTCTGCAACTTGTCCAAGTCCCTCTGCAAACTATAACACCCCTCTTCACTATCTACCACTCCACTGACTTTAGTGTCATCTGCAAATTTACTAATCCATCCTTCAATACCCTCATCCAGATCATTTATAAAAATTACAAACAGCAGGGCCCCAAAACAGACCCCTGAGGTACACCACTTGTCACCGAACTCCAAGATGAATAGCTCCCATCAACCACCACCCTCTGTCTTCTATCTGCTAGCCAATTCCTAACCCAATTAGCTAAATCACCCTCTATCCCATACATCTGCATTTTCTGCAGAAGTCTTCCATGGGCCACCGTATCAAACGCCTTACTAAAGTCCATATATACCACATCAACCGCCTTACCCCCATCCACCTCTTTAGTCACTTTTTCAAAAAACTCAATGAGGTTAGTAAGTCACGACCTACCCTTCACAAAACCATGCTGACTATCCCCAATCAATTCATTTCTCTCTAAATAACTATAAATCCTATCCTGAATAATTCTCTCCAATACTTTGCCCACCAAAGAAGTAAGACTCATTGGCCTATAATTCCCTGGAAGGTCTCTCTTCCCCTTCTTGAACAATGGGACCACATTCGCTATCCTCCAGTCCTCTGGAACCACACCTGTAACCAACGACGACCTGAAGATCAGAGCCAGAGGCTCTGCAATCGCCTCTCTTGCCTCCCAGAGAATCATAGGGTAAATCCCGTCCGGCCCAGGGGACTTATCCAACTTCAAACCCTCGAGAATATCTAGCACATCCTCCCTATCTACTTCAATACTTTCCAGTTTGCAACCCTGTACCTCAGTGTTCTCCACAACTACATTTACATTTCCCTGCGTGAATACCGAAGAGAAATATTTATTCAATGCCTCTCCAATCTCTTCAGGCTCCACGCACAACTTCCCACTGCTGTCTATTACTGGCCCTAATCTTGCCCTAACCAATCTTCTATTCTTAACATATCTAAAGAAAGCTTTAGGATTCTCCTTAATCCTACCAGCCAAAGTCTTCTCGTGTCCTCTTAGCTCTCCTCAATTCACTCTTTAGCTCCCTCCTGGCTAATCAATAGCTATCCATTGCACTAACCGAGCCTTCAATCCTCATCCTGACATAAGCCTCCTTTTTCCTTTTAACCAGCAAATCAACTTTTTTCGTACACCAAGGTTCTCTTACTCCTTACGATACGATGCAAGACTGGGCAGAGAAGTGGCAGACGGACTTCAACCCAGACAAATATGTAGTGATCCATTTTGGCAGGACCAATGGGATGAAGGAGTATAATATCAAGGGTAGGAGTCTTGGCAGAAAGCATATAGTATGCTAGCCTTTATAGGAAGGGGTATAGAGTACAAGAGCTGGCCTTTAATGTTGCAGTTGTATAAAACGTTGGTTAGACCTCATTTGAAATACTGCATCCAGTTCTGGTTGCCTTACTACCGGAAGGACATGGAGACTCTGGAGAGAGTAGAAACAAGAAAGGAGAGGTCACACTGTTGGGAGTTTTTTTTTTAATAGGCCTCCAAAAAGTTCCAGAGAAGTAGAGGAAGGGATTACAAAGTTGATCCTGGATAGGTGTGAAAGTAACAGGGTAGTTGTAATGGGGGACTTTAACTTTTCTAATATCGATTGGAAAAGCTATAGTTCAAGTACGTTAGAGGGGTCAATTTTTGTTCAATGTGTGCAGGAAGGTTTCATGACTCAGTATGTAGATAGGTCAACAAGAGGTGAGGCTATATTGGATTTGGTACTGGGTAATGAACCAGACCAGGTGTTAGACTTGGAGGTGGGTGAGCACTTTGGTGATAGTGACCACAATTCGGTTACGTTTACCTTAGTGATGGAAAGGGATGGGCACATACCGAATAACAGTAGTTATAGCTGGGGGAAAGGTAATTATGAGGCTATTAGGAGAGATTTAGGATGCATAGGGTGGAGCAGGAAATTGCAGGGGCTGGGGACATCTGAAATGTGGAGCATATTTAAGGAACAGCTTCTGCATGTCCTTAATGAATATGTACCTGCCAGGCAGGGAGGAAGTGGTCGAGTGAGGGAACCATGGTGTACTAGGGAAGTTGAATCTCTGGTGAAGAGGAAGAAGGAGGCTTATATAATGATGAGATGTGAAGGCTCAGTTAGGGCACTGGAAAGCTATAAATTAGCCAGGAAGGAGCTAAAGAGGGAGTTGAGAAGAAATAGAAGAGGACACAAGACGACTTTGGCAGATAGGATTAAGGAGAATCCTAAAGCTTTTTACTGGTATATAAATAATAAAAGATTGGTTAGGGTAAGATTAGGGCCAGTCAGAGATAGCAGTGGGAAGTTGTGCGTGGAGCCTGAGGAGATAGGAGAGACACTGAATGAGTATATTTCATCAGTATTCACACAGGAGAAAGACAATGTTGTTGGGGAGAATACTGCGATACCAGGTTGTAGACTGGGCAGGATTGAGGTTCATAAGGAGGAGGTGTTAGCGAATCTTGAGGGTATGAAAATTGATAAGTCCCCTGGGCCAGATGGGATTTACCCTAGGATTCTCTGGGAGGCTAGAGAGGAGATTGCAGAGCCTTTGGCTTTGATCTTCATGTCGTCGTTAGCTACAGGTATAGTGCCGGAAGACTGGAGGATGGCAAATGTTGTCCCTTTGTTCAAAAAGGGGAGTAGGGACCATCCTGGAAATTATAGACCGGTGAGCCTGACTTCTGTTGTGGGCAAAGTCTTGGAAAGAATTATAAGGGATAGGATTTATAAGCATCTAGAGAGAAATAAATTGATTAGGGATAGTCAGCACGGTTTTGTGAAGGGTAGGTCGTGCCTCACAAACCTTATTGAGTTTTTTGAGGAGGTGACCAAAGAGGTAGATAAGGGTAAGGCAGTTGATGTAGTGTATATGGATTTTAGCAAAGCGTTTGATAAGGTTCCCCATGGTAGGCTACTGCAGAAAGTGCAGATGCATGGGATTGAAGGTGATTTAGCAGTTTGGATTAGGAATTGGCTAGCTGATAGAAGACAGAGGGTGGTGGTTGATGGGAAATATTCAACCTGGAGTGCAGTTACAAGTGGTGTACCTCAAGGATCTGTTTTAGGGCCACTGCTGTTTGTCATTTTTATAAATGACCTAGATGAGGGTGTAGAGGGTTGGATTAGTAAATTTGCTGACGATACCAAAGTGGGGGGAGTTGTAGACAGCGAGGATGGATGTTACAGTTTGCAGAGGGACATAGATAGGTTGCAGAGCTGGGCCGTGAGGTGGCAAATGGAATTCAATACGGATAAGTGTGAGGTGATTCACTTTGGTAGGAATAACAGGCATATGAAATATAGGGCTAATGGAAGGACCCTTAATAGTGTTGTCGAGCAGAGGGATCTTGGGGTACAAGTACATAGCTCTTTGAAAGTTGGCACCCAGGTTGATAAAGTTGTTAAGAAGGCGTACGGTGTGTTAGCTTTTATTGGTAGAGGGATTGAATTTAGGAGCCGTGAGGTTATGTTACAACTGTACAAAACTCTGGTGCGGCCGCACTTGGAGTATTGCGTACAGTTCTGGTCGCCGCATTATAAGAAAGATGTGGAAGCATTGGAAAGGGTGCAGAGGTGGTTTACCAGGATGTTGCCTGGTATGGTGGCAAGGCCTTATGAGGAAAGGCTGAGGGACCTGAGGTTATTTTCATTAGAGAGAAGAAGGTTACACGGTGACCTAATTGAGGCGTATAAAATGATCAAAGGACTGGATAGGGTGGATAGTGAGAGCCTTTTTCCTCTGATGGTGACGACCAACACGAGGGGACATAACTTTAAATTAAAAGGTGGTAGGTATAGGATGGATGTCAGAGGCAGGTTCTTTACACAGAGGGTGGTGAGGGTGTGGAATGCCCTGCCTGCAGCAGTTGAGGACTCGCCTACTTTGGGGGCATTGAAATGGTCGGTGGATAGGCATATGGATGATATTGGAATAGTTTAGGTTAGAGGGTCCACTAGCTGGCGGAACATCTGTTCCACTAGCTGGCGGTACATTCCTAGAAGCAGGGATCTGTTCTAGGACCCTTGCTGTTTGTCATTTTCATAAATGACCTGGATGAGGAAGTGGAGGGATGGGTGAGTAAGTTCGCCAATGACACGAAGGTTGGTGGCGTTGTGGATGGTCTGGAGGGATGTCAGAAGTTGCAGCATGACATCGACAGGATGCAAGACTGGGCGGAGAAGTGGCAGATGGACTTCAATGCGGATAAATGTGTTGTGGTCCATTTTGGCAGATCCAACGGGATGAATGAGTACACTATCAAAGGTAGGAGTCTTAGCTGTGTGCAAGAGCAGAGGGGTCTTGGGGTCCGGGTCCATAAGACTCTCAAATCGGCCTCCCAGGTGGAGGATGTGGTTAAGAAAGCTTACGATGTACTGGCCTTCATTCATCGAGGGATTGAGTTCAGGAGTCAGGAGGTAATGCTGCAGCTTTATAGGACCCTTGTCAGACCACACTTGGAGTACTGTGCGCAGTTCTGGTCGCCTCACTATAGGAAGGACGTGGAAGCTATTGAAAGGGTGCAGAGGTGATTTACAAGGATGTTGCCTGGATTGGGAGGCATGCCTTATGAAGACAGGTTGAGGGAGCTGGGACTGTTCTCCCTGGAGAGAGAAGGTTGAGAGGCGACCTGATAAAGGTTTACAAGATGTTGAGAGGAATAGATAAGGTGGACTCTCAAGACTATTTCCCAGGGCTGAAATGGTCACGACGAGAGGGCACAGATTTAAGGTGCAGGGAAGCAAGTACAGAGGGGATGCTAGGGGAAAGTTTTTCACTCAGAGGGTGGTGAGTGAATGGAATCGGCTGACGTCGGTGGTGGTCGAGGCGAACTCGCTGGGGTCTTTTAAAAGACTTCTGGATGAGTATATGGGATCCAATGGGATTGGGGGTTATAGATAGGTCTATGGCTAGGTAGGTTTTGATGTGTTCGGCACAACTTGTGGGCCGAAGGGCCTGTTTGTGCTGTAGTGTTCCATGTTCTATCCCCTTCATAATCTTGTACACCTCTATCAGATCTCCTAAGTCTACATCTTTCTAAGGAAAACAGTCCCAATTTGCCTAATCTCTCCTTGTAACTCAGACCTTCCATACCAGGTAGCATCCTGGTAAACCTCTTCTGCACTCTCTCCAGAGTCTCCACGTCTTTCCGGTAGTAAGGCGACCAGAACTGGACGCAGTATTCCAAATGAGGTCTAACCAGCGTTTTATACAACTGCAACATTAAAGGCCAGCTCTTGTACTCTATACCCCTTCCTATAAAGGCTAGCATACTATATGCTTTCTTCACAACCTTCTTCACTTGCTCTGCCACCTTCAGAGACTTGTTCACCTGCACTCCCAGGTCCCTCTGCATTTCTATACTCTTAATAGGTCTACCCTTTATCATATACCTCCCCCCTACATTCTTTCTCCCGAAATGCATCACCTCACATTTATCAGGATTGAATTCCATCTGCCATCTGTCTGCCCAAGCTACCAGCCTATGTCCTGCTGTATCGCCTGACAATGCTCCTCACTATCCGCAAGTCCAGCCATCTTTATCGTCTGCAAACTTGCTGATCACTCCACTTACTCCCACTTCCAAGTCATTTATATATATTACAAATAGAAGAGGCATTTCTATTTGTGAAATAGAATACACAAATTTCTATTTGTGTATTCAATACACAATTGAATACACAATTGTGTATTGAATACAGTACCAAGCCCTGTGGCACACCACTAGTGACCGACCTCCAGCTAGAGAAACGCCCTTCCACTATTACTGTCTCCTATTACCAAGCCAGTTACTTATCCATCTAGCTACCTGTCCTTGTATCCCATTAGTCTTGACCTTCTTGACTAACATCCCATGAGGGACTTTGTCAAACACCTTACTAAAATCCAAATAGACAACATCAACAGCTCGCCCTTCATCCACTGATTTCGTCACCTCAAAAAATTGTACCAGATTTGTAAGGCACGACCTCCCCTTAACAAATCCATGCTGCATATCCCTAATCAGATGACAACGCTCTCAGTGCCTATACATCCTATCTCTAAGAATCCCCTCCAACAGCTTCCCTACCACTGACATCAAACTCTCAGGCATATAATTTCCAGGGTTATCCTACTACCCTTTTTAAACAACGGTACAACATTAGCTATTCTCCAGTCCTCTGGGACCTTACCTGTGTCCAAGGAAGAGACAAAGATTTGCGTCAGAGGCCCAGCAATTTCACCTCGCACCTCCCTAAGCAACCTGGGATAAATCTCCTGGCCCTGATGGCATTTATCAGTTTTAATGCTACCTAGAAGCTCTAACACTTCCTCCCTCGGTATGGATATTTCCCTCAGAGACAGGAGCTGTCAACAAGCCAATCTCCTTCGTAAATACTGACTAGCAACTATAAAGCACATCAAGCTAAGTAAATCCCCAGAACCTGATAAAGTGCATCCCAAGACATTGTGGGAGGCTAGGAAGGAAACTGCAAGTCCCCATGTAGAGATATTTGGATCATTACTAGTCACTGGTGAGGTGCCTGAAGATTGGAGGGTGACAAATGTTGCACGTTTGTTTAAAAAAGGCTGTAGGGAAAAGCCTGGGAACTACAGGACAATGAGTCTCATCTATGGCGAGTAAATTGTGGAAGGTATTTGAGACAGGATCTACAGGCATTTAGATGTGCAAGGATTGATTCGTGACAGTCAGCATGGCTTTACGAATGGAAAATCATGCCTGACAAATTTGATGAGTTTTTTGAAGGAGTAACCAAGATGATAGATGAGGGCAGTGCAGTTGATGTTGCCTAAGTGGACTTTAGCAAGGCCTCTAACAAGTTACCACAAGACAGGTTATTACTTAAGATTAAATCTCTCAGGATCCAGGAAACGGATAGAACATTGGTTTCTTAACAAACGCCAGAGAACAGTTATGGAGACATGTTTTTCAAACTGGAGGCCAGTGACCAGCAGAGCGCCTCAGGGATCAGCGCTGGGTCCACTGATATTTGTAATTTAATGACTTGCATGAGAATATAGGAGGCATGGTTACTAAGTTTGCAGACGAGACTAAGATTGGTAGCATAGTGGATAGTGAAGAAAGTTATCTCTGACATAGAACATAACAGCGCAGTACAGGCCCTTCGGCCCTTGATGTTGCGCCGGCCAGTGGACCCTCTAACCTAAACTATTCCAATATCATCCATATGCCTATCCACCGAACATTTGAATGCCCCAAAGTAGGCGAGTCCACAACTGCTGCAGGCAGGGCATTCCACGCCCTCACCACCCTCTGACATCCGTCCTATAACTACCACCTCTTAATTTAAAGTTATGCCCCCTTGTGTTGGTCATCACCATTCGAGGAAAAAGGCTCTCACTATCCACCCTATCCAATCCCCTGATCATCTTATACGCTTCAATTAGGTCACCGCGTAACCTTCTTCTCTCTAATGAAAATAATCTCAGGTCCCTCAGCCTTTCCTGACTGCAGAATCTTAATCAATTGGGCCAGTGGGCTGACAATTGGCAGATGGAGTTTAATTTACACAAATGCGAGGTGATGCATTTTGGTAGACTGAACCAGGGCAGAACTTAGTTAAAGGTAGGGCTCTGGGGAGAGTTACAGAACAAAGAGATCCAGCTCCTTGAAAGTGGAGTCACAGGTGGGCAAAGTGGTGAAGAAGGCATGCAGCATGCTTGGTTTTATTGGTCAGAACACTGAAGCAGTTGGAAGGTCTTGAAGTTACACAAGACATTGAAAGGCCATACTTGGAATACATGAGCAATTCTGGTCACCCTATTAGAGAGGATATTATTAAACTAGAAGAATGCAGAAAAGATTTAGTAGGATGCTACCAGGACTTGATGGATTGAGTTATGAGGAGAGGCTAGATAGACTTTTCTCTGCAGCATTGAAGACTGAGGGGTGATCTTATTAAGATCTATAAAATAATGAGACACAGATCAGCTAGATAGTGAATATCTTTTCCCAAATATAATGGTGTCTAAAACTAGGGGCATAGGTTTAAGGTGAGAGGGGAGAAATACTAAAGTGTCCAGAGGAGCAATTTTTTTCACAAAGGGTAGTGAGCATCCAGAACAAGCTGCCAGTGATACTAATAGAGGTGGGTACAATTTTGTCTTTGAGAAAGCATTTAGACAGTTATACGGATACAATGGGTATAGAAGGATATGGGTCAAATGCAGGCAATTAGGATTAGCTTATGGGTTTTAAAAAAGGCGGCATGGACAAGTTGGGCCGAAGGGCCTGTTCCCATGCTGTAAACCTCTGACTGTGACAACACCAGGTTGAAGTTTTATTGGGAATCACGAGATTTCACAGCTCCATCAGGTAAGTGGAGGACGGTTCATAAACACAGCGTATATCGAACAAAGAATAATACAGCACAGCAATAGGTTCTTCGGCCCTCCAAACCCACACCGATCACGTGTTTCTAACTAGACCATCCATCTGTATCCCTCTATTCCCAGCTTGTTCATATGGCTATCTAGATAAGACAAATAATCCTAGATGTCTGCCTCAACCACCTTGTTTGGTAGTGCATTCCAGCCACCCTCATGCAAAATATGCCCTGATTTGCAGATGGCGGCATTGGACTGAGGTAAACACACAATAAGAAGTCCCACAACACCAGGTTAAAGTCCAACAGGTTTATTTGGTAGTAAACGCCACTAGGTTTTGGAATGCTGTTTTTTTTTGTCAGGTGAGTGGAGAGTTCCGATCACCACAAGAGATATAAAGGCACACAGTTTACAGAATACTGACTGGAATGTGAGTCTTTACAGCTAATCTGCTATTCAAGTCTTAAAGGTTCAGACAACGTGAGGTTAAAACAAACGTGTATTGTCTCCAGACAGGTCAGTAAGTGAGGTGTTGCAAGTTCAGGCAAATCATGGGTGTTACAGATAGTGACATGTTTATAACCTCCATGACTTGCCTGAACTTGCAACATCTCACTTACTATCCTGTCTGGAGACAATACATACTTTAATCCATGCTTAATGCTATCTCCCTCCAAATCTTTTTGGTAATGTGGTGACCAGAACTGGACACAGTATTCCAAATGTGGAATAACCAACATTATATAAAACTATATGTCCTGTCCAATAAAGGCAAGGATACCAATTGCCTTCTTCACCACCTTTCCCATTTATGTTGCCACCTTTAAGAATTTGTGGACTTGCACAACCAGATCCCTCTGCGTCTCTATACTCCTGATGGTTTGCCATTTATGGTATAGCTCCCACTATGAGATCCAGCAAAAATGCATCACTTCACATTTATCTGAATTAAATTCCATCTGCCATTTCTCTACCCAATTTTTCAGCCCATCTATATCCTACTATATTCTTTGATGATGTTCATCACTACCCAATACTCCAGAAATTGGTGTCGTACAAACTTGCTAATCAGACTAGCTCCATCTTCTTCCAAACCATTTATACACATATCACAAACAGCAGAGGTTCCAGCACAGAGCACTGCAGAACATCTAGTCACAGACTTCCAATGAGAAACAGACCTCTCCACTTGTAACTCTGTCTTCTATGTCCAAGCCAGTTCCGATGTTATCTAGCGAGTTCACCCTTGATCCTGTGATTTAACCTTTTGCATCAGCCTGCCATGAGTGACCTTATCAAATGCTTTACTAAAATCCAAAAGAGAAGCCAAGTAGCTACAGGCCAGTCAGTTTAACCTCAGGAGTGGGAGGATTTTAGAAACAATAAAATGAAACTCAAGTCACTTGATTGGATGTGAACATACAAAGCATGGCTAGCAGTTTGTGGATGATATTAAATTTGAAGGTATCGGGATAGCAAAGGAGGTTATCAAAAATTACAGATGAATCTTGATCAGTTAGAGAAGTGGGCCGAGGATTGAGGCCACACTTGAGTATCAAGTTGGCAGATGACACAAAGATTGGTGGAATTGTGGATAGCAACGAGGACCAGAGGTTACAGCAGGATGTAGATCAGCTGGAAAACTGGGGGGAGAGATGGCAGATGGAATTTAATCTGGACAAGTGTGAGGAATGCATTTTGGAAGGTCTAATACAGATAGGAAATATACAGTAAATGGCAGAACTCAAGTATTGATAAGCAAAGAAATCTGTGTTTACTGGTACACAAGTCACTGGAAGTGGTAATGCAGGTGGAGAAGGTAGTCAAGAAGGCATATTGCATGCTTGCCTTCATTGGCCAGAGCACTGAGTTTAAAAATTGGCACATCATGTTGCAACTTTATAGTTAGGCTGCACCTGGAATACAGTGCTCAACTCTAGTCGCCACACGACCAGAAGGACGTGGAGGCTTTGGAAAAGGTACAGAAAATATTTACCAGGATGTTGCCTCATATGAATGGCATTAGCTGTGAGGAGAGGTTAAAGAAACTTGATTTGTTCTCACTGGAGCGAGAGGGGTTGAGGGCAAACTGATAGAAGTCTACAATGAGAGACATGAATAGAGTGGATAGTCAGAAGCTTTTTCCTACAGTGGAACAGTCAATTACTAGGGGGCATAGATTCAAGATGTGAGGGGCAAGGTTTAAAGAAGATGAGCGAGGCAGATTTTCTTTTTACAGAGAGGTGGTGGGTGTCTAGAACTTGTTGCTGGGGGAAGTACTGAAAGCGATATAGTACAGACTTAGGGGGCATCTTGATAAATACATGAATAAGATAGGAACAGAAGAATATAGCCCCTGGAAGGGTAGGGGATTTTAGTTAAGTTGGGCAGCATGGTCAATGCAGATTTAGTGGACTGAAGGACCTGTTCCTGTGCTGTAATTTTCTTTGTTCTTGTGTATAGTTTTGGTCACCCTGTTCAAGGAAATTCATTGATAAACTGAAAGAATGCAAAGAGGATTTACGAAGGTGTTGCCAGGACTAGCGGGCTTGAGTTACGGAGTGGTTGGCCAGGCTAGGATTTTAGTCCTTAGAATGTAGAAGAATGAAGGATAATCTTGTTGAGATGTATAAAATCATGGGAGGGGCAGAGATAGGATGATGCACAATCTTTTTCCCAGGGAAGGGGGAATTCAAAACTGGAAGGCATAAGTTTAAGATAAGAGGGGAAGTTATAAAAGAGACCTAAGGGGCATCTTCACAGAGGATGGTGCGTATATAGAATGAGCTGCCAGAGAAAGTGGCAGATATAATAGCAGCATTTAAAAAGCACTGGATAAGTTCATGGATGGGAAAAGATTAGAGTGATATGGTCAAAGCATGTAGTCATGTGGGAGATTTTGAAAAACATTGAGGTGGACAAGTCCCCAGGGCTAAATACAGTCTATCCTAGAAAACTGAGAAGGGCAAGGGAAGAAATTGCTGAGGCCTTGGCCAAAATCTTTGTATTCTCTTTAGCTAGGAGTGAGTTACCAGAACATTGGAGAGTACCTCACTTTGTTCCTTTACAAGGGCAGAAAGAGACAATCAATCTAGGAAATTACAAGCCTGTGAGCCTCACATCAGTGTTGTAGAAATTATTGGAGTAAGCTTTTAGGGACAGAATGTACTCGCATCTGGAACAGAATAGGCTTATTAGCAATACACAGCATGATTTGAAGGGGAGGCCATGCCTCAAACGTGATTGAGTTATTTGAGGAAATGACAAGAAAAATTGACCAGGGCAGAGCATGGATGTTGGATACATGGACTTACTTCAGTAAAACCTTCAATAAAATTCCTTATGGCAGGCTGATACAGAAGGTGAAGTCATACGAGATGCGAGGTGAACTGATAAGTTGGATACAAAACTGGTTTGGGCATAGAAGACAGTAGCAGTGAAAGAATACTGGAGGTCTGTGACAAACAATGTTCCACAGGATCAATACTGGGGTCTCTGCTGTTTGTAATATATGTAAAATGGAGGAAAATGTAGGTGGTCTGATAAGTAAATGTGATGATACAGTAGTCAGGGAATAGTAGATAATGAGGAGGATTGTCAGAGGATACAGCAGGATACAAATCAACTGAAGACCTCAGCAAAAAGGTGGCAGTTAGAATTTAACCTGGACAAATGTGAGGTGATGCAATTTGGAACATCTACTGCAGAAGGAAAGCATACAGTAAATAGCAGAAATATTAGAAATATAAACACACAGGAATCTAGGTTACAAATCCATAGTTTCCTGAAGATGGCAAATCAGGTGGACAAGATGCCAAGACGACATATGGCATGCTGGCCTTCTTCAATCAGGACACGAGTATAGAAATTAAAAATTATGTTGCAGCTATGTAAGACTTTATTTAGGCCGCATTCAGTGTACAATTCTGAGCCACACAATTGGAAGGATGTTGATGCATTGGAAGTGATTTACCAGAAAATTGCCTGGTTTGGACAATATGGCCTACGAAGACAGGTTGAACAAACTGAAGTTTTCATTGGAGGGTGTGGGTGTGCGCGCACGCTACGAGAGAGAGATTTACAAGATTATAGAACATAGAACATTACAGCGCAGAACAGGCCCTTCGGCCTTCGATGTTGCGCCGACCAATTAAGAAAAAGCAATGACCCTCTAACCTAAACCATTCCCTTTTCATCCATTATGGTAGGCTTCGATAGAATGGATAGTCATAGCCTTTTTCCCCAGGTCAATTACTCAGGGACATAGGTTGAGAGTGAGAACATTTAAAAGAGATATGAGGGGCAGATTTTTCAGAGGATAGTGAATGCCTGAAACACGCTGACGGAAGTGGTAGTGGAAGCAGATTCTATAACAATATTCGAGAGTCATCTGGATAGATAGATGAATTGGCAGGAAATAGAGCGATATGGGCCATACAAAGAGGCATCTGTATTCCCACAGACTTGGTGGGCTGAAGGGGCCTGTTCCTCTGCTGCACTGTTTTGTTCAAATTCAGACAATGGGACTAGCTGTGATGTAGCAGTGCTATGCACTGTGCCACCCAAAAGATAAGGATGTTTGATTACCCTTTTCAGAAGGCAACAGAGA
Source organism: Sphyrna mokarran (assembly GCA_024679065.1). NCBI lineage: Eukaryota > Metazoa > Chordata > Chondrichthyes > Carcharhiniformes > Carcharhinidae > Sphyrna > Sphyrna mokarran. Next base: position 721,165 of record JAGIQG010000021.1, on the reverse strand, counting down.
AGGTTGATGAGGATAATACTGTATTTATGGTATACACAGACTTCCAAAAAGCAACTGGTAAAATGCCACAGGGTAAATTTGTTCAGAAGGTGAAACAGACAACAATGTGGACCTGAAATTGGTTTGAGTGACAAAGAACAGAATAATCAATGCTTGACTGTTAAACTGGAGGAGGATTTATAGTGCAGTTCCAGGGATTGGTGTAGGACCTCCTGCTCTACCTGAGATATATGAATAGAACCATAGAAAATAGCAGGAGGAAGGCATTCGGCCTTTGAGCCTGCTCCACTATTCATTATGATCACAGCTGATTACCCAGCTCAATAGCCGAGTCTGACCTCTCGCATCCCTGCCTCTAAAATCCTTTGATATCCTTCATCCCGGGGCTGTATCTAACTCCTTCCGTCTTGAAAACAGTGTTTTGACCTCAACTGCCTTCTGCAGTAGCAATTTCTACAAGCTCATTGCTTACTGGGAGAAACAATTTCTCCTGATTTCTGTCCTAAAAGATTTTTTTTTATCTGTTTCCTCAAGCTATGACCCCCTTATACTAGACACCCCTGCAGTTTGGAACATCTTTCATGAATCCACCTCGTCTAGTCCTGTTACAAATAGATTTTTAGGAGATTGTCCCTCATTCTCATGGAGAAGCGAATATAAACCTAACAACTCCAATTTCTCCTCATACATCAGACTTGCCATCCCAGGAGTCAATCAGGTAAACCTTCTCTGTACTCCTTCCATAAAAAGGATATATTTCTCATAAGGACAGTAACATTGCACACAATGTTCTAGGTATTCACCAAGGTCCTGCATAATTGCATCAACTTATTTCTGCTCCTGTACGCAAGTCCTTGTGCTATAATGGCCAACATTCCATTTGCGTTTTTTAATGCCTGCTGCTCCTGCATGCTTAGCTTCAGTAACTGGCATATGAGGACACCCAGATCTCATTGCACATTCCACCCTCTCAATTTATAGCCAATCTGTTTTTGCTACCAAAATAGATGACCTCACATTTATCCAGATTGTATTGCATCTGCCCACTTAATCAACTGGCTAGCAGATAGAAGACAGAGGGTGGTGGTTGATGGGAGATATTCATCGTGGAGTTCGGTGACAAGTGGTGTACCTCAGGGGTCTGTTTTGGGGCCCCTGCTGTTTGTAATTTTTATAAATGATCTGGATGAGGGTATTCAAGGATGGATTAGTAAATTTGCAGATGACACTAAAGTCGGTGGAGTGGTAGATAGTGAAGAGGGGTGTTATAGTTTGCAGAGAGACTTGGACAAGTTGCAGAGCTGGGCCGAGAGGTGGCAAATGGAGTTTAATGTGGAAAAGTGTGAGGTAATGCACTTTGGCAGGAATAATAAATGTGTAGAGTATAGGGCTAATGGTAGGATTCTTAATAGTGTTGATGAACAGAGGGATCTTGGTGTATTTGTGCATAGATCCCTGAAAGTAGGCAGTCAAGTCGATAAGGTTGTTAAGAAGGCATATGGAGTCTTGGCTTTTATTGGTAGGGGGATTGAATTTCGGAGCCGCAACGTCATGTTGCAACTGTACAAAACTCTAGTGCGGCCGCACTTGGAGTATTGTGTGCAGTTCTGGTCCCCACATTATAAGAAAGATGTGGAGGCATTGGAGAGGGTACAGAGGAGGTTTACCAGGATGTTGCCTGGTATGGAGGGCATGTCTTATGAAGAGAGGCTGAGGGATTTGAGGTTGTTTTCGTTAGAAAGGAGGCGGCTAAGAGGGGACCTTATCAAAACATACAAGATGATTAGAGGTTTAGATAGGGTGGACAGTGATAGCCTTTTTCCTAGGATGGAGAAAGCTAGCACGAGGGGACACAGCTTTAAATTAAGGGGTGATAGTTATAGGACGGATATCAGAGGTAGGTTCTTTACCCAAAGGGTGGTTCGGGAGTGGAATGCCCTGCCTGCAGCAGTTGTAGATGCGCCAAGTTTGGTGGCGTTTAAGAGGTTAGTTGATAAGTATATGGAAGAGAAGGGAATGGTTTAGTTTGGAGGGGCATTGCTTTTTATATTGGTCGGCGCAACATCGAAGAGCCTGTTCTGTGCTGTAATGTTCTATGTTCTAACTTGTCCAAATTAAACTGAAGCATTTCTGTATCTCCCGCATAGCTATCTGACTCAGCTTCTCATCTGTAAACCTGGAGATACGATTTTAGTTCCCTCATTAAATTACCTACATGTTGCATATAGCTAAGGTCCTAACACCAATCCCTTTGTACACCATTAGTCATTGTCTGTCATTCAAAAAATACTTGTTTATTCCTACTGTTTTCTAGAATGACTACAGTAGGGAAGGCCAGTTGCCCCATTGAGTTTGCATCAGCTCTGATAGTATCTTACCCAGGCATCTCCCCATCTTAGAGAACAAGAGCTGGCCTTTAATGTTGCAGTTGTATAGAACGTTGTTAGACCTCATTTGGAATACTGCATCCAGTTCAGGTCGCCTTACTACCGGAAGGACATGGAGACTCTAGAGAGAGTGCAGAGGTGGTTTACCAGGATGCTGCCTGGTATGGAAGGTCTGAGTTACAAGGTGAGGTTATTCAAATTGGGGCTGTTTTCCTTAGAAAGACACAGACTGAGAGGAGATCTAATACAAGCGTACAAGATTATGAGAGGTATAGATAGCTTTTTCCTAGGTTGGAATCAAATAGCACGAAGGGTCACAGATTTAGGGTGGGGGGGAGGTGGTAAGGTATAAACTGGATGCTAGAGGGAGTTTTTTCACAGAGGGTTGTGGGGGTATGGAACGCACAGCCAAGGTGGTGGACATACTTAGATGGACGCATGAACAGAATAGGAATGAAGGAATATAGAAGGCTGATTTAAAATAGGGATCATGAGTTTCGCAGTTTCCTGGAAGTGTGCAAGTTGTCAATGATATTGATGTATTTCTGTTTTATCCTGCAGGTACTTCGGTCCGCCTTGTTGTCTGACAAGAGGCATAACGCAATGGGTCGTGAGGGGGCTGTTCTTGGATTTGGAGAGTAGCCCAGTGCTCATGTCATTAGTGTACGCTTGAACTGGACCAGTTGATAGTCACTGAGCTGTCATGTTGCCTATCACTGTGCTGTGCAAATACACGGATTTGGGCCTGTGTCTGTGGGAGTTTGCACATTCTCCCCATGCTTGCATGGGTCTTCTCCTGGTGCTCCAGTTTCCTCCCATACACCACAGATGTGCTCTTAGGCTGACTGGTGTAACAAATTCTCCTTAAGTTATCCTGCAAATTTAGTTCCAATGCATAGATCTATAAACAAAGACAGGGATCATGAGTAGAAGTGGGAACATCAAGGTGGCAGCGCGGACTCATTGGGCTGAAGGGCCTGTTTCCCGTGCTGTTTTGTTCTTTGTTCTTATTCCATAACCTTATATTTCCCACAGCTAATCTACACTTCTCGGGAAACTAATCTATTTTTTGTGTGGGAGGAAAGCCCGAGCACCTGGAAGAAACCCACGGAGACACGGGAGAACATGAAAACTCAATTGAGACAGACAGTCACCCAATGCCGGAATTGAAACCAGATACATGAGGCAGTGTGGTAGCAGTGCTAATAACTATGCCACTCAACTGTCTGCCAACCAGTTTTCCATCCATCCCAGCACACTACCCTCCAGTCCCACGCACTTCAATTTTACACGCTGATCTCGTGTGGAACTCTGGCAAGAATGTTCTTAAGTACAAATAAACCACATCCACTGGTTCCCCCTCATCAAGTCTACTAGTTACATTCTCAAAGAATTCCAGTAGATTTGTCAAACATGATTTTGATTTTAGATTCTTATTTCATTGCAGTGTTAATGTGAGCCTAATTGTGACAAATAGACTTTTTAAACTTTACTTTCATAAATCCATGTTGACACTGTTTTCCAAGTGTTTACAATAAAACCTTTTATAATGGATTCTAGAATTTTATCCCTTCTGGCTTTCTAGTCTGTAATTGCCAGTTCTCTCTTTGGCGCCCTTTTTAAATAATAGTTACATTAGTACCATCTGATCAGTGTGAACTGTTCCAGATCCTATAGAACTTTGGAAGATGAGCACCAAGGCATCCACTACTTCTTGGGCCACTTCCTTACTCAGATGTAGATTATCAGACCCTTGAGATTTTTCAGCCTCCAATCCCAACAGTTTCCCCAACACAATTTCTCTTCTGATAGATTTCCTTCAGGTCCTCCTGCTCACTAAATCTTGTGTTCAAAGTTTTTAGTACCTTATGTATACCCTTCTTTGAGAAATCAACTATTTAGTTGGTCAGCCATTTACTGTCGCCAATCATAAATTTTTCTATTTTGAACTGTAAGGGGCCTATATTTGTCTTCAATCTTTTTCACTTCATATACCACAGAAACCTTTACATTAGTCATGTTTTCCACATGCTTACCCTCATACTCTATTTTCTCCTTCTTAATCTGTCCTTTGGTCCTCCTTTGCTGAATTCTAAATTGCTCCCAACACTCAGGGCTTTTTTTTTCTGGTCACTTTGTGTGCCTCTTCCTTGGATCTAATATTATCTCTACTTTCCCTTCTAAGCCATAATTTGGCCAGCTATCCCATTTTAGCTTTGTGCCAGAACAAACTATTATTGCAGTTGACCCATCTGCTCCTGCCTATTCTCCATCATACCCTTAAGTAATATTTCCCAATCCATAACTGATGTGTCTCAATAACATTGTAGTTTTCATTACTAAGATTCAGGGCCTTAGTCTCAGAATCAAGTACATCACTCTCCATCTGGATGAAGAACTCTTATCATATTAATGACCTAGACCGACTCTTTAGAGAAGGAGCTTGATTAAAAGTTTTCAAAATAATGCCACCACCGCTGGAGTGGAAGATAACAAGCAAACTACCACTGACAAAATACTGCCTTTGGACAGAACATACATGGTAGGGGACCAGCAGGGGAGTGGCAGCAGGTGAACTGCAGTCAGCTGGCACAGCACAATGGCCCAAACAGCCTGCTAGGTGCATTCTAACCATTCTATGCTTTTACAATAGTAAGCCAATTTCATTCAAAGCCTTTAATTTTGTTAATGGAATCAATGTAGCATATTACAGTTATGCAGGTTAGACATTTGCATCAATAAATATTATTTCATAGTACGTATTTCATTTCTAAACACTTTAACCCTTATAATTAGAACAGATCACATCCTAAGACAACTGTAGAGAGTAACTGAACACAGTTCAGTGCAGTAAACCTGCTTCATTTGCAACTAACAAGCAGTTAGTAATTAATTGAGGCATCATGACAGATGCAGATATAGCCAACTTTAACTAATCAATAAATGTGCAATGCAGCATTACTTCACATTCAGCTTTCAATGTCCAAAATAGTATAAAGTGATAAAAACCCAGTTCTGCATCTTTGGAATAAAGGGGAAGGTGGTATTGAGAACCATTTGGACAAAGATTCAAAATAATTTGCTCAAGTCAGCTTTCAGTTTCAGTAATCAGTCTTCCGTACAGTCCCCCTCCATATACTTGCCCTTCTACTAGATTCCACATTTGTGGGTACCTACAGTTGCTTCAACTAGTCAACAAGCAATGTATATGCACACAAACATATTTCAAAACGTTAGAATTGTATTAGAAACCAAAGATTAATAAATCTCTGGGATGTAATTGGAAGATCATACCAGAGTAAAATACCCATTCATTCATTTTTTTGGAAAGATTTCTGACCTTCATCCATCTCAACATGGTTTACAATCTGAAATGTAGCCACTTGTTGTAATCTCAGAAATATGGCACACACATACGCAGCAACGTCTAAGTCATGTATTCTGTACTGAATTATAAAAAATATTGCTCTTCAAAATTGTGCCACAGGATCTTCTGCACCCAAAGAGCAGAACAGGCCTCAATGTAAGGACTAATCTACAAACAGCACAGAGAGCAGCATTCCCTCACTGAACCTCAGGGGAAAGGCCAGATTGGATAGTCAGATGCTGCCTTCTCTAATAGTCATTATCCAATAGGCCCCTCCCCCATATCTCAATCCTCCCCCTGAATATCTACCAACATCCACCTCAGTATTACAGTTAACAATTACATGTATGCAACAAACATCTATAATTTATAATAAATATACACAGGAAGGCTTCTATAAATAATGGATAAAAGGAAAGATGAAAACCTGGAACGTAATAAAATTCCATCGATTATATTCAGTCAGAAAAATCCAATTTTGGAAAACATTGAGTCTTTAAACTATACAGAACGTAGCACAATTCCACACATTTAGCAGCTAGCATCAGTCTCAAATGAAAGGCACCACCTTCACAAAACAGAATTGTACAAGCATTTCAGCTAATTAACGTCAGATTTGTATATATATTATAAACTCGACTGGATTCTTTAAGTAACCACTAGTATAGTATATTTAATTGCCATGGACCATGCTACACAAAACTGCAGGTGTCACTGCAATAAACTAAACCATACTGGCACAAAGCCAGACCCCTGCACTGTGGCAGCAGTGAATGCAGCACCCAGCAACAGATAGGGCTGGATCATTCTCCCAGTACAAACAACAGGCTCCTCCCCAACCCTGCACTGCACAATAGTGGCACATCTGCTCAGCACTCAATGCAGCAGAGCTGGATCAGCAAACAGCAAAACAAGCCTCATTTCCACCTAACCCAAACCCGTTTCAGTGCATAAAGTAAAGATACTGCAATTGTGAGTGGCAAGGCAGTAAATAAATGCTAGCCCAACACTAGAAATACAATCAGCTACACATACGCAGTACTATCCTCCATCTGAGTGTCTCACTCCCTAGAACAAAGATAAGATTGCAAAGCAACAGGTTATACCTCAGTACGACACATTTAAACTTCACAATAGAGTATATCACAAGGAAACAATGTTCAAAAAAGCTATAGTACCTGGTAACAAAATTGACGCTAATTAGGTTGGTCAGACACACTGCCATCAAAAATGGGACTAAAGGTTGCCCACCATTTTGGGAATGACCAGTTAACCTATCCAAAATAATCCTGCTCACTAATATAAATATTCAATAATTCTGGACATAGCCATTATTTTTATGTCAGTGCAAAGCACAAGGTGAAGCACTTGCAAATGTCTTCAGCCAGAAGTGCCAAGTGGATGATCTAAGTTGGCCTCTTCCTAATGGCAGTCATCTGAAATTTGACTCATTCCATGTGATAGCAAGAAAGGGCTTATGACATTGAATACAGCAATGGCTATGGACTCCAACATCCCATCTGCAGAAACTTGAATTGCAGACCAATTAGCCAAGCTGTTCCTGTACAGTGACAACACAGGCATCTATCAGATATATCCAAAATTGTACAGGTACATACAGTTCATTAAAGTAGGACAAGTCAAATCCGGCTAGATACCACCCACATCTACACTCGATCACAAGCAACATGACGCAAACTCTCACCAGCAGTTCTTCAAGTAGTATTTAACAACATTGTGTTCATCGATGCTCAGTTTGAGTCCTGCCCATGGTGACTTAGCCCCCACCTCATTACAAATTTAGTCCAGACAGAACATAGAACACTACAGCACAAACAGGCCCTTCGGCCCACAAGTTGTGCCGATCATATCTATACTTACCAGGCTGTAGACCCATCTGTAACTCCCAATCCCATTAAATCCCACGTACTCATCCAGAAGTCTCTTGCTAGACCCCAGCAAGTTCACCTCTACTACCACTGATGGCAACCAATTCCATTCACTCACCACCCTCCGAGTGAAAAACTTACGTCTAACATCTTCTCTATACTTGCCCCCCAGCACCTTATACCTGTGTCCTCTCGTAGCGACCATTTCAGACAAAAGAGCAGAATTTCAGAAGTGAGGCAAGATTGATTGCCCTTGATAGCAAGATTTCATTTGGACGTATGTGGCAAAGAACTCCAACAAGTGTCAATGGGAAGAAGGGGAAAAACTCTCCAACGATTGGAGTGATAGCTAGTGTAAATTGGGTGGCTCAATAGTTAGCACTGATACCACAGCACTGGGTTCGATTCCAACCTTAGGTACATGTAGAGTTCTTCCCCTGATCTGCGTGGATTACCTCCCACAATCCAAAGATGTGCAGATTAGATTGATTAGCCATTGCTATAGACTGGGATGGAGGGAGGAGAGAGAGGGGGTGAACCTCAGCAAGATGCTCTGTCAGAGAGCTGGTGCAGACTCAATGGGCCAAATGGCCTCTTCCTGTGCTTTAGGGATCTATGAAATTGGAAGATGGCAGTGGTTGTTGGAGATCATTCATCTCAGCCAGAACATCACTGCAGGAAGTCCACCTAGGATCAAACATCCTAAACAGTTTTACATGTGATTTTACCCCCAGTACCATGTCAGAAATGGGAATGTGCACTGACAATTGGAGTGTTCAGTGCCATTTGCAACTCTCAGATATTAAGGCACTCTAAACCCATGCAGCAAGACATCAGATTTGATTAAGGATAGATAGTTTCCAAAGAGAAAACCTAAACATCTTTCCTTGACACTCAACAGAATTACCATTGCTGAATTTGCCTACCATCAACATCATAAGTGTTATAACCAGCCATATAAATATCATAGCTACAATAACAGGCTATAGCTGAGAATTGAGACAAACAGTTGGCCTCCCAACTCCCCAAAGCCGGATCTACTATCTACAAGGCATCAGTCAGGAATGCTATGTCATACTCTCCATGTGCCTAGGTGCTTGCAGCTCCAAATTATTCATGCCTCGACACTATCCACAGCAGAGTAGCCCTTGACCCATCTACCACCTTAAACATTCATCATTCCACTACTGGCGGACGGTGCCAGCAGTATGTTCACGAGATGCACTGCAGGCTCCTTCCACCACCTAGAAGGCAGGAAGGCTTGGGCACACCATCCAGACTTGGAACTACCTCACTGTTGCCAGGTGAAAATTCTAGAACTCAACTTGAGCCGAAGGGCCTATTTGTGCTATCGTTTTCTAACTCTCATCCTAACAGCATTGTGGTATATGCTCAGAGGTGATCCAGATAGCAACACACCATCAACTCGAGTAATTAGAGATGTACAATACACACTAACCTTGCCAGCAATGTTCACATTCCAAGAACACAAAAGAAAATTCTGTTCAGACAGGTAGGCCAAGTGTTAGCAAATGACACAGATGTCTTTGACAGAAGGATTTTGGGAAAAGGTCAATAAGAGGATACTTGAGCAAGTGGACAAATTTTCATTCATGAAGAGGACACAAGATCCTAGTATCAGTTGTGTAGAAAAGAGACTACATGGCCAGAATTCGGGGTCAAGGTGTTACATATTGGATATCAATTCCATGTATAGTGTTTGTAAAGTAAAAAAATCCAACAAGATGCAAAATGTGATTTTTTTAAAAACAGTCAAGATTTCTGCCAAACTATTCCATAATACTCTCCAACAAGTACAGAAAGGGGATAAATGTCACTATTACTTTAAAATGTCCTAAATAATGAAATCAGCAGTGCAATGACAATGTTATAATAACAGACTACATTAGATTACCACATGGGTGGCAGTTCAAGTTGTTTTCCAAAAATGTTGCCTTTACTGAATTCATCATTTCAGAATGAAAAATTTTCTAAAATGGTGCAAGGCTGCTCAAGCCTCTGATCTCCAGCAAGTGGCACTGAACTGGGAGTACAACAATGGACTGCATTCTATACTGCTACCCCTACTCTATAGATAGCAGAATACTTTATAACTTGCAGTTTAGATTTAAGAGGTGTGGAAACATGGGGAATTTGAACATTACAATGCTGATCTAATTACAGTGCTTGTAATGCTGTAAATATCCCAAGCTGCTTTACAGGAACTGAAAAAATTGACACCAAGGCAAAGGAGGAGACATTACGTAGGCAGCCTCAGTCGAAAGATATTTGTTAGAGGTCTTAAAAGATGGAAAGATTAGGGTAGGAATATAATCATTTCATAAAAAATAAACTAAACCACAATAAAATGGATTGAGCATTTTCCATGACATCACTCAGAACCATTTGCATTATTCCAGAGGGACTATCAGATACATTTATGCAGAACATCTGATGCGGCCCTGCCTTTATTCGGGGCAGTGCAAATTTTCAAAGCTTTTACACATCAGGATTCTATATTAACAATTATAATCAATTATTGAATTAAAATTTCCTACTGAAGTTTAGAATTGAATTTCTCAAATCCAATGACTTCATCAACAGCAGCTAACGGTTACACTGAGGATACCAATGCAGAAGTACCAGGTAACATGAGCGGCACATTCATTACAAATAGGCAAGATACGAGAAACACAGTAGCAAAATTAAGCCAGAGACAGTACAGATTGGCGCAACATCAAGGACAAAAGGTATGTACTGTGCTGTATTGTTCTAGCTTAGAGATCAAAATAAACAGGCAGTAAGTGTTTTATTTGCATGCAAGTAATAAGCAAGGGGCTAAATGATTCCTTAGTGTCAAGGGATTAGCACAGTAAACACAGGAAATGGAGATAGGGCCTGCACAAGATTGCTTTGGTCTAGGCTCGATAGACTGAATGGTCTCCTGCACTTAGGATTCATTCTATGATAAACATGTAACTGACAACACAAGAATGGCAGAGACATCCAATAAGACCATAAAATAGGAACAGGAGGAGGCTATTCAGCTCTTCAAATCTGCTCCACCATTCAATAAGATTCTGGCTGTTCTCACCAATCCACTTTCTGCTTTCCCTCCATCTTTAACGCTCCTACTAATCAAAAGCTACAGATTCAGCCTTGGAAATGGTCCAGCCTCCACAGCTTCCTGGAGTAAAGGATTCTTAAGAGATTCACCAATTTTTGAGAGAAGAAATTCATCCTCAACTCCATCTTCAACGTACATCATCTCACCATTCTCCTGCCCTTATTCTGTGACTATACCCTCAGGTCCTACACTCTCCCACGAATAGAAATATCCTCCCAATATTTACACTACTTAACCCTCAAAAATCTTAAATGTTTCAATCATGTCACCTCTCATTTTTCTGAACTCTAAGGAGTACAGAGCCATTCTATTTAACCTTTCCCCATGTGGGAGTCCCTCATACCTGGGATCATGCTAGTAAACTTCCTCTGCGCTGCCTCCAATGACAATATATCTTTTCCTAAATAAAGAGACCAAAATGGTACACAGCATTTTAAATGCAGCCTCACTCTTACCTTCTGCAGTTACAGCAACACCTCTTTACTGTTATACTTCAGTACTTCATTTGCCTTTCCAATATCTTATGTCCCTGTATGCTAGATTTTAGTTTGTTAGATTTTTCTGCAGTCTATTTAAATAATCCACCCTCTCATTCCAAAATAAACTTCTCACATTGAATTCCATTTGCCAATTTTTTCCCACTCAACCTGTCAATAGATCTCTAAACTTTTTATATCCTCCTTATAACCTGCCTTCCCTCTCATCTCTATCACCTACAAATGTGGCTACAGTACATTGTTCCTTCCTCTAAATCACTAATATATATAGTGAAGAGCTGTGATCCCAGCACTGATCTGTGGCACTCTACTGGTCAGTAATCTCCAACCTGGGAAGGACTGCCTTATCATTTTCAGTTGGTTTGCCAATTTTCTAACCTTGCAGAATATTACCTCCAGCACTATGTGCTCCCATTTTGCACAGTAGCCTTGTGTGTGGCACCTCATCAAATGCTTTTTGGAAATCCCAGTATACAACATTGGTTGTCTCCTCTATCTATTCTGACTGACACCTCCTCAAGTAACTCAAGTTTGCCAGACATGCTCTTCCCTCCTATAAAAACCTTTGTTTTTCTGCTTGATTAGATTATGGCTTATCAAATGCATTGCTGCTCTCTCAATCATCAATTCCAATATTCTTCCAATAACTGAAGTTAGGTTAACTGGCCTGTAGTTTCCTGCATATTGACTCCTTCCCTTTTTGAGGGAGGGTACAAGGACATTTCCAGTTTTCCAATCCTTTGGCACAGATCCAGAAGACAAGAATTTTTGTGAAACTACAACCAAATTATCTACAATTTCTGCCACACTTTCATTTAAGATTCTGGGGTACAAATCATCAGCTCAAGACTTGCCAGCCTTTAACTCCATCAAAAAGAAATAAGATGGTATCTGTCCCATAATACTTCAACATTTGCCAAATATCTGGATATGAGAAATGTGCTAAGGGCAGCACAGTGGTTAGCACTGCTGCCTCACAGCATTAGGGATCCAGGTTTGATTCCCAGCTTGGGTGACTGTGTGGAGTTTGCACATTTGCGTGGGTTTCCTCCGAGTGCTCTGGTTTCCTCCTGCAGTCCAAAGATATGCAGGTGGGGTTGATTGGTCATGCTAAATTGACCCTTGGTGTTAGGGAGATTAGCAGGGTAAATATGGGGAGTTACGGGAATAAGGCCTGAGGGAGGGATTTTGTCAGTGCAGACTCGATGAATTGAATGGCCTCTTTCTGCACTGAATTCTGTGTGCAGAAGGACAGGAAAGTTACAAATATTACACCCGTGTTCAAGAAAGCAAAAAAGGGGCATCAAGAAACTAAAGACAACAAGCCCTTCTCAAATGTGGATAAATTTCTAACGTGATTTTGAGATAAAATTAAGGACATTAGAAATTCAAGCTGAATTAGCTGGTGTACGAAAAGCCCATTCCCAATGGACTCTATGGCCCCTTCCCCAGCACCCTTATCCCCCAACACTCACCCCTCTTCCCGTCGCACTCACCGCCTGACTCCGGGCTGAGTCCCTCTTCCCCCGCACTCACCTTCACCTCCCTCACGTCCTGCTTGCCGCCCTCGGGGTACCACTGCACGCGGACATAGCCTTTCTTGAGGGGCCGCTCCCGGCCAGCTCCCTCGTCATCCGTGTCCGAGCTCTCGCCGCTGCTCACCTCGCCGTGGATTAGGCCCACGATGCCGTGCCGCAGGGCCCCCTTGTAGGTGCCGGACACCAGATCGTCCACAAACAAGAGGCGCTGGCTGCCCGGGGCCGGGGACTGCGCGGGGGACGGTGCAGGAGAGGGAGAGACCGGGGCGGCAGGCCGCACGGCTGTGCTCCCCGGCCCCGGGCTCGGGCTGAGCGGGCCTCCCGGCCCCGGGCTCGGGCTCCGCGGCTGTTCCGTCTCCGCCTCCATCGCCGCCGCTCCGAGAAGCCGCCCGCGAGCAGTCGCCGTGCTGACGTAGACGCATAATGACGTCACAGCACACCTGACCAAACAGCCGCAGCCAATCACAATGCCCGGAGTCCAGCGTCAATCTCTGATTTGCTAACTCTCGCAGCCAATCACAAAACTCGGATACTGTGGGCGGGACAATAAGCCCACATGGAGCACCGCCCACACGGAGCACCGCCCACACTGCACCCGCGATACTTCCCTTATTTGGGGCAACTTTTATTCCTTTTGCCCAAAGTGTGCCCTGGGGTGGGTGCAGGTGGCCCCGGGGTGGCCCTTGGGTGGGTCCAGTGTGGCCCCAGGGTGGCCCCGGGGTGGGTGCAGGGTGGCCGCAGGACGGCCCCAGGTTGGCCCTGGGGTGGGTGCAACATGGCCTGGGGCGGGTGCATTGTGGCCCCGGGGTAGCCCTGGGGTGAGTGTGGAGTGAGCCCAGGGTGGCACTGGGGTGTGCAGTGTGACTGCAGGGTGGCCCTGGGGTGGGTGCAGTGTGGCCCCGGGGTGGCCCTGGGGTGGGTGCAGTGTGGCCACGGGATGGGTGCAGTGTGGCCCTGGGGTGGCCCTGGGGTGGGTGCAGTGTGGCCGCAGGATGGCCCCTTGGTGGGTGCAACGGGCTGGGGTGGGTGCAGTGCGGGGCCCAGGTAGGCCCTGGGGTGGGTGCCTTGTGGTACCAGGCGTGGCATGGGATGGGGCAGTGTCTGGGGAGTGGGGGCCCCGGGCTGGTGGCCCTGGGTTCGGGTGCAGTGTAGGCCATGGGGTGAGTGCAGTGTGGAGCCAGGGTGGGCCCTGGGGTTTAGCGGCGCCATTCCCGGTGGGTACCAGGGTAGGACACGGGGTGGGTGCACTGTGGCCCTGGGGTGGGTGCACTGTGGCCCTGGGTGGCCATTGGGTGGGTTTAGTGTGGGCCCAGGGTGGCCCTGGAATGGGTGCAGTGTGGCCCTGGGGTGGGTGCAGGGTGGCCGCAGGGTGACCCATGTGGGGATGTGGGTGCAGTGATAGCCCTGGGCGTTGGGTGCAGTGTGTGGCCAGGAGTGGGTGCCAGTGTAGCCCAGGATGGGTGACAGTGTGGGGCCGGGATGACGGTTGGCATAGAACACTTACAACACAAACAGGCCCTTCAGCCCGAACAAGTTGCCGCCGATACATCTATTCCTGTACCAAGCCACAGAAACCCCATCCAAGGTCGTTTCCCATATACAGATCCAGAAGTCTTTAAAATGAGAGTCCTAGCGAGGTGTTGCCTCTACCCACAACAGCAATGGCACCGATTCCATTCACTCACCACCTTGAGTTGAAAAAATCTTACCGTCCTAACCATCCTTCTGTATTTTCTTCCTTTGCCCACCCCCCCCCCCAACACAGACCTTTTTTTAATCTGTGTCCTCTCGTAGTGACCAATTCAGCTCGGGGAAATAGTCTCTGAGAGTCCACCCTATCTATTCCTCTCAACATTTTATAAACCTCTATCAGGTCGCCTCTCAACCTACGTCTCTCCAGTGAGAAGAGTACCAGCTCCCTCAACCTGTCTTCATAAGGCCTGCCTCCCAATCCAGGCAGCTTCCTTGTAAATCGCCTCTGCAACATTCAATAGATTCCCAACATGCATTCCTATAGTGAGGCGACCAAGAACTGTGACTACAAGTAATCCAAGTGGGTCTGACAGGGTGTTATAAAGCTGCATCATTACCTTCCGACTCCTAAACTCAAACCCTCGATAATGAAGGCCAGTACACCATAAGCCCTTGACCACATCCTCCACCTGCGAGGCAGATTTAAGAAACCTATGGACCCGCACCCCAAGATCATTCTGCTCCTAAACACTGCCAAGACTCCTACCCTTGATATTATACTGCTTCATCCCATTGTTCCTGCCAAAATGGACCATCACACATTTATACACGTTGAAGTCCATCTGCACTTCTCCGCCCAGTCTTGCATCCTATCTATGTCTCGCTGCAACTTCAGACATCCCTCCAGACTATCCACAACACCACCAACCTTTGTATCATCAGCGAACTTACTAACCCATCCCTCCACTTCCTCATCCAGGTCATTATGAAAATGACAAACAGCAAGGGTCCCAGAACAGATCCCTGGGGCACTCCACTGGTGACCGACCTCCATGCAGAAAAAGACCCATCCACAACCACTCTCTGCCTTCTGCTGGCAAGCCAGTTCTGGATGCACAAGGCCAAAGCCCCTTGGATTCCATGCACTCTCATGCAAAGCCCCTTGGATCCCATGCAGTGTGGGTCCCGGGATGGGTGTGGGGTCACAGTGTCTAGGGACAGAGACAGGCCGCAAGTACTGATGGTGAGTGGCTTGGGGGTGGGGGGGAATTTACAGACGGCACCTACTGCCTATGTCCTTCAATAGATTTAATTTGAATTATTATCACATGTATTAGCACAGTAAGAAACTTCACAACACCTGGTTAAAGTCCTATCAGTTTATTTAGTAGCACAAGCTTTCGGAGTGCTGCTCCCTCATCATAGAAATCCTACAGTACAGAAAGACGCCATTTGGCCCATCAAGTCTGCACCAACCACAATCCCACCCAGGCCCTACCCCCATATCCCGAAATGTTTTACCCACTAATCCCTCTAACCTATGGATCTCAGGACACTAAGAGGCAATTTAGCATAGCCAATCAACCTAACCTACATCTTTGTACTGCGGGAGGAAACCGGAGCATCTGGAGGAAATCCATGTGGACACATGGAGAATGTGCGGACTCCACGTAGATAGAGACCCAAACTAGAAATCGAACCCAGGTCCCTGGAGCTGTGAAGCAGCAGTGCTAACCATTGTACTACTGTGCAGCCCTGATATGCTATCAAATAAACCTGTTGGATTTTAACCTGATGTTGTGAGACTTCTTACAGTGTCCACCCCAGTCTAACTTCGGCATCACTACACCATGTATTAACATACAGTAAAAAGTATTGTTTCTTGCACACCATACAGACAGAGCATAACATTCATAGAAAAGAAAATGATGCAGAATGTAGTGTCACAGTCATAGCTAGGGTGTAAAGAAAGATCAACTTAATGCTAGATAAGTCTACTCAAAAATCTGATGTCAGCAGGGAAGAAGTTGTTCTCGAGTGGGCTGATATGTGACCTCAGACATTTGTCTCTTTTCCTGATGGAAGAAGATGGAAGAGAGAACGTCCAGACTGTATGGGGTTCTTAATTATGCTGCCTGCTTTGCCGAGGTAGCAGGAAGTGTAAACAGTAGTTATAGGACGGATGTCAGAGGCAGGTTCTTCACATAGAGGGTGGTGAGGGCGTGGAATGCCCTGCCTGCAGCAGTTGTGGACTCGCCTACTTTGGGGGCATTCAAATGTTCGGTGGATAGGTATATGGATGATATTGGAATAATTCAGGTTACAGGGTCCACTGGCTGGCGCAACATCGAGGGCCGAAGGGCCTGTACTGCGCTGTAATGTTCTATGTTCTATGTTCTATGAGTCAATGAGTGGAAGGCTGGTTTGATTAATGAACTGAGCTTCATTGACGACATTTTGTGGTGTTTTGCGGTCTTGGGCAGAGCAGGAGCCATACCAGGCTGTGATACAACCAGAAAGAATGCTTATTATGGTGCATCTGTAAAAACGTTGATGAGAGTCGTAGCGGACATGCTGAATTTCCTTAGCCTCCTGAGAAAGTAGAGACATTGGTGAGCTTTCTTAACTAAAGCATCAGCCTGGAGGGAACCAGGACAGCTTGTTAGTGATCTGCACATCTAGAAACTTGAAGTTCTTGACCATTTCTACTCGGTCCCCATTGATGTAGACAGGGGCGTGTTCTTCATTAAGCTTTCTGAAGTCAATGATTAGCTCTGTCGTTTCGTTGACATTGAGGGACAGATTATTGTCATCTCCAGATTCTCTGTCTCATCCCTGTACTCCGTCTCATCATTGTTTGAGATCCGAACCAGTACAGTCATCAATAAACTTGAAAATTAATTTGGAGGGCAATTTGTCCATAAAGTCATGGGTGTATACGGAGTATAGTAGGAGGCTGAGGACTGCCTTTTGGGGCACTGATGTTGAGGATGATCGTGGAGATGTTGTTGCATATCATTACTGATTGTGATCTATGAGTTAGGAAGTCTAGGACCCAGTCACAGATGGAAGTTATGGATTTGGAAGAAGCTGTGGAAGAAATCCTGATGAATTGTTGTACTGTACCTTATAAATGGTGCACACTGGGCAATGATGATGAATGAAGTGAATGTTTAAGATGGTTGATATGGTGCTGTTCAGTTGAATAGCTTGTCCTTAGTGTTGTCAAGCTTAGTTTACATCATGGCACAGAGGAGACCATTTGACCCATTAGTCCAAGCCGAAGGTTTACGAGGCTGATTCCGGCGATGTCAGGACTGATGTTTGAGGAGAGATCAACTAGGTTAGGATTGTTTTTGATGGAGCTTAGATGAATGAGAGGGGATCTCATGGACAAAGAACAAAGAACAACACAGCACCAGAAACAGACCCTTCGGCCCAACGAGCCCGCGCCGCCGTCCTAACGTCTTAATGACATATAGAGACCAATTTGTTACCCAATCAGCCTAAGAGCACATTTTTGGGATGTGGGAGGAAACCGGAGCACCCGGAGAAAACCCACGCAACCACGGGGAGAACGCGCAAGCTCCCGCAGACGTAGGCCCAAATCCATGTGTCTGCACAGCAACAGCAATAGTCCCTGAGCTGTCATGGTGCCCATCAGATGGTCCAGTTTAAGCATACACTAACGACGTGAAGCACTAGGCCACTCCTGAAGTAACATCCAAGAGCAGCTCTCGCACGACCTGCCGCATGCATGCCCTTGTTGGTCAACAAGGTGGACTGAACATCCTGTGGAAACAAATAGGATATTTGAACAGTCCTACTACATCCCTCTATCTGCAGACCGCTCATGTGGCTGTCCAAGAGACCCTTAAACAACCCTAGCGTGCCTGCTCCCACCACCTTACTCGGTAGTGCATTCCACACCTCCACTACTCTTTGTGTGAAAAACTGCCCTCTAATATTCGTCTTATACATAGCCCCCCTCACCCTAAGGCCGTGACCCCTTGTTCTATCCTTTTCTAATGGTGGAAAAAGCTTACCACCATTTACTCTATCTATACCCCTCATAATCTTATATACCTCTAGTAGATCCCCTCTCAGCCGACGTCTTTCAAGGAAAAACAACCCCAGTGCATTCAATCTTTCCTCGTAAGACAGCCTTTCCATACCAGGCAGCATCCTGGTAAATCTCCTCTGCACTCTCTCCAGGGCCTCCACATCCTTCTGGTAGTAAGGAGACCAGAACTGGATGCAGTACTCCAAGTGAGGCCTAACCAACGTTCTATACACTTGCAACATTAGACTCCTATTCTTGTATTCTATACCTCTTCCTATGAAGGCTAACATACAATATGCAAAAATTATAAAATTCTAACAGGACTAGATAGGGTAGATGCAAGGAAGATGTTCCCAATGTTGTGGAAGTCCATTAAGGTTCATTAGGGTGATACTGGAGATGAGGACATTGGATTATAAGGAGAGACTAAATAGGCTAGCTTTGTACTCATTGGAGTTTAGAAGGCTGAGAAGGGATCTTATAAAGACATATAAGATAATGAAGGGGATGGAGAAGTGGGTTGAGAGACTCTTCCCACTTAACAAAGATCGGTGGTGTTGTGGATGGTCTGGAGGGATGCCAAAAGTTGCAGCGGGACATAGACAGGATTCAAGACTGGGCGGAGAAGTGGCAGATGGACTTCAACGCAGATAAATGTGTAGTGGTCCATTTTGGCAGGAATAATGGGATGAAGGAGTACAATATAAGGGGTAGGAGTCTTAGCTGTGTTGTGGAGCAGAAAGATCTTGGTGTCCAGGTCCATAGGACTCTTAAATTGGCCTCACAGGTGGAGGATGTGGTCAAGAAGGCTTATGGTGTACTGGCCTTCATTAATCAAGGGATTGAGTTTAGGAGTCGGGAAGTAATGATGCAGCTTTATAAGACCCTTGTCAGACCTCGTTTGGAGTACTGTGCGCAGTTCTGGTCGCCTCACTACAGGAAGGATGTGGAATCTATTGAAAGAGCGCAGAGGAGATTTATAAGGATGTTGCCTGGATTGGGAGGCATGCCTTATGAAGATAGGTTGAGGGAGCTGGGACTCTTCTCCCTGGAGAAACGTAGGTTGAGAGGCGACCTGATAGAGGTTTATAAAATGTTGAGAGGAATAGATAGGGTGGATTCTCAGAGACTATTTCCCCGAGCTGAAATGGTCACTATGAGAGGACACAGATTTAAGGTGCAGGGAAGCAAATACAGAGGGGATATTAGGGGTAAGTTTTTCATTCAAAGGGTGGTGAGAGAATGGAATCGGTTGCCGTCGGTGGTGGTAGAGGCAAACTCGCTTGGGTCTTTTAAAAGACTTCTGGATGAATATATGGGAACTAATGGGATAGGGGGTTATAGATATGTCTGTGGCTTGGTAGGTATAGATGTGACCGGTGCAACTCGTGGGCCAAAGGGCCTGTTTGTGCTGTAGTGTTCTATGCTCTATAGCAGAACCAGAGGGCACAGCCTCAAGATTGGGGGGTGGGGGGGTGGTTCAGATCGGAGTTGAGGAGGAACTTCTTCATGTAAAGGGTGGTGAATCTTTGGAATTCTCTGCCTGTTGAAGTGGTGGATATGTTCAAGAGTGGATAGGTTTTTGATTAACAAGGGAATTAATGGTTACGGGGAGAAAGCAGGAAATTGACACTGAACCACTACAGATCAGCCATGATCTTATTGAATGGCGGGGCAGGCTTGAGGGGCTGGATTGGCTGCTCCGATTTCTTATGTTCTTAACCAAGGGTCACAATCTGAGGATTCAGCGCAGACCATGTAGGACGGAGATGAGGAGATATTTCTTCACCCGAAGAGTGGTGAGACTGTGGAATTCATTACCATAGGAAGTAGTTGATGCCACAACATCATATGTATTCAAGAGGCAGCTGGATATAGCACTTGGAGTGAATGGGGAGAAAGCAGAATTAGGCTGTTGATTTGGACGATCAGAAACACATCCATTTCCTTTTTAAATCATTCATCACCTGCATGCCACCACTCTAACAAGAAGTTTCACAATACCAGGTTAAAGTCCAACAGGTTTATTTGGTAATAAACGCCACTAGCTTTCAGGGTTTGCCCCTGATGAAGGAGCAAACCCCGAAAGCTAGTGATGTTTACTATCAAATAAACCTGTGGGACTTTAACCTGGTGTTGTGAAACTTCTTGCTGTGTTTACCCCAGTCCATTCCCAGCATCTCCACATCATTGCCACTACTCTAATCAGCAACGAGTTCTAGATTGTCACCACTGACTGGGTGGAAATATTATTAGTCACATTCCCCTTCCATCTCTCACCATCTGTGCTCCTGTATTCTCGCTAATATCAGTTAATGGAAACAATTTTTCGTTGTCACCAAAACTTGTCATTATCTTGTGCACCTCTATTGGATCTCTGCTTGCTCTCTTTTACTTCAAAAAGAGGAACCCAGCTTCTCTGATTGAACCTTGCAGCCATATTATTCCACTCCTGAAACCATTGTGTTCAATCTCTCTGCACCCTCTCAAGTACCTTCACATCCTTGCTCACTTCATCAGTCGAGGCATTGGGCACAAGAGTTGAGAAATCATGTTGCAGCTGTATAAAACCTTGATTAGGCTGCATTTGGAGTAAAGCATGCAGTTCTTGTTACCACACTATCAGAAGGATGTGAAAGCTTCGGAGAATGCAAAGAACATTCACCAGGATATTGCCTGTTCTCGAGGGTGTTGCCTATGAGGAGAGGTTGAAAAAACTAGGATTGTTTTGATTGGAAAGATGGAGGCTGAGAGGAGACCTGCTAGAGGCCTACAAAATTATGAGAGGCATAGACAGGGTGGATAGTCAGAGGCTTTTTCCAAGAGTGAGTATGTCAATTACAAAGTGGCACAGGTTCAAGGTGAGGGGGGAAAGTTTAAGGAAGGTGTGCTAGGAATGTTTTTCATACAGAGAGCGATGGGTATCTAGAACTCGCTGCCAGAGGTGGTGGTGGAGGCAGGCACATTACCGACATTTAAGAGGCATCTGGATGGGTACCTGAATAAGGAGGGAATAAAGGGATACGGACCAAGTAAGGGCAGAAGCTTTTTTCAGTTTAGTTAGGGCATCATGATCAGTACAAGCTTGAAAGGCCAAAGGGCCTGTTCCTGTGTTGTACTTTTCTTTGCTGTTTTTTCTATCCTTCCTAAAATATGATGATAAGAACTAGATGCAATTCTCTAATTGTGGCCTAACTGGGATGTAATAAAGTTTCAATGCAACTTCTCTGCTTTTGTACTCATAAGACCAGAATCATAGAATCCTACAGTGCAGAAGGAGGCCATTTGGCTCACCGAGCTTGAACTGATCAGCATCCCCCCCATCCCCCACAAGGCTTTCACCTAGCTAGTCTCCCTGACACTACGGGCAATTTAGAATGGCCAATCTGCACATTTTTGGACTGTGGAAGGAAACCAGAGCACCCAGGGGAAACCGATGGACACACAGGAAGAATGTGCAGAGACCACACAGACAGTGACCCAAACTGGGAATCAAATCTAGGTCCTGGCGCTCTGAGACAGCAGTGTTAATCACTAGCCACCATACCACTCCAGAAGAGATAGGAGCAGGAGTAGTCAATGCAGAGGAGATTTATAAGGATGTTGCCTGGATTGGGAGGCATGCCTTATGAAGATAGGTTGAGAAAGCTAGTTCTCTTCTGCCTGGAGAGATGAAGGTTGAAAGGTGACCTGATAGAGGTTTATAAAATGTTGAGAGGAATAGATAGGGTGGATTCTCGGAAGCTATTTCCCAGGGCTGAAATGGTCACTATGAGAGGACACAGGTTTAAGGTGCTTGGGGGCAAGTACAGAGGAGATGTTAGAGGTAAGTTTTTCACTCAGAGGGTGGTGAGTGAATGGAATCAGTTGCTGTCAGTGGTGGTAGAGGCGAATTTGCTGGGGTCTTTTAAGAGACTTCCGGATGACTACATGGGATTTAATGGGATTAGGAGTTACAGATGGTTCTATGGCCTGGTAGGTACTGATATGATCGGCACAACTTGTGGGCCGAAGGGCCTATTTGTGCTGTAGTGTTCTATGTTCTATGTTCTATGTCTTTTTCACCACCCTATTAATCTGCCTCTCTGTCTTCAGAGATCTATGGACAAACATGCCAATGTCCCTTTGTTTTTCAGAATTTCCAAATATCAGGTATTTCATAGTATACTTCCTTGACAAATTACCCCTTCCAAAGTACATCACCTCACACTTTTCAGAGTTAAATTCCATTTGCCACTCATCTGCCCATTTGAACACCTCGTCTATACCTTCCTGTAACCCAAGACACTCAACCTCACTATTAACTACCCAGCCAATCTTGTGTCAAAGAACAAAGAACAAAACAGCACGGGAAACAGGCCCTTCGGCCCAACGAGCCCGCACCGCCACCCCGATGTATCCACTTCTACCCATGGTCCCTGTCTATGCCTGTGTCATTGGCAAAGTTACTAATCCTACCTCATACATATTCATCTATAACATTTATATAAATGACAAATAGTGGGTCCAATAACAAAGAACGTAGAACAAAGAAAATTACAGCACAGGAACAGGTCCTTCGGCCTGCACTGACTACGCTGCCCGACTGAACTAAAACCCCCTACCCTTCTGGGGACCATATCCCTCTATTCCCAAACTAAGCAGGTGCTTGTCAAGACACCCTTAAAAGTCACTACCATATTGTGGCCAAATGGGCCATCTAAAATGATGATTTGTAAAGCATTCTGGAACAATTGGACAAGAATTAAAACAACATGCTGTAGCCTAAAAGACAGAGATAAACAGGCTGCAACCCAAAAGGGTGAATCCGCAGGACATGGGTCATCTCCAGGACAAAAGGGAATTCTGGTCAAACTGGGTTGTTTACCAGATATAGGGGCACCCTTATTTGGGAGGGAGATGCATATTCTATGTGCCCCCAGCACCTATAGACATGGCTGTAGATTGGTGTGGTAGCACCCAATTGGACTTTATCAATCAGAGTGATCAAGTCCTGATTGATTGATTGACAATGGCCAAAAAGGATGCAAAACCCAACAGGGTATAAAGAGTGCTGTGCAACCAAAAATCTTTCTCTTTCTCTAATGACCCTCTAACCTAAACTATTCCAAACTAAACTATGACAAATCTAATGACCCTCTAAACTATTTCAATGTTATCCGTATGCCTATTCACTGACCATTTGAATGCCCTTAAAGTTGGCAAGTCCACAACTGCTGCAGGCAGGACATTTGACGCCCTTACTACCCTCTGAATAAAGAACCTACCTCTGACATTCATCCTAGAACTACCACTCCTCAATTTAAAGCTGTGTCCCCCCGTGTTAGCCATCACCATCCAAGGAAAAAGGCTCTCACTGTCCACCCAATCGAACCCTCTGATCATCTTGTATCCTTAATTAGATCACCTCTTAACCTTCTTCTCTCTAACGAAAACAACCGCAAGTCCCTTAGCCTTATAAGACCTTCCCATCTTACCAGGCAACATCCTGGTAAACCTCCTCTGCACCCTTTCCAGTGCCTCCACATCTTTCTTATAATGCGGCGACCAGAACTGTACGCAATACTCCAAGTGCGGCCGCATCTGAGTTTTGTACAGCTGCAACATGATCTCACGGCTACGAAATTCAATCCCTCAACCAGTGAAAGCTAACACACCATACGTCTTCTTAACAACCTTATCAACCTGGGTGCCAACTTTTACGGATCTATGTACATTACACCGAGATTTCTTTGCTCGTCGACACTACCAAGAGTCCTTCCATTAGCCCTATATTCTGTACTCCTATTACTCTTACCAAAGTGAATCACCTCACACTTTTCTGCATTAAACTCCATTTGCCAACTCTCGGCCCAGCTCTGCAGCTTATCTATGTCCCTCTGCAAACTGTAACATCCATCTTCACTGTCTACAACTCCTTCAACTTTAGTGTCGTCAGCAAATTTACTAACCCATCCTTCTACACTCTCATCTAGGTCATTTATAAAAATGACAAACAGCAGTGGCCCCAAAACAGATCCCTGAGGTACACCACTTATAACTGAACTCCAGGTTGAATATATCCCATCAATCACCACCTTCTGTCTTCTATCAGCTAGCCAATTCCTAATCCAAACTAAATCACTCTCTATACCATGCATCTATATTTTCTGCAGTGACAGAAAGATCCTGAGGGACTGGATTTATGAACACTTAGAGAAGTTTAATATGCTCAAAAGTAGTCAGCACTGTTTTGTCAAAGGCAGGTCGTGCCTTATGAGCCTGGCTGTGTTCTTTGAAAATGTGACTGAACACATTGACGAAGGAAGAGCGGTAGATGTGGTTTATATGGACTTCAGCAAAGCATTCAAAAAGGTTCCCCATGCAAGACTTATTGAGAAAGTGAGAGGGCATGGGATCCAAGGAGCTATTGCCTTGTGGATCTGGAACTGGCTTGCTCGCAGAAGGCAGAGAGTGGTTATGGATGGATCTTTTTCTGCATAGAGATCGGTCACCAGTGGAGTGCCCCAGGGATCTGTTCTGGGACCCTTGCTGTTTGTGATTTTCATAAATGACCTGGATGAGAAAGTGGAGGGATGGATTAGTAAGTTTGCCGACGGCACCAAGATTAGTGAAGTTGTGGATAGTTTGGAGGGATGTCAGAAGTTGCAGCGAGACATAGATAGGATGCAAAACTTGCGGAGAAGTGGCAGATAGACTTCAATACTGATAAATATGTAGTCGTCCATTTTGTAGGTCAAATGGGATGAAGCAGTATAATATCAAGGGTAAGACTCTTAGCTGTGTAGAGAATCAGAAAGACCTTGGGGTCCAGGTCCATAAGACTCTTAAATCTGCCTCGCAGGTGGAGGATGTGGTCAAGAAGGCATATGGTGTACTGGCCTTCATTATTAGAGGGACTGAGTTTAGGAGTCGGGAGATAATGCTGCAACTTTATAATATTCTTGTCAGACTCCACTTGGAGTATTGTGTGCAGTTCTGGTTGCCTCATTACGGAAAGGATGTGCAAGCTATTGAGAGGGTGCAGAGGAGATTTACGTGGATGTTGCCTGGATTAGGTGGTATGCCTTATGAGGATAGGTTGAGGGAGCTAGGTCTTTTCTCCCTGGAGAGACGAAGGTTGAGAGGTTTTATAGAGGTTTATAAAATGTTGAGAGGTATAGATAGGATGGATTCTCAGAGGCTATTTCCCAAGGCTGAAATGGTCAATACTGGAGGACACAGATTTAAGGTGCAGTGGATTAGGTAAAGATGAGATGTCAAGGATAAGTTTTTCATTCAGAGGTTGATGAGTGAGTGGAATTGGCTGCCATCGGTGGTGGTGAAGGCAAATTTGTTACAGCCTTTAAGACACTTCTGGGTGAGTACATGGGATTTAATGGGATTGAGGGTTATCGATAGGCCTGATAGTTAGGGATAGGATCAGCGCAACTTGTGGGCCGAAGGGCGTGTTTGTGCTGTAGTTTTTCTATGTTCTATGTTCTAAATCCCAGAGCCAGGAACAACTCCCAGAGACTTCAGTCTAGCTCAGATACAATGAGATCACCTGGAAAAAGTCTTCTGGATGCTCCAGAGACTGTTGAGCTTCCAGGAGTGAGGAAGTGGAGAAAGAAGAGTTCCAGAGCAGACCCCCAGAGAACTGCTTCCCACTGGCACAGAAGGGACAATCCTCCATTCCCATCGTTCTCTCTAATCACCCGCTCTGCACATCTCTCCTTTCACTCCATTGCAAATCAACTATTGTTCAATAACAGGGCAGGCTAGAGACCAAATAACCAAATACCTGAAGAGATTGGAGAGGCACTGAATAAATATTTCTCTTCGGTATTCACGCAGGGTGATGTAAATGTAGTTATGGAGAACACTGAGGTACAGGGTTGCAAACTGGAAAGTATTGAAGTAGATAGGGAGGATGTGCTAGATATTCTCGAGGTTTTGAAGTTGGATAAGTCCCCTGGGCCGGACGGGATTTACCCTAGGATTCTCTGGGAGGCAAGAGAGGAGATTGCAGAGCCTCTGGCTCTGATCTTCAGGTCCTCGTTGGTTACGGTTGTGGTTCCGGAGGACTGGAGGATAGCGAATGTGGTCCCATTGTTCAAGAAGGGGAAGAGAAACCTTCCAGGGAATTATAGGCCAGTGAGTCTTACTTCTGTTGTGGGCAAAGTATTGGAGAGAATAATTAGGGATATGATTTATAGTTATTTAGAGAGTAATGAATTGATTGGAGATAGTCAGCATGGTTTTGTGAAGGGTAGGTCGTGCCTTACTAACCTCATTGAGTTTTTTTGAAAAAGTGACTAAAGAGGTGGATGGGGGTAAGGCGGTTGATGTGGTATATATGGACTTTAGTAAGGCGTTTGATAAGGTGCCCATGGAAGACTTCTGCAGAAAATGCAGATGTATGGGATAGAGGGTGATTTAGCTAATTGGATTAGGAATTGGCTAGCCGATAGAAGACAGAGGGTGGTGGTTGATGGGAGATATTCATCGTGGAGTTCGGTGACAAGTGGTGTACCTCAGGGGTCTGTTTTGGAGCCCCTGCTGTTTGTAATTTTATAAATGATCTGGATGAGGGTATTGAAGGATGGATTAGTAAATTTGCAGATGACACTAAAGTCGGTGGAGTGGTAGATAGTGAAGAGGGGTGTTATAGTTTGCAGAGGGACTTGGACAAGTTGCAGAGCTGGGCCGAGAGGTGGCAATGGAGTTTAATGTGGAAAAGTGTGAGGTAATGCACTATGGCAGAAATAATAAATGTGTAGAGTATAGGGCTAATGGTAGGATTCTTAGTAGTCTTGATGAACAGAGGGATCTTGGTGTGTAGGTGCATAGATCCCTGAAAGTAGGCAGTCAAGTCGAGAAGGTTGTTAAGAAGGCATTTGGAGTCTTAGCTTTTATTGGTAGGGGGATTGAATTTCGGAGCCGCAACGTCATGTTGCAACTGTACAAAACTCTAGTGCGGCCGCACTTGGAGTATTGTGTGCAGTTCTGGTCCCACATTATAAGAAAGATGTGGAGGCATTGGAGAGGGTACAGAGGAGGTTTACCAGGATGTTGCCTGGTATGGAGGGCAGGTCTTATGAAGAGAGGCTGAGGGATTTGAGGTTGTTTTTGTTAGAAAGGAGGCGGCTAAGAACATAGAACATAGAACATTACAGCACAGAACAGGCCCTTCGGCCTTCGATGTTGCGCCGACTAATATAAAAAGCAATGCCCCTCCAAATTAAACCATTCCCTTCTCTTCCATATACTTATCAACTAACCTCTTAAACGCCACCAAACGTGACGCATCTACAACTGCTGCAGGAAGGGCATTCCACTCCCGAACCACCCTCTGGGTAAAGAACCTACCTCTGATATCCGTCCTATAACTATCACCCCTTAATTTAAAGCTGTGTCCCCTCGTGCTAGCTTTCTCCATCCTAGGAAAAAAGGCTATCACTGTCCACCCTATCTAAACCTCTAATCATCTTATATGTTTTGATAAGGTCTCCTCTTAGCCGCCTCCTTTCTAACGAAAACAACCTCAAATCCCTCAGCCTCTCCTCATAAGACATGCCCTCCATACCAGGCAACATCCTGGTATGCAGAATCCAGGCAACATCCTTAGAGGGGACCTAATCGAAACATGTAAGATGATTAGAGGTTTAGATAGGGTGGACAGTGATAGCCTTTTTCCTAGGATGGAGAAAGCTAGCACGAGGGGACACAGCTTTAAATTAAGGGGTGATAGTATAGGACGGATATCAGAGGTAGGTTCTTTACCCAAAGGGTGGTTCGGGAGTGGAATGCCCTGCCTGCAGCAGTTGTAGATGCGCCAAGTTTGGTGGCGTTTAAGAGGTTAGTTGATAAGTATATGGAAGAGAAGGGAATGGTTTAATTTGGAGGGGCATTGCTTTTTATATTAGTCGGCGCAACATCGAAGGCCGAAGGGCCTGTTCTGTGCTGTAATGTTCTATGTTCTATGTTCTATGTTCTCTGCATCAGTGACAAGGAATCAGCCTTATAGAGTCATCGAGGTTTACAGTAAGGAAACAGACTGTTTGCCCAACTTGTCTATGCCACCTTTTTTTAAAACCCCTAAGCTAATCCTGATTCCCGTGTTTGGCACATATCCTCTATACCCATTGTACCCATGTAACTATCGAAATGCTTTTTAAAAGATAAAATTATATCTGCTTCTACTACTGCATCTGGCAGCTTGTTCCAGACACTCACCGCCCATGGTGTGAAAAAATTGCCCTTCTGGATACTTTTGTATCTCTCCTCTCTGATCTTAAACCAATGCCCTTTAATTTTAGATTCCTTTACCTTTGAAAAAAAATATTGACTATCAAACTGATGTGTGTCCCTCATTATTTTATAGCCTTCCATAAGGTTACCTGTCAGCCTCCTATGCCCCAGAAAAAAGCCCTAGTCTATTCAGCATTTCCTTATAATGCAAACTATCAAGTCCCAGTAGAATCCTAGTAAATCTTTCCTGCACTCTTTCTGGTTTAATAATATGCATTCTATAATAGGGGACCAGAATTGCATACAGTATTCTAAGTGTGGCCTTACCAATACCGTGTACAATTTCTATAAGACATTCCGACTCCTGTATTAAATGTTCTGACCAACAAAACCAAGTATGCCAAATGCATTACCTCGCATTTGTCTAAATTAAACGCCATCTGCCATTTGTCAGCCCACTGGACCAATCGATCAAGATCCAGTTGCAATCAAAGATAACTTTCTTCACTCTCCACTATGCTTACAATCTTAGTGTCATCTACAAATTTACTAACCATACCTCCTATATTCTCATCCAAATCATAAATATAAATGACAAAGAACAGTGAACCCAGCACTGATCCCTGAGGCACACTGCTGGTCACTGGCGTCCAGTTTGAAAATCAACTCTTTATAACCACTCTCTGGTTTCTGTCAAGAAGCCAATTTTGTATCCATTTAGATACCTCACCCTGGATCCCATGAGATTTAACCTCATGCAACAATCTACCATGTGGCACCTTGTCAAACACCTTGCTAAAGTCCATGTAGACAACATCTGCCCTCATCTACTTTCTCGGTTACCCCTTCAAAAAACTCGAAAGCCTTGTACTGAAGGTACAGTAATCTGGTCTGTACACTGTGTTTCACAGATCACTAGCCAGTGGAATAGATACTGAGAATGTCTGTGTTAACAACAACATCCTTCCTGATACTCCTGTTTTCATGACACCCCCAGCTACCAACCCAGGGAGACAGAGACAGCATACACTGTCAGCTAACAAACTTTATTGCCTCAGCCCTGAGGATGCCATCAGTATTTAAGATAGAGAGAGAAGGTAGGACTTTGTCATTTTGCTCATAAATCTCAGCCCCTTCTGCCCATCTCGTTAGCCTATCCCCAGTGTTCTCTTGGTTTCTAATCATAGTAACTCAAAACTTTGGAGCAGGGGTAGGCCGTTCAATCCATTAAGCTTGCTCCACCATTCAGTAAGATCATGGCTGATCTGGTTGTGCTACTTCCTTTCGGCACTCCAGAACCTCAACTCCCTTATCAACTAAAACTATTTAAATCAGCCTTGAATAAATTTCAAGAGCCAGACTGAGACCTCCCAGCTACACTCAGCCCAAAGCCAGAAAATCCCACCTGAGGTCAATGGACCTTTCCATGGTCCACCCCTCACACACTACAATTTCCATGATGGATGGTAAGGGGAAATTTGCCCTCCCAGCCTCCGTTACCTCCTCGGAAAGAGAATTCCACATTTTAATAATCTTAAAAAAAACTCATCTCCATCTTAAAAGGAAGACTTTTTACTCTTAAACAACGGCCTGAACTCTACTGTCCCAGCCACCTTGGGAAGCTGAGCTGGCAAAGAAACATAGACATAGACATAGAACATTACAGCACAGAACAGGCCCTTCGGACTTCGATGTTGTGCCGACCAAAATAAAAAGCAATGCCCCTCCAAACTAAACCATTCCCTTCTCTTCCATATACTTATCAATTAACCTCTTAAACGCCACCAAACTTGGCGCATCTACAACAGCTGCAGGCAGGGCATTCCACTCCCTAATCACTCTTTGAGTAAAGAACCTACCTCTGATATCCGTCCTATAACTCATACCCCTTAATTTAAAGCTGTGTCCCCTCGTGCTAGCTTTCTCCATCCTAGGAAAAAGGCTATCACTGTCCACCCTATCTAAACCTCTAATCATCTTATATGCTTCAATAAGATCCCCTCTTAGCCGCCTCCTTTCTAACGAAAACAACCTCAAATCCTTCAACCTCTCTTCATAGGACCTGCCCTCCATACCAGGCAACATCCTGGTAAACCTCCTCTGTACCCTCTCCAATGCCTCCACATCTTTCTTATAATGTGGGGACCAGAACTGCACACAATACTCCAAGTGCGGCCGCACTAGAGTTTTGTACAGTTGCAACATGATGCTGCGGCTCCTAAATTCAATCCCCCTACCAATAAAAGCTAAGACTCCATATGCCTTCTTAACAACTTTATCCACTTGACTGCCTACTTTCAGGGATCTATTGACACATACACCAAGATCCTTCTGTTCCTCAACACTATTAAGAGCCCTACCATTAGCCCTATACTCTACACATTTATTGTTCCTGCCAAAGTGCATTACCTCACACTTTTCCACATTAAACTCCATTTGCCACCTCTCGGCCCAGCTCTGCAACTTGTCCAAGTCACTCTGTAAACTATAACACCCCTCTTCACTATCTACCACTCCACCGACTTTAGTGTCATCTGCAAATTTACTGATCCATCCCTCAATACCCTCATCCAGATCATTTATAAAAATTACAAACAGCAGGGGCCCCAAAACAGACCCCTGAGGCACACCACTTGTCACCGACACTGACACTGAGTGTCAAAACAGACACTGAGAAGGTCCATTGACCTCAGACAAGATTTTACAGCTTTGGGACAAACGAGGCCATAAATTCCCACCCTTTGTCTACAATTTCTAGTTTCCCCCAAACAAGGAAACATCTTCCTGAGCCACCCTACCAAATTTCTCAAAAATCTTATTGTGGTCAACTCAAGAATGAGTCTGCAAGCTTTGAAAATTCAGCCAAAACTTAGAGCTTTTATTAGAAAATGTTAATGCCACAGGTATATTAGACTGCCCATTTACCCATGCAATGATTTCATGCAATCATTCTCTTAAAGCGCCTCTGTTTAGTGACAAAGCTACTTGCGAGGAAACAGTAAAATACCTTAATGAGAATACTCAACATCTCCTCCCCCTTTAAATCAAAGGTCCCTAACACATTAAACATTATCAATTAGCAATATGAACAATCATGAAAACCAGGAATTGGACTGGGGCAGTAGTGGACAATAGGAAGATCTGTTCACATTAGGGACAAATCTTCCGTAGTAATTTAGTAAGTCTAAGAAATCTCAAAGTTGGTCAATATTTTGAGGTGCAGATGCTTGTTAATGACTTTGAATTGGAAGATGATCTGTGCAGTCTCTTGGCGTCGATGACATGTATGTAACATAAGAACATAAGCACTAGGAGCAGGAGTAGGCTGTCTGGTCCCTCAAGCCTGCTCCACCATTCAATAAGATCATGGCTGATCTTATCATTGACTCAGCTCCACTAACCCACCCACACATCATAACCCTTAATTCCTTGTTCAAAAATTTATCCATCTTTGCCTTGAAAACATTCAATGAGGTAGCCCCAGCTGCTTCACTGGGCAGGGAATTATGCAGATTCACAACTCTGAATGAAGAAGTTCCTCTTCAACTCAATCCTAATTGGGGTATAATGTTAGCAAATATGAGATTATCCACTTTGGTAGAAATAATAGTAGGAGGGATTATTATATAAAGGGCAAAACATGCGACAGTGCAGAGGGAGCTGGGGATCCTTGTGCACAAGTCGCAAAAACCCAGTCTGCAGGTGCAGCAGGTGATCTAGAAGGCGAATGCAATGTTGGCCTTTATCGTGAGGGGGATAGAATATAAAAGTAGGAAGATCTTGTTGCAGCTATACAGGGTACTGGTGAGGCTGCAGCTGGAGTACTGTGTGCAGTTTTGGCCACCACATTTGTGAAAGGATATATTGGCCTTGGAGGGTGTGCAGAGAAGGTTCACCAGGCTGATAGTGAAGATGAGGGGGTTAGCCTATGAGGAGAGGTGGAATACACTGGGTCTATATTCGTTAGAGTTTAGAAGGCTAAAGGGAGGATCTTATAGAGACTTACAAGATAATGAAGGGGCTAGATAGGGTAGAAGTAGAGAGATTCTTCCTGGTTAGAAAGGATAGCGGAACTAGAGGGCACAGACTCAAAATAAGGGTGGGGGGGGCAGTGTAGATCAGAACTGGGGAGGAACTTCTTCATTCAAGGATAATGAGTTCCTGGAATTCTCTGCCTATTGAAGTGGTGGAGGCTACCTCACTGAAATATATTTAAGTCACGGGTAGATAGGTTTCTGATAGACAAGGGAATTAAGGGTTATGGGGAGAGAGGCGTTTAATAAGGTGCCTCACAAAATATTGCTACAGAAGGTTAGGGTGCAGGGAGTTGGGGGTATGGCATTAGACTGGATAGAGGATTGGTTGTCTAATAGGAAGCAGAGGGTAGGTATTAATGGGTGTTATTCTGGTTGGCAGCTGGTGACTAGTGGAGTGCCCCAGGGATCGGTGCTAGGGCCTCAACTATTTACCATTTACATAGATGATCTGGAGGAAGGGGCTGAGTGCAGGGTGACGAAATTTGCTGATGACACGAAGATGAGTGGAAAAGCAAATTGCGTGGAGGGTGTGGAAAACCTGCAGAGGGATCTGGATAGGTTGAGTGAGTGGGCAAGGACCTGGCAGATGGAGTATAATGTTAGCAAGTGTGAGGTTATCCACTTTGGTAAGAATAATGATAGGAAGGATTACTATTTAAATGGTGAAAAGCTGCAGCATGCGACGGTGCAGAGGGACCTGGAGGTCCTTGTGCACGAATCGCAAAAACCCAGTCTGCAGGTGCAGCAGGTGATTAAGAAGGCAAATGCAATGTTGGCCTTTATAGTGAGGGGGATAGAATATAAAAGTAGGGAGGTTCTGTTGCAGCTGTATAGGGTACTGGTGAGGCCACAGCTGGAGTACTGTGTGCAGTTTTGGTCGCCGCATTTACGGAAGGATATATTGGCCTTGGAGGGGGTGCAGAAAAGGTTCACTAGGCTGATACTGGAGATGAGGGCGTTGGATTATGAGGAGAGAGTAAATAGGCTAGGTTTGTACTCATTGGAGTTTAGAAGGCTGAGAGGGGATCTTATAGAGACGTAAAAGATAATGAAGGGGATGGATAGAGTAGAGGTTGAGAGACTCTTCCCACTTAACAAAGATAGCAGGACTAGAGGGCACAGCCTCAAGATTAGTGTGTGGGGGATGGGGAGGGGGTGGCGCAGTTCAGATCAGAGTTGAGGAAGAATTTCTTCACGCAAAGGGTAGTGAATCTTTGGAATTCTATGTCTGATGAAGTGGTGGAGGCTTAGTGCATAGGTTTTTGATTGACAAGGGAATTAAGGGTTACAGGGAGAAAGTGGGACAGTGGTACTGAACCATTGCAGATCAGCCATGATCTTATTGAAATTCTCCATAAATTGTTTCAAATTTGGTTTTTAATCCATAGATCTATAAACATGGACAGGGATCACGGGTAGAGGTGGGAACATCGCGGTGGTGGCGCGGGCTCGTTGGGCCAAAGGGCCTGTTTCCCAAGCTGTTTTGTTCTTTGTTCCCTCCAGCCCTGACCGATTCCCATGCAGACTGACAGCTGGATCCCCCACCCCCATACTGATCACCCCTAAGCCCTGCCCCTTAGGCCTCATCCCCTTGGCACTGCCCAATGCCCAATGGACAGTGCCAAGGTGCCCCTGGTCTTGGGCACTTTTGCCCCTTAGGCAGTCTTGGTGTTCAGGTTGCCACTGCCAGTGTTCCCCTGCTCAGGGGCACTATCCCCACTGCCCAATCCCCTGGGAGGCCCTGATTGCCCTCCCTTCATTCCAGCAGGGTCTCCTGCTAGTTCCCCGAGGGAGCTAGTCTGAACCCTCTGTAGTGGAGGACTCACAGGGACTGGAGAATTCAGTCCCAAGCTGATAATCAGATTGGACTGACATTAGAAAGAAATTAAAATCACTTACCCGAACTTCTCACCGTTTCCTGAGTGGTCTCAACTGCGCATCTTGCCAGTGCTGGGGGACATTCATGCATTCCTGAATCCTACAAAAAGGCACACGTGTGCAACCTGAACCAGCAAAAAACTAGCAGAATGAGAGAATTGCCCCCAACATGTAGATTGGAGAAATTAAGGCTGTGATTCTCCCATTGCGACCTGCAACTTTTCTGACAAGTCGGGCTGGCAGATGAGTGTATCCAGCTTTGTTTTGGGATTCGCTCATGTGCTGGGAATGCATGTGTATGTCTCAGAGCTGGAAAACACCTGAAGACTAGACCACACTGAAAACTGGCGGGAGGATAGCAAACTCATTTAAATCTGCTCTTAATATGTTTTAAATGTATTTTAAATATATTTAGCAGTTTATTATCAGGAACTTGCCAGTCCCGATTGAA
Source organism: Sphyrna mokarran (assembly GCA_024679065.1). NCBI lineage: Eukaryota > Metazoa > Chordata > Chondrichthyes > Carcharhiniformes > Carcharhinidae > Sphyrna > Sphyrna mokarran. The sequence goes on along the minus strand of JAGIQG010000021.1, from coordinate 686,225 downwards.
TCTCCCACCTCGCCAGGAATGCTTCATTCCAGTGGGTTTAGACTAGTTCCCAAATTCAGGGAACTAGCGGGAGACCCCGCTGAAATGAAGGCGGGGGGGGGGGGGGGCGCAATCGGGGCCCCATAGGGGGTCGGGACAGGGTATCAGGGCTTTCCTGGGAATTGTTGTGGGGACTGTGATCAGGCCATGGTGGGGGGAGCTGGAGGGGCAGCTTTGCAGGAGCTCTGGGCCAGCACTGCACATGCTCAGAGCTCCAGAACTATAAGCTCCAGTGTGAATAGGCCACATCCCTGTAGGTTGTTAATCAGATTCACGACTGGGACCTGCGCAGTGCAGAGAATGCAGAGGTTCAGGTGAGAAGCTTTACCGAGAAAACAATCGGAATTTAGGTCAGTTTTCTCACCAATTCAGGGAGAATCGAGGCCTAACATACCAAAGGGAAAGAGCTCCATCTAATGGTAGTAGAACAAGACATTCACAGCCTGAATGGACGGCACTAACCCTAAACCCCCGAGCAAGCACCTTCCCATCAAAGTTACATCAAAGAACAAGGAGGGGGTAGAAAAAGAGCCTACGTTTATCACCCAGAAACAAACAAATGATAATGGAAGTACTCGGCCCCCTTCACAAAAATCATAAAAGTTCGGCTTTTAGGAGCGTTTGGATGAAATGAGGCTCCACATCATTTAACACTGGAAGATGTAAAAATATGAATAAAAGGTAAATGAGAAATACTCAATGAAATGTGAAAAATAGAGAGTGGATAAACAAGGAGGAATCAATGGCAAAGGGAAATATGCAAACTATAAAGGGACATTAAAACAGGCATTAAAAATGAGGGCTGCAAATTGGATTAGGTAACGATCATTAGGCAAAAGCAGGTGAATGAGCAGAGGATTTAGACCAAAAGGAAATTCCATGTTTTTGTGAGGAATCCGATAGGGATGATAAAATGTTTTTGGAAATGTTCAAAAAGGGATTTATGCCTGTCCTAATTCAGATCATTAATATGAGTGGGATCCCAATTAGGAATAATACCAAGAGATGATGTACAGGATGATGAAAACCATATAATATAGAATAAACAGACAGAAAGAAAGAGCCCCAGGACAGAAAGAGCCTCACAGTCAGGAAGGACCCCAGGATAGGAAAGGCCCCAGGATAGGAAGTCCTCAACTCAGCCCTTGTTATATGTGTGAGAGAAAAGGACATTGCAGACTGCCGAAATAGGACAGGACGTAATACTAAATGACAGTGTGGTAATTGTGGCAAAGCAGGTCATGAAGCAACTGCTGGACAAAAGGGGAAGGTAGTGAGAGACAAACATAGAACATAGAACATAGAACAATACAGCACAGAACAGGCCCTTCGGCCTTCGATGTTGTGCCGACCAAAATAAAAAGCAATGCCCCTCCAAACTAAACCATTCCCTTCTCTTCCATATACTTATCAACTAACCTCTTAAAACGCCACCAAACTTGGCGCATCTACAACTGCTGCAGGCAGGGCATTCCACTCCCGAACCACCCTTTGGGTAAAGAACCTACATCTGATATCCGTCCTATAACTATCACCCCTTAATTTAAAGCTGTGTCCCCTCGTGCTAGCTTTCTCCATCCTAGGAAAAAGGCTATCACTGTCCACCCTATCTAAACCTCTAATCATCTTATATGCTTCAAATAAGATCCCCTCTTAGCCGCCTCCTTTCTAACGAAAACAACCTCAAATCCTTCAACCTCTCTTCATAGGACCTGCCCTCCATACCAGGCAACATCCTGGTAAACCTCCTCTGTACCCTCTCCAATGCCTCCACATCTTTCTTATAATGTGGGGAACAGAACTGCACACAATACTCCAAGTGCGGCCGCACTAGAGTTTTGTACAGTTGCAAAATGATGCTGCGGCTCCTAAATTCAATCCCCCTACCAATAAAAGCTAAGACTCCATATGCCTTCTTAACAACTTTATCCACTTGACTGCCTACTTTCAGGGGTCTATTGACACATACAACAAGATCCTTCTGTTCCTCAACACTATTAAGAGCCCTACCATTAGCCCTATACTCTACACATTTATTGTTCCTGCCAAAGTGCATTACCTCACACTTTACCACATTAAACTCCATTTGCCACCTCTCGGCCCAGCTCTGCAACTTGTCCAAGTCACTCTGTAAACTACAACCCCCCTCTTCACTATCTACCACTCCACCAACTTTAGTATCATCTGCAAATTTACTGATCCATCCCTCAATACCCTCATCCAGATCATTTATAAAAATTACAAACAGCAGGGGCCCAAAACAGACCCCTGAGGCACACCACTCGTCACCGAACTCCACGATGAATATCTCCCATCAACCACCACCCTCTGTCTTCTATCTGCCAGCCAATTTCTAATCCAATTAGCTAATCACCCTCTATTCCACACATCTGCATTTTCTGTAGAAGTCTTCCATGGGCCACCTTATCAAACGCCTTACTAAAGTCCATATATACTACATCAACCGCCTTACCCCCATCCACCTCTTTGGTCACTTTCTCAAAAAAATCAATGAGGTTAGTAAGGCATGACCTACCCTTCACGAAACCATGCTGACTATCTCCAATCAATTCATTTCTCTCTAAATAACTATAAATCCTATCCCTAATAATTCTCTCCAATACCTTGCCCACAACACCAAATAGGATTCTGCAGGAATCAAGTCAGAAGAATCAGCAGTTTGTAAATTAACTGTGGAGGAGTTTTGTAAGTCATTGAATTCAAAATGATATTTAGCCCTTATGCCAACTACTAACCAAACCACTATTGGGCAGGGGGGGGATGGTTGGTGTGTGGGGTGTCACTAAGTACACCTGCAACTTTGGTAATAGAGGAAAAGGAAGAACAGGTCAAAATTTGGATATGTCCAAATCCTGGGAATAGATTTAGAACATAGAAATAGAACATTACAGCGCAGAACAGGCCCTTCGGCCTTCGATGTTGCGCTGACCAATTAGGAAAAAGCAGAGACCCTCTAACCTAAACCATTCCCTTTTCATCCATAAACTTTTCTACTAACCTCTTAAACGCCACCAAACTTGGCGCATCTACAACTGACGCAGGCAAGGCATTCCATACCCTTACCACCCTCTGTGTAAAGAACCTACCTCTGACATCTGTCCTAAAACCACCACCCCTTAATTTAAAGCTCTGTCCCCTCGTGCTAGCTTTCTCCATCCTAGGAAAAAGGCTATCACTGTCCACCCTATCTAAACCTTTAATCATCTTATATGTTTCGATTAGGTCCCCTCTTAGCCGCCTCCTTTCTAACGAAAACAACCTCAAATCCCTCAGCCTCTCTTCATAAGACCTGCCCTCCATACCAGGCAACATCCTGGAAAACCTCCTCTGTACCCTCTCCAATGCCTCCACATCTTTCTTATAATGTGGGGACCAGAACTGCACACAATACTCCAAGTGCGGCCGCACTAGAGTTTTGTACAGTTGCAACATGACGTTGCGGCTCTAAAATTCAATCCCCCTACCAATAAAAGCTAAGACTCCATATGCCTTCTTAACAACCTTATCGACTTGATTCCAACTTTCAGGGATCTATGCACATATACACCAAGATCCCTCTGTTCATCAACACTATTAAGAGTCCTACCATTAGCCCTATACTCTACACACTTGTTATTCCTGCCAAAGTGAATTACCTCACACTTTTCCACATTAAACTCCATTTCCCACCTCTCAGCCCAACTCTGCAACTTGTCCAAGTCTCTCTGCAAACTATAACACCCATCTTCACTATCTACCACTCCTCCGACTTTGGTGTCATCTGCAAATTTCCTAATCCATCCTTCAATACCCTCATCCAGATCATTTATTAAAATTACAAACAGCAGGGGCCCCAAAACAGATCCCTGAGGTACACCACTTGTAACCGAACTCCACGATAAATATCTCCCATCAACCACCACCCTCTGTCTTCTATCTGCTAGCCAATTCCTAATCCAATTAGCTAAATCACCCTCAATCCCATACATCTGCATTTTCTGCAGAAGCCTTCCATTAGCCTTCTATTTATGATAGCAATTGCGTGCAATAATTGGCACTAAAGCAGAGAAATATTAGATGATGCAAGATATACAAGTGAAGAAGATGGGGATAAAGAAGGAGTTGAAATATCCCTAGAATAGCAACCCTCAAGGTGAGTTGACAATGTGGGGAAAGTTAGCAGAACAGTATCCTCATGCCTGAGCCGCAAGCAAACATGATTGTAGGAATTTGGATGTTCAACCAATAGAAATTCCAGGAGAACATCACTGTCCTTGCAAACAGTATCCTTTAAAACCGGAAGCAATGGAGGCTGGCAAGAACATTGTAGCAAAATTAAAAAAACAGAAGGTGGTAACAGCAACACCATCGCCAACTAATTCACTTGAACAAAGTACAAAGAGTGAAAAAAATTACAGCACAGGAACAGGCCCTTCGGCCCTCCAAGCCTACACCGACTGTGCTGCCCAAAGAACAAAGAACAAAGAATAACACAGCATGGGAAACAGGCCTTTCGGCCCGACGAGCCTGCGCCTCCACCTCAACGTTCCCCCTTCCATTCATGTTCCCTGTCTATGTTTATAGAAATCTGCATTGGAACCAAATTTGTGAGACAAGTTAGGGAGAATTTGTTCTGCCAATCAGCCTAAGAGCACATCTTTGGGGTGTGGGGGGAAACCAGAGCACCCGGAGAAAACTCATGCAAGCATGGGGAGAATGCGCAAACTCCCACAGACACAGGTCCAAATCCATGTATCTGCACAACACAGCGGTAGTCACTGAGCTGTTGTGTTGCCTATCAACTGGTCGAGGTCAAGCATACACTAACAACGTGAAGCACTAGGATACTCTTGAAAAATCCAAGAGCAGCCCTCTCACGACCCATCGCGTGTATGCCCCTCGTTAGACAACAAGGTGAACCGAAGTACCTGCAGGATAAATGAGAAATACACCAATATCATGCACAACTTACCCAATTCCCAGCGACTCCCAAGGCTCATGATCCCTATTTTAAATCAGTTTTCTATACCCTTCCATTCCCATTCTGTTCATGTGCCCATCTAAGTATTTCTTAAATAACTCCAGAGTGCCTACCTCACCACCTTACTTGGCAGTGCATTCCATACCCCCACAACTCTCTGTGTGAAAAAACTGTCTGTAGCATCCAAATTATATCTTACCCCCCTCACCCTAAGCCTGTGACCCCTCGTGATATTTGATTCCAACCTAGGAAAAAGCTTACCACTGTTTATCTATACCCTTCATAATCTTGTACACCTCTATTACATCTCCTCTCAGTTTACGTCTTTCTAAAGAAAACAGCCCCAATTTGCCTAACTTCTCCTCGTAACTCAGACCTTCCATACTAGACAGCATCCTGGTAAACCTCCTCTGCACTCTCTCCAGGGTCTCTATGTCCTTCCGGTAGTAAGGCAACCAGAACTGGATGCAGTATTCCAAATGAGATCTAACCAATATTCTATACAACTGCAACATTGAACACCAGCTTTTGTACTCTATAACCCTTCATATAAAGGCTAGCATACCATAAACTTTCTTCACAACCTTCTCCAGCTGTTCTGCCACCTTCAAAGACTTGCACACCTGCACTCCCAGGTCCCTCTGCGTTTCTATACTTTTAATAGGTCTACCCTTTATCTTGCATGGGGAACCTTTTTGAATGTTTTGCTGAAGTCCATATAAACCACATCTACCGCTCTTCCTTCGTCAATGTGTTCAGTCACATTTTCAAAGAACACAGCCAGGCTCGTAAGGCACGACCTGCCTTTGACAAAACTGCGCTGACTACTTTTGAGCATATTAAACTTCTCTAAGTGCAGAGGCTTTTATTGGCTTTTATTGGTAGAGGGATTGAATTTCGGAGCCGCAACGTCATGTTGCAACTGTACAAAACTCTAGTGCGGCCGCACTTGGAGTATTGTGTGCAGTTCTGGTCCCACATTATAAGAAAGATGTGGAGGCATTGGAGACGGTACAGAGGAGGTTTACCAGGATGTTGCCTGGTATGGAGGGCAGGTCTTATGAAGAGAGGATGAGGGATTTGAGGTTGTTTTTGTTAGAAAGAAGGCAGCTAAGAGGAGACCTTATTGAAACATATAAGATGATTAGAGGTTTAGATAGGATGGACAGTGATAGCCTTTTTCCTAGGATGGAAAAAGCTAGCACGAGGGGACACAGCTTTAAATTAAGGGGTGATAGTTATAGGACGATATCAGAGGTAGGTTCTTTACCCAAAGGGTGGTTCGGGAGTGGAATGCCCTGCCTGCAGCAGTTGTAGATGCGCCAAGTTTGGTGGCGTTGAAGAGGTTAGTTGATAAGTATATGGAAGAGAAGGGAATGGTTTAGTTTGGAGGGGCATTGCTTTTTATATTGGTTGGCGCAACATCGAAGGCCGAAGGACCTGTTCTGTGCTGTAATGTTCTATGTTCTATGTTCTATGTTCTAAATGTTCATAAATCCAATCCCTCAGGATCTTTCTGTCACTGCAGAAAATATAGATGCATGGTATAGAGAGTGATTTAGTTTGGATTAGGAATTGGCTAGCTGATAGAAGACAGAAGGTGGTGATTGATGGGATATATTCAACCTGGAGTTCAGTTATAAGTGGTGTACCTCAGGGATCTGTTTTGGGGCCACTGCTGTTTGTCATTTTTATAAATGACCTAGATGAGAGTGTAGAAGGATGGGTTAGTAAATTTGCTGACGACACTAAAGTTGAAGGAGTTGTAGACAGTGAAGATGGATGTTACAGTTTGCAGAGGGACATAGATAAGCTGCAGAGCTGGGCCGAGAGTTGGCAAATGGAGTTTAATGCAGAAAAGTGTGAGGTGATTCACTTTGGTAAGAGTAATAGGAGTACAGAATATAGGGCTAATAGAAGGACTCTTGGTAGTGTCGACGAGCAAAGAAATCTCGGTGTAATGTACATAGATCCGTGAAAGTTGGCACCCAGGTTGATAAGGTTGTTAAGAAGACGTATGGTGTGTTAGCTTTCACTGGTTGAGGGATTGAATTTCGTAGCCGTGAGATCATGTTGCAGCTGTACAAAACTCAGATGCGGCCGCACTTGGAGTATTGCGTACAGTTCTGGTCCCCACATTATAAGAAAGATGTGCAGGCACTGGAAAGGGTGCAGAGGAGGTTTACCAGGATGTTGCCTGGTATGATGGATTTTCTTTAAATTGAGGATTTTCCTTAATCCTGTCCACCAAACCATTTCATGCCCCCTTTTTGCCCCTCTAACTCACCATTTGAACTCCCTCCTACTCTCTCTATATTCCTCTAACGCTGTCTCTGTTCCCAGCTGCTTTGACCTAACATACGCCTCTCTTTTCTTCCTAACCAAGTCCTCAATATCCCTAGTAATCCACAGCTGACTGAACTAAAATCCCCTACGCTTCCAGGAACCATATCCCTCTATTCCCAATATTTCATGTATTTGTCCAGGTATCCCTTAGAAGTCACTATCACATGCACTTGCACTACTTCCTCCTTCAGAGAGTCCCAGGCACCCACCACCGTGTGCAAAAACCCGTCTCACACTCTCACAAGACTGATTAGCGACAGTCAGCATGGCTTCTGGGATAACCAAGAAGGTAGATGAGGGTAGTCAGTTGATGTTGTCTACATGGACTTCAACAAGGCCTTTGACAAGGTACTGCATGATAGATTATTGCATAAGTTTAAATCTCATGAGATGCAGCGTCAGTTATCTAAATGGATAGAAAATTGGCTTGATGACAGAAGACAGAGGGTAGCTGTAGAGAGTTGTTTTTCAAACTGGAGGCCTGTGACCAGCGGTGTGTCTTGGATCAGTGCTGGGGCTACTGTTACTTCTTATTTATATTAATGTTTTGGATGAGAATTTAGGAGGCATGGTTAGTAAGTGCAGATGACACTAAGATTTGTGACATAGTGGACAGTGAAGAAAGTTATCTTCAATTGCAATAGGAACTTGATCAATTGGGCCAGTGGCTGATGACTGGCAAATGGAGTTTAATTTAGACAATTACGAAGGTTAGTGGTATTGTGGATGGTCTGGAGGGATGTCAGAAGTTGCAGTGAGACATAGATAGGATGCAAGACTGGGCAGAGAAGCGGCAGATGGACTTCAACGCGGAAAAATGTGTAGTGGTCCATTTTGGCAGGACCAATGGGATGAAGCAGTATAATATCATGGATAGGAGTCTTGGCAGTGTTGAGGAGCAGAAGGATCTTGGGGTCCGGGTGCATAGGACTCTTAAATCAGCCTCGCAGGTGGAGGATGTGGTCAAGAAGGCATATGGTGTACTGGCCTTAATTAACCAAGGAATTGAGTTTAGGAGTCAGGAGGTAATGCTGCAACTTTATAAGGCCCTTGTCAGACCCTACTTGGAGTACTGTGTTAGTTCTGGTTACCTTACTACAGGAAGATGTGGAAGCTTTGGCGAGGGTGCAGAGGAGATTTATAAGGATGTTTCCTGGATTGGGAGGCATGCCCTATGAAGATAGGTTGAGGGAGCTGGGACTCTTCTCCCTGGAGAGATGAAGGTTGAGAGGTGACCTGGTAGAGGTTTATAAAATGTTGAGAGGAATAGATAGGGTGGATTCTCAGAGGCTATTTCCCAGAGTTGAAATGGTCGCTATGAGAGGACACAGGTTTAAGTGCTGAGGAGACGTTGGAGTAAGTTTTTCACTCAGAGGGTGATGAGTGAATGGAATCGACTGCTGTCAGTGGTGGTGGAGACGAACTCGCTGGGGTCTCTTAAAAGACTTCTGGATGAGTACATGGAATTAAATGGGATTGGGAGTTACAGATAGTTCTATGGCCTAGTAGGTATGGGTATGATTGGCTCAACTTGTGGCCGAAGGGCTATTTATGCTGTAGTGTTCTATGTTCTAAATGCGAGGTGATGCATTTTGGTAGATTGAACCAGGGCAGGACTTACTCAGTTAATAGTAGGGCGTTGGGGAGAGTTACAGAACAAAGAGATCTAGGGATACATGTTCCTTGAAAGTGGAGTCACAGATGGACAGAGTGGTGAAGAAGGCATTCAACATGCTTGGTTTCATTGGTCAAGACATTGAATACAGAAGATGGGACATCTTGTTGAGGTTGTACAAGACATTGGTAATGCCACACTTGGAATACTGTGTGCAATTCTTGTCACCCTATTGTAGAAAGGATATTATTAAACTAAAAAGAGCGCAGAAAAAATTTACTAGGATGCTACAGAGACTTAATGGTTTGAGTTATAAGGAGTGGCTGGATAGACTTTTTTCTCTGAGCATAGGAGTTTAGAGGTCTATAAAATAATAATAGCACTGATCAGCTAGATAGTCAATATCTTTTCCCAAAGGTAGGGAGTCTAAAACTAGAGGGCATAGGTTTAAGGTGAGAGGGGAGAGATACAAAAGGGTCAAAAGGACAATTTTTTCACACAGAGGGTGGTGAGTGTCGGGAACAAGCTGCCAGAGGCAATAGTAAGGACGGGTACAATTTTGCCTTTTTAAAAGCATTTAGACAATTACATTGGTACAATGCGCATAGAGTCTGTTATAGGTAAAAGACAACTTGAGACTGTTTGCGAGTCAAAATACAGTGAGTTTTATTTCAAAAGCTTTTGAGAGGAACCAGGTCCTAACACTGGTTTATCAGACTTCTCACTGAACACAGAATCAAGTGGTTATTTATACATCCTGAGTCTCAGTATCAATGATGACACAGACTCCTGATTCCAGTTAGGACTGCATGTCTTCCTATTTCAGCCATGACGCAAACTCTCGGTTCAACCAGGACTCAGTCCATCTGGCAGCTGCAGTCACGACGTAATCCTCGGACCGATCACGACCCACAACATTCCAGCAGCTTCCGCATCTCTTTCTTTGAAGTTACTTGGCCAATGGCAGCTACCCCAGCAGGATGACTCCTGTTAACAAGCAGGTATTGCAATCTACCATCTGCAGCTTTTGAACAATGTTCAATTAGTACAAACAGGTAAGGTTTGCAATGTCTGAAAATAACATTCATATTTAACTATCTGTCTTTATGGAAATGAAAGTTAAAGAATGAAAGGTATGAACAAGTAAGGAAAACATGAATAAATCATTTATATTGATACCAGGAGCAGTATAAGCTTGAGAAGATCAGCTACAAGGAAGGGTTATGTTTGTGATATATGTTAGATACAAAATGCATTAAATTCATTAACCCTTTCCCTTCTTCAGAGGGATATGGACCAAATGCAGGCAATTTGGATTGGTTTAAGAGTTAAAAAAAGGGCGGCATGGACAAGTTGGGCTGAAGGGTTTATTTCCATGCTATAAATTTCTATGACTTTATCTCCTGTAAATCTCACCACTCACACGTTAAATTTATGCCCCTTCTTAATTGATTCTTCCACTCAGAAAAAGCTTCTGATTATCCATTCTATACATGATCTTATAGACTTCTATCAGGTCACTCCTCAATCTCTGATGTTCCAGTGAAAAACTATGGGGCCAGTAAGGAAAATAGATGCAAGATTACAGATTAACTGCTGATTTTACATCTTTGAATAGATATGCAACTCAAGAATACTCCATTGCAGCAAATCTACCATATTCACACATGAGACTGTCTTTGGAAATAGAAGCCATTAATTCAATTCCAGAAAAGGTTGCCAATGACAGTGCTATAGGTTTGATAGAGATCACTGAAGAAACGGTGAACTTTATTTTAGCAGTGAAAGAACGTGTGCTTTAATTGGACCAAAATGCTGCACCTCCATGCCAAACACTTTGGGGAATTTAACCAACCTGGTAATATGTATGTTGAGAAACTAAAATCATCAGGGCAATTTTTTTGTGAGAAAATGGACAACTGGCTGGATTGGATCCATTGGAAAGAGTAAAAAAGTTACACATCTTTTCATCTTTTTTTAATGATCAGTGATTGTACAACTGTTTAAATATTATTGTTCCATGGCAAACAAAATAGTGGCAAAGGTGAGAGAAGTGGTTGCCTCTGAGGAGAAGGAGACGATAGCAATGACATCCATGTCACCAAGTGCTCCAGCCTACCAGAATAAACACAAAGACTTCTTTTTGATGTTTTGCACAGGATAGCACAATGTGACTTTTTTGATATTAGTAAGAATCAACTCAGATGCAATTACATTTATTGCATCGTTACATTTATTTATAGAATTACTCGAGGGTAAGTCCACATCCAGCATGTGAGAGTCTTTTAAGGAGCAGTTGATGCAGCTGCAGGACAGGCATGTGCCTGTACAAAGGAAGAATAGGAAAGGTAGGATTCAAGAGCCGTGGATAACCAGGGAAATTGAAGGTCTGATCAAAAAGAAAAGAGAGGCGTACGTTAGGCAACTGAAAACAGATGGCGCACTGGCAGAATACAGAGAAAGAGTTAGCAGAGCAAAAAGGGGTCATGAAACGTCCTTGGCAGGCAGGATTAAGGAGAAAGCTAAGGCATTTATTTATACGTTAGGAACAAAAGAGTTGTCAGAAAGAGAAAAAAAAACGAACCTCTCAGGGACAAAAGGAAGGGAATTATGCTTAGAGCCCAAGGAAGTAGGTGAGATCTTACATGGATACTTTGCATCAGTATTCACAAAGGAGAAGGACGTGTTGACTGGAGTGTCTCAGAGGGAAGTGTTGGCCTGTTAGAGAAAATCTTCATCACAAGGGAGGAAGTGTTAGGTTTTTTTAGAGAACATTAAGACTGATAAATCCCCAGGGCCTGATGGCCTCTAGAACATAGAACATAGAACATTACAGCACAGAACAGGCCCTTCGGCCTTCGATGTTGCGCCGACCAATATAAAAAGCAATGCCCCGCCAAACTAAACCATGCCCTTCTCTTCCATATACTTATCAACTAACCTCTTAAACGCCACCAAACTTGGCGCATCTACAACTGCCGCAGGCATGGCATTCCACTCCCGAACCACCCTTTGGGTAAAGAACCTACCTCTGATATCCGTCCTATAACTATCACCCCTTAATTTTAAGCTGTGTCCCCTCGTGCTAGCTTTCTCCATCCTAGGAAAAAGGCTATCACTGTCCACCCTATCTAAACCTCTAATCATCTTATATGTTTTGATTAGGTCCCCTCTTAGCTGCCTCCTTTCTAACGAAAACAACCTCAAATCCCTCAGCCTCTCTTCATAAGACCTGCCCTCCATACCATATCTCCCATCAACCACCACCCTCTGTTTTCTATCTGCTAGCCAATTCCTAATCCAATTAGCTAAATCACCCTCTATCCCATACATCTGCATTTTCCGCAGAAGCCTTCCATGTGCCACCTTATCGAACGCCTTACTAAAGTCCATATATACCACATCAACTGCCTTACCCCCATCCACCTCTTTGGTCACTTTTTTCAAAAAACTCAATAAGGTTAGTAAGGCACGACCTACCCTTCACAAAAACATGCTGACTATCCCCAATCAATTCATTTCTCTCTAAATAACTATAAATCCTATCCCTAATAATTCTCTCCAATACTTTGCCCACAACAGAAGTAAGACTCACTGGCCTATAATTCCCTGGAAGGTCTCTCTTCCCCTTCTTAAACAATGGGACCACATTCGCTATCCTCCAGTCCTCCGTAACCACACCCGTAACCAACGAGGACCTGAAGATCAGAGCCAGAGGCTCTGCAATCTCCTCTCTTGCCTCCCAGAGAATCCTAGGGTGAATCCTAGGGTAAATCCCGTCCGGCCCAGGGGACTTATCTAACTTCAAACCCTCAAGAATATCTAGCACGTCCTCCTTATCTACTTCAATACTTTCCAGTTTGCAACGCTGTATCCCAGTGTTCTCCACAACTACATTTACATCTCCCTGCGTGAATACCGAAGAGAAATATTTATTCAGTGCCTCTCCAATCTCTTCAGGCTCCACGTACAACTTCCCACTGCTGTCTATGACTGGCCCTAATCTTGCCCTAACCAATCTTCTATTCTTACCATATCGAAAGAAAGCTTTAGGATTCTCCTTAATCCTATCAGCCAACATCTTCTCGTGTCCCCTCTTAGCTCTCCTCCATTCACTTTTTACCTCCTTCCTAGCTAATCTATAGCTATCCATTGCACTACCTGAGCCTTCAAGCCTCATCCTGACATAAGCCTCCTTTTTCTTCTTAACCAGCAAATCAACCTTTTTCGTACACCAAGGCTCTCTTACTCGACCATTTCCTCCCTGCCTGACAGGGACATACTTATCAAGGACTCGCAGCAGCTGCTCCTTGAATAAGCACCACATTCCAGATGTTCCCAGTCCCTGTAGTTTCCTAGTCCATTCTATGCACCCTAATTCTCTCCTGATGGCCTCATAATTACCCTTCCCCCAGCTATAACTACTGCCCCCAGCTTCATGCCTATCCCTATCCATCACTAAGGTGAACGTAACCGAATTGTGGTCACTATCACCAAAATGTTCACCAACGTCCAAGCCTAACACCTGGTCTGGCTCATTGCCCAGTACCAAATCCAATGTAGCCTCACCTCTAGTTGGCCTATCTACATACTGAGTCAAAAAACCTTCCTGCACACTTTGTACGAAAACTGACCCCTCTAACGAGCTAGAGCTATAGCTATTCCAATCAATATTAGTAAATTTAAAGTCCCCCATAACAATTACCCTATTACTTTCACTCCTGTCCAGGATCGACTTTGCAATCCTTTCCTCTACCTCTCTAGAACTTTTTGGAGGTCTATAAAAGACTCCCAACAGGGTGACCTCTCCTCTCCTGTTTCTAATCTCAGCCCATACTACCTCAACAGACAAGTCCTCATCAAACTTCTTTTCTGTCACTGTGATACAGTCTTTGACTAATAATGCCACTCCCCCCCCCCTCTACCTCCTTCTCTACTCCGACTAAAGCATTTGAACCCCGGAACCTGCAACATCCATTCTTGTCCCTGCTCTACCTAAGTCTCTGAAATGGCCACAACATCGAAGTTCCAGGTACTGGTCCAAGCTGCAAGTTCCTCCCCCTTATTGCGAATACTCCTTGCATTAAAGTATACGCATTTCAAACCATGCCCTACCCCCCCCGTACGCTGCTGTGTTTTACAGCTTTCCTCTATGACCCCCTTACTCTCATCCCTCTTAGCACCCCAACTACTTAGGATCCCACCTAGATTGCTCAGGAAGACAAGAGTTGAAATTACTGGGCCTCTGACAAAAATCTTTGTCTCTTCACTGGATACAGGTGAGGTCCAGAGGATTGGAGGATAGCAAATATGGTACCGTTATTTAAGAAGGGTAGTAAGGGTAACTCAGATAACTCAGGCTGGTGAACTTACATCTGTGGTGGGAAATTGTTGGAGAGGATTCTTACAGAAAGGATGTATACACATTTAGAATGAAATAATCTCATTAGTGACAGACAGCATGGTTTTGTAAGGGAGAGGTCATGCCTCACAAATTTGATTGAGTTTTTTAAGGAGGTGACAAAAACGGTTGATGAGGGAAAGGCCGTGGCTGTTGTCTATATGAATTTTAATAAAGCTTTTGATAAAGTTTCTCATAGAAGACTGGTGCAAAAGGTTAAATCTCACAGGATAAAAGGAGAGATGGCTAGATTGGTGGAGAACTGGCTTGGCCATAGGAGACAGAGGATAGCAATGGAAGGGTCTTTTTCCAGTTGGAGGTCTGTGACCAGTGGTGTTCTGCAGGGCTCTATACTGGGACCTCTGCTATTTGTGATATATATAAATGATTTGGAAGAAGGTGTAACTGGTGTGATCAGTAAGTTTGTGGACGACACAAAGATTGTTGGAGTTGCGGAGGGCGATGAACATTATCAGAGAATACAGTAAGATATAGATAGGCTGGAAAATTGGGCAGAGAAATGGCAGATGGAATTTAATCCAGATAAATGTGAAGCGATGCATTTTGGTAGATCTAATGTAGAGGGGAGCTATACAATAAATGGCAGAACCATCAAAAGTATAGACACACAGAGGGACCTGGGTGTGCAAGTCCACAGATCCTTGAAGGTGGCAGCACAGGTGGAGAAGGTGATGAAGAAGGCATATGGCATGCTTGCCTTTATAGGACAGGTCATAGAGTATAAAAATTGGCATCTGATGTTACAGCTATACAGAATATTGGTTAGGCCATATTTGGAATATTGCATCCAGTTCTGGTCGCCACATTACCAGAAGGATGTAGAGGCTTTGGAGAGAGTACAGAAAAGGTTTACCAGGATGTTACCTGGTATGGAGGGTCTTAGCTATGAGGAGAGATTGGGCAAACTGGGATTGTTCTCCCTGGAAAGACGGAGAATGAAGGGAGACATAATAGAGGTGTATAAAATTATGAAGAGCATAGATAGGGTGAACAGTGGGAACCTTCTTCCCAGGTTCTCGGTGACAACCATGAGGGGGTCACAGGTTCAAAGTGAAGGGGGGCGAGGCTTAACTCAGATATCAGAGGGACATATTTTACACAGTGGGTGGTGGGGGTCTGGAATGCACTGCCAAGGAGGGTGGTGGAGGCAGATGCGCTGGGAATCGTTTAAGACTTATCTGGATAGTCACACAAACAGACTGGGAATGGAGGGATACAAACAAATGGTCTAGTTGGACCAATGAGCAGTGCAGGATTAGAGAGCTGAAGGGCCTCTTTCCTCTGCTGCACTGTTCTTTGTTCACAAAAATACACAAAGATAATTTCAGTGGCGAGGGGAAAAATGAGAAGAATTATTATTAATTTTTTCAATTTAGCCCCGTGGTCTCATTTGTAATTAGCCAATAGGACTGGGGGCAGCAGGGGGAATAGTGGAAAGGGCATCAATGAACAAAGCCACAGATTCCTAGTTTTAATAGCAGCTGGGAAGGAAAAAGTTGAGACGCCCAATGAGATAATCTTAACAGTTTGTCAGTATGCGAATGCTAAACACTATTAAAAAATGAATGAGATACTTTTAATGCTAAGCATATAGAACATAGAACATAGAACAATACAGCACAGAACAGGCCCTTCGGCCTTCGATGTTGTGCCGACCAAAATAAAAAGCAATGCCCCCTCCAAACTAAACCATTCCCTTCTCTTCCATATACTTATCAACTAACCTCTTAAACGCCACCAAACTTGGCGCATCTACAACAGCTGCAGGCAGGGAATTCCACTCCCTAATCACTCTTTGAGTAAAGAACCTACCTCTGATATCCGTCCTATAACTCATAACCCTTAATTTAAAGCTGTGTCCCCTTGTGCTAGCTTTCTCCATCCTAGGAAAAAGGCTATCACTGTCCACCTATCTAAACCTCTAATCATCTTATATGCTTCAATAAGATCCCCTCTTAGCCGCCTCCTTTCTAACGAAAACAACCTCAAATCCTTCAACCTCTCTTCATAGGACCTGCACTCCATACCAGGCAACATCCTGGTAAACCTCCTCTGTACCCTCTCCAATGCCTCAACATCTTTCTTATAATGTGGGGACCAGAACTGCACACAATACTCCAAGTGCGGCCGCACTAGAGTTTTGTACAGTTGCAACATGATGCTGCGGTTCCTAAATTCAATCCCCCTACCAATAAAAGCTAAGACTCCATAAGCCTTCTTAACAACTTTATCCACTTGACTGCCTACTTTCAGGGATCTATGACACATACACCAAGATCCTTCTGTTCCTCAACACTATTAAGAGCCCTACCATTAGCCCTATACTCTACACATTTATTGTTCCTGCAAAGTGCATTACCTCACACTTTTCCACATTAAACTCCATTTGCCACCTCTCGGCCCAGCTCTGCAACTTGTCCAAGTCACTCTGTAAACTAAAAAACCCCTCTTCACTATCTACCACACCACCAACTTTAGTATCATCTGCAAATTTACTGATCCATCCCTCAATACCCTCATCCAGATCATTTATAAAAATTACAAACAGCAGGGGCCCAAAACAGACCCCTGAGGCACACCACTCGTCACCGAACTCCACGATGAATATCTCCCATCAACCACCACCTTCTGTCTTCTATCTGCCAGCCATATATAATTATAGAACATAGAACATAGAACATTACAGCGCAGAACAGGCCCTTCGGCCTTCAATGTTGCGCCGACCAATTATGAAAAAAGCAATGACCCTCCAAACTAAACCATTCCCTTCTCTTCCATAAACTTATCAACTAACCTCTTAAACGCCACCAAACGTGGCGCATCTACAACTGCTGCAGGCAGGGCATTCCACTCCCTAACTACCCTCTGGGTAAAGAACCTACCTCTGATATCCGTCCTATAAACTCACAAAATGATAATAATATATTAATATAAAGTGAGCTTAATCGAAAATATGTCCTCCACAGTGAGCGCCGCAGAGGCTATAGAAGTTCAAAGTTTTAACTGAAAGCTTTTTCGTTAGCAGAAATAATGTTTCACACTCAGGAGGATTGCAGAGATTTCATCTTGAAATGAAAGGCTTTATTCTCCGTGTTTTGAAATGTTTGTGTCCAAAGGATTTGCAATACAGTCAATAGTCTTGGCAAAATGCTGCTGGGAAAGATATTTGGATAAATACTTAGAGAGACATAGCAACAAGGAAGTAAACCAGGCAGCGGGAGGCCATCCAGTTTTGGGTTAGCAAATGAGAGATCATTAAATCAAGCACTGTTTCGCAATTGGCTGAAGCAAGTTGTTATGGTTCAGACTGACATGCTAATGTGCAATGAAAAATCAATTCGAATTCTAATCAAAAGGAGTACCTTGGATATGGGAAAAAGTGGAATTGTCATAGATAAGTGTCTAGAGGTTTACAATTGGCTCAATGCTTGAGGTCTTTGGCACTAATCTTTGACCATCTGAAGGCTCCTGCGGCTGAAGTTAATGTTTCATATCTTTTATCTTTAAAATAAGTTTTAGTTAGTCTTAAAACAGGAAATTATTGCCTTGGCAAGTTTAATTCTGGGCAAAGTATTGGAGAGAATATTAGGGATAGGATTTATAGTTATTTAGAGAGAAATGAATTGATTGGGGATAGTCAGCATGGTTTTGTGAAGGGTAGGTCGTGCCTTACTAACCTCATTGAGTTTTTTGAAAAAGTGACCAAGAGGTGGATGGGGGTAAGGCGGTTGATGTGGTATATATGGACTTTAGTAAGGCGTTTGATAAGGTGGCCCATGGAAGACTTCTGCAGAAAATGCAGATGTATGGGATAGAGGGTGATTTAGCTAATTGGGTTAGGAATTGGCTAGCAGATAGAAGACAGAGGGTGGTGGTTGATGGAGATATTCATCTTGGAGTTCGGTGACAAGTGGTGTACCTCAGGGGTCTGTTTTGGGGCCCTGCTGTTTGTAATTTTTATAAATGATCTGGATGAGGGTATTGAAGGATGGATTAGTAAATTTGCAGATGACACTAAAGTCGGTGGAGTGGTAGATAGTGAAGAGGGGTGTTATAGTTTGCAGAGAGACTTGGACAAGTTGCAGAGCTGGGCCAGAGGTGGCAATGGAGTTTAATGTGGAAAAGTGTGAGGTAATGCACTTGGCAGGAATAATAAATGTGTAGAGTATAGGGCTAATGGTAGGATTCTTATAGTGTTGATGAACAGAGGGATCTTGGTGTATATGTGCATAGATCCCTGAAAGTAGGCAGTCAAGTCGAGAAGGTTGTTAAGAAGGCATATGGAGTCTTAGCTTTTATTGGTAGGGGATTGAATTTCGGAGCCGCAACGTCATGTTGCAACTGTACAAAACTCTAGTGCGGCCGCACTTGGAGTATTGTGTGCAGTTCTGGTCCCCGCATTATAAGAAAGATGTGGAGGCATTGGAGAGGGTACAGAGGAGTTTACCAGGATGTTGCCTGGTATGGAGGGCAGGTCTTATGAAGAGAGGCTGAGGGATTTGAGGTTGTTTTCGTTAGAAAGGAGGCGGCTAAGAGGGGACCTATCGAAACATATAAGATGATTAGAGGTTTAGATAGGGTGGACAGTGATAGCCTTTTTCCTAGGATGGAGAAAGCTAGCACGAGGGGACACAGCTTTAAATTAAGGGTGATAGTTATAGGACGGATATCAGAGGTAGGTTCTTTACCCAAAGGGTGGTTCGGGAGTGGAATGCCCTGCCTGCAGCAGTTGTAGATGCGCCAAGTTTGGTGGCGTTTAAGAGGTTATTGATAAGTATATGGAAGAGAAGGGAATGGTTTAGTTTGGAGGGTCATTGCTTTTTATATTGGTCGGTGCAACATCGAAGGCCAAAGGGCCTGTTCTGTGCTGTAATGTTCTATGTTCTATGTTCTAAGTTTTAGAGAATCAGGCTACTGGCAAAGAAAATTCCATGACGCCATCCATTCTCTGAGTTCATCTGCTTTGTCCTTCAGGCCTCTTGCATTGAAATAAGTGCAGTTTAATCTGGACTTTCCTTGCTGTCTGCCCTGAACAAAGAACAAAGAAAATTACAGCACAGGAACAGGCCTTTCGGCCCTCCAAGCCTGCACAAATCAAGCTGCCCGACTGAACTAAAACTCCTACACTTCTGGCATCTGAATCCCTCTGTTCCCATCTCATTCATGTACTTGTCAAATCACCCTTTAAAAGCCATGAGTGTATCCACTTCCACTACCTCCCCTGGCAACCAGTTCCAGGCACCCACTACTCTATAAAAAATCTGCCTTGTACATCTCCTTTAAACCTTGCCTCTCACACCTTAAACCTGTGCTCCCTAATAATTGACTCTTCCACCCTGGGAAAAAGCTTCTAACTATCCGCTCTGTCCGTGCCTCTCATAATCTTGTAAACTTCTATCAGGTCTCCCCTCAACCTCTGTCGCTTCAGTGAAAACAGTTTCTCCAATCTCTCCTCATAGCTAATGCCCTCCAGGCAACATCCTAGTAAATATTTTCTGTCCCCTCTGGTCAAGAAGAAGAAGTAAATGACATGCATAGGCAGCTGGGATCAAGTGAATCCTTTAAAGAGTTCAAGGGATATAGGAGTAAAGTTAAGAGAGAAATCAGCAGGGCAAAAAGGGAACATGAGATTGTTTTGGCAGATAAGGCAAAGGAGAATCCAAAGAGCTTTTACAAACACATCAAAAGCAAAAGAGTAGCAAGGGAGAGAGTAATGATCAACAAGGTTATCTATGTGCAGGTCCACAAGGGATGGGTGAGATCCTAATGGGTGAGATCCTAATATCCCATGGGTGAGATGGGTGAGGTGGATGGGGGTAAGGCGGTTGATGTAGTATATATGGACTTTAGTAAGGCGTTTGATAAGGTGGCCCATGGAAGACTTCTACAGAAAATGCAGATGTGTGGAATAGAGGGTGATTTAGCTAATTGGATTAGGAATTGGCTGGCAGATAGAAGACAGAGGGTGGTGGTTGATGGGAGATATTCATCGTGGAGTTCGGTGACAAGTGGTGTGCCTCAGGGGTCTGTTTTGGGGCCCCTGCTGTTTGTAATTTTTATAAATGATCTGGATGAGGGTATTGAGGGATGGATCAGTAAATTTGCAGATGACACTAAAGTTGGTGGAGTGGTAGATAGTGAAGAGGGGTGTTATAGTTTACAGAGTGACTTGGACAAGTTGCAGAGCTGGGCCGAGAGGTGGCAAATGGAGTTTAATGTGGAAAAGTGTGAGGTAATGCACTTTGGCAGGAACAATAAATGTGTAGAGTATAGGGCTAATGGTAGGCTCTTAATAGTGTTGAGGAACAGAAGGATCTTGGTGTATGTGTCAATAGATCCCTGAAAGTAGGCAGTCAAGTGGATAAAGTTGTTAAGAAGGCATATGGAGTCTTAGCTTTTATTGGTAGGGGGATTGAATTTCGGAGCCGCAGCATCATGTTGCAACTGTACAAAACTCTAGTGCGGCCGCACTTGGAGTATTGTGTGCAGTTCTGGTCCCCACATTATAAGAAAGATGTGGAGGCATTGGAGAGGGTACAGAGGAGGTTTACCAGGATGTTGCCTGGTATGGAGGGCAGGTCCTATGAAGAGAGGTTGAAGGATTTGAGGTTGTTTTCGTTAGAAAGGAGGCGGCTAAGAGGGGATCTTATTGAAACATATAAGATGATTAGAGGTTTAGATAGGGTGGACAGTGATAGCCTTTTTCCTAGGATGGAGAAAGCTAGCACGAGGGGACACAGCTTTAAATTAAGGGGTATGAGTTATAGGACGGATATCAGAGGTAGGTTCTTTACTCAAAGAGTGATTAGGGAGTGGAATGCCCTGCCTGCAGCTGTTGTAGATGCGCCAAGTTTGGTGGCGTTTAAGAGGTTAATTGATAAGTATATGGAAGAGAAGGGAATGGTTTAGTTTGGAGGGGCATTGCTTTTTATTTTGGTCGGCACAACATCGAAGGCCGAAGGGCCTGTTCTGTGCTGTAATGTTCTATGTTCTATGTTCTAAATGAATGTTTCTCATAAGTATTTACTGTTGAGAAAAACATGGATATTAGGGAACTTGGAGAAGTAAATACTGATGTCTTCAGGAGTGTACATATTAAGAGAATGAGGTGCTGGAAGTCTTAAAGCATATCAAGGTAGATAAATCTGCAGGACCTGATGAAGCGTATCCCAGGACATTCCAGGAGGCTAGGGAGAAAATTGCGGGTCCCGTAGCCGAGATATCTGAATCATTGATAGTCACGGGGGAGGTGCCTGAAGATTGGAGAGTGGTAAATGTGGTGCCTTTATTTAAAAAGGGCTTCAGGGAAAAGCCTGGGAACTACAGGCCAGTGAGCCTCACATCTGTGGTGGGTAAATTGTTGGGAGGTATTTTGAGAGACAGGATCTACAGGCATTTAGAGACACAAGGACTGATTAGGGACAGTCAGCATGGTTTTGTGAGTGGAAAATCATGTCTCTCAAATTTAATTGAGTTTTTTGAGGGGGTAACCAAGCAGGTAGATGAGGGCAGTGCAGTTGATGTTGTCTACATGAACTTTAGCAAGGCCTTTAACAAGGTACCACATGGTAGGTTGTTTCATAATATTAAATCTCACGGCATCCAGAATGAGAAAGCTAATGGATACAAAATTGGCTTCTTGACAGAAGCCAAAGGGTGGTTGTAGAGAGTTGTTTTTCAAACTGGAGGCCTGTGACCAGCGGTGTGCCTCAGGGATCAGTGCTGGGCCCACTGTTATTTGTCATTTATATTAACGATTTGGATGAGAATTTAGGAGACATGGTTGTAAGTTTGCAGATGACACCAAAATTGATGGCATAATGGACAGTGAAGAAAATGCGCCAAGTTTGGTGGCGTTTAAGAGGTTAATTGATAAGTATATGGAAGAGAAGGGAATGGTTTAGTTTGGAGGGGCATTGCTTTTTATTTTGGTCTGCACAACATCGAAGGCCGAAGGGCCTGTTCTGTGCTGTAATGTTCTAAAATTATCTCTGACTGCAACAGGATCTTGATCAGTTGGGCCAGTGGGCTGACAAATAGCAAATGGAATTTAATTTAGACAAATGTGAGGTGATGCATTTTGGGAGATTGAACCAGGGCAGGACTTACTCAGTTAATGGCAGGGCACTGGGGAGAGTTACAGAACAAAGAGATCTAGGAGTACAATATCAAGGGTAGGAGTCTTAGCTGTGTTGAAGAGCAGAAGGATCTTGGGGTCCAGGTCCATAGGACTCTTAAATCAGCCTCACAGGTGGAGGATGTGGTCAAGAAGGTGTATGGTATACTGGCCTTCATTAATCGAGGGATTGAGTTTGGGGGTCGGGAGGTAATGATGCAACTTTATGAGAGCCTTGTCAGACCCCACTTGGAGTACTGTGTGCAGTTCTGGTCACTTCACTATAGGAAGGATGTGGAAGCTATTGAAAGGGTGCAGAGGAGATTTACAAGGATGTTGCCTAGATTGGGGGGCATGCCTTATGAAGATAGGTTGAGAGAGTTAGGTCTCTTCTCCCTGGAGAGACGAAGGTTGAGAGGCGACCTGATAGAGGTTTATAAGATGTTGAGAGGAATAGATAGGGTGGATTCTCAGAGGCTATTTCCCCAGGCTGAAATGGCCACTACGAGAGGACACATATTTAAGGTGCAGGGAAGCAAGTACAGAGGAGATGTTAGGGGTACGTTTTTCGCTCAGATGAGTGAATGGAATCGGCTGCCATCGGTGGTGGTAGAGGCGAACTCGCTGGGGTCTTTTAAAAGACTTCTGGATGAGTATATGGGATCTAATGGGATAGGGGGTTATAGATAGGTCTGTGGCTTGGTAGGTATAGATGTGATCGGCGCAGCTTGTGGGCGAAGGGCCTGTTTGCGCTGTTGTGTTCTATATTCTATGAGTATATGTTCATATCTCTTTGAAAGTAGAGTCACGGTGGGTAGAGTGGTAAAGAAGGCATTCGGCATGCTTTGTTTCATTGGTGAGAATATTCAATACAAGAGTTGGGACATCTTGTTGCAATTGTACAAGACATTGGTAAGGCCAAGCTTGGAATACTGTCATCCTATTCTGGTCACCCTATTATAGAAAGGATGTTATTGAACTAGAAAGAGTGCAGAAAAGATTTACTAGGATGCCACTGAGACTTGGTGGATTGAGTTACAAAGAGAAGGTGGATAGGCTGGGACTTTTTTTTCTGGAGCATAGAAGGCTGAGAAGTGATCTCATAGAGGTCTATAAATAATGAGGGGCATAGATCAGCTAGATAGTCAATATCTTTTCCCAAATTAGGGGAGTCTCAAACTAGAGGGCAGAGGTTTGAGGTGAGAAGGAAGAGATACAGAAGTGTCCAAAGGAGCAATTTTTTCATAGAGGGTGGTGTCTTGAACAAGCTGCCAGAGGTAATAGTAGAGGTGAGTACAATTTTGTCTTTTAAAAAGCATTTAGATCGTTACATGGGTATAATGGGTATCGAGGGATATGGGCCAAAAGCAGGCAATTGGGATTAGCTTTGGGGTTTAAAATAAAAGAATGGCATGGACAAGTTGGGCCAAAGGGCCTGTTTCCATGCTGTAAACCTCTATGACTCTATGAGTCTAAAGTTTCCACATCCTTCTGGTAATGTAGGGACCAGAATTGAAGACTATATTCCAAATGCAGTCTAAGTAAGGTTCTATAAAACTGCAACATGACTTGCCAATTTTTAAACTCAATGCCCAAGCCAATGAAGGTAAGTATGTTGTATGCCTTCTTGACTAACTTCTCCACCTGCATTGCCACTTTCAGTTACCTGTGTACCTGTACACCCAGATCCAGAAAAAGATTAAGGAGATAAGCATGTGGCTAATGGAGTAGTGTGGGAAAGAGGGCTTCCTCTTCATGGGGCACTGGCATCAGTTTTGAGAGCAATGGGATGGGACCACCTGAACCGATCTAGCACGAGGATTCTTGTGGAAAGGCTAATGAGAGAAGTCACGAGGACTTTTAACTAGTTAATTGGAGGGGGGGGGGGGCAGGGCTTGGTAGAAGTTCGTAAAGTTTCCAGAACTTGTGATGGAGTAGAGAGGATGAAAATTGGCAGGAATAAAACTTCAGACACAGCAGATAAAGGGACAACTACGGGAAGGGGGGCAGTCAACACAGCACTGAGGATGCTGTATATAAATGCAATATACGCAATAATGTAAAGGATCTGGAATCACATTGTAATTGGAGGGTACAATATTGTGGGCATCACGGAGATGTGGCTGCAAAGGGATCAGAGGTGGGATCCGAATATCCAAGGATATGTGAGCCATCAAAAGGGCAGAGGAGACAGGGTTGCCTGGTTGGTAAGAAACAAAATTAAATCATTAGCAAGAAGTGAAATAGGGTCGGACAGTGTAGAATCTCTGTGGGTAGAGTTGAAGAATCGCAAAGAGAAAAAGAACCTGATGGTATTTATATACAGGCCCCCTAACAGTAGTCAGGATGTCAGACAGAAAATAAATCAGGAGCTAGAAAAGGCATGTAAGAAAGGCAATATTATAATAAATATGGGGGATTTCAATATGCAGGTGGACCAGGAAAATCAAACTGGTAGCAGACGCCAAGATGAAACATTCATGGAATGTCTATGAGATGGCTTTTTGGAGCAGCTTGTACTAAAACCCACAAGGAAACAGGCAGTTCTGGATCTGCTGATGTTGTAATGAGGCAGACTTGATCAGGGAACCCAAGATGAAGGAACCCCTAGGGGGCAGTGATCACAATATAATAGAATTCACCTTGCAGTTTTAGAGGGAGATGTTGGAATTGGCTGTAACGATGCTACAATTGAATAAAGGAAACTACAAGGCCATGAGAGAGGAGCTAGCCAGAGTTGACTGGAAAGGGAGCCTAACATGAAGGACTGTGGGACAGTGACAGGGGTTTTTGGAGACTATTTGGGAGACAACATAAATTCACTCCAAGGAAGGGGAAGCATATTCACAGGAGGATGAGGTAACCATCCTCAGGGAACTCAGAGGACGCATTAAAGCAAAGGAAAGAGCATACCATGAGGAACAGTGGGAAGCCAGAGGATTGGGAAGCGTTTTAAAGCAAACAGAGGATAACTAAAAAAACAATAAGAATGGGAAAGATGAAATAAGGGGAAACTAGCTAGT
Source organism: Sphyrna mokarran (assembly GCA_024679065.1). Classification (NCBI taxonomy): domain Eukaryota; kingdom Metazoa; phylum Chordata; class Chondrichthyes; order Carcharhiniformes; family Carcharhinidae; genus Sphyrna; species Sphyrna mokarran. The sequence continues at coordinate 660,683 of JAGIQG010000021.1, read as the reverse complement.
AAAATAAAACAAGATTGCAAGAGTTTTTTAGATACACGATAAATAAGAGAGAGACAAGAATGGACTTTGGACCACTGGAAAATGAGGTTGGAGAAGTAGTAATGGAGGACAAAGAAATGGCAGAGGAACTAAAGGTTACTTTGTATCAGTCTCTATAGTGGAAGACACCAGTAACATGCCAGAACATCAAAGAGAGTCGGGGGCAGAGGGAAATGCAGATGATACTAAAGTTGGTGGTGTGGTAGATAGTGAAGAGGGGTGTTTTAGTTTACAGAGTGACTTGGACAAGTTGCAGAGCTGGGCCGAGAGGTGGCAAATGGAGTTTAATGTGGAAAAGTGTGAGGTAATGCACTTTGGCAGGAACAATAAATGTGTAGAGTATAGGGCTAATGGTAGGGCTCTTAATAGTGTTGAGGAACAGAAGGATCTTGGTGTATGTGTCAATAGATCCCTGAAAGTAGGCAGTCAAGTGGATAAAGTTGTTAAGAAGGCTTATGGAGTCTTAGCTTTTATTGGTAGGGGGATTGAATTTTGGAGCCGCAGCATCATGTTGCAGCTGTACAAAACTCTAGTGCGGCCGCACTTGGAGTATTGTGTGCAGTTCTGGTCCCCACATTATAAGAAAGATGTGGAGGCATTGGAGAGGGTACAGAGGAGGTTTACCAGGATGTTGCCTGGTATGGAGGGCAGGTCCTATGAAGAGAGGTTGAAGGATTTGAGGTTGTTTTCGTTAGAAAGGAGGCGGCTAAGAGGGGATCTTATTGAAACATATAAGATGATTAGAGGTTTAGATAGGGTGGACAGTGATAGCCTTTTTCCTAGGATGGAGAAAGCTAGCACGAGGGGACACAGCTTTAAATTAAGGGGTATGAGTTATAGGACGGATATCAGAGGTAGGTTCTTTACTCAAAGAGTGATTAGGGAGTGGAATGCCCTGCCTGCAGCTGTTGTAGATGCGCCAAGCTTGGTGGCGTTTAAGAGGTTAATTGATAAGTATATGGAAGAGAAGGGAATGGTTTAGTTTGGAGGGGCATTGCTTTTTATTTTGGTCGGCACAACATCGAAGGCCGAAGGGCCTGTTCTGTGCTGTATTGTTCTATGTTCTATGTTCTAAATGTAGTGGTCATCACTAAGGAGAAGGTGCTAGGGAAGCTGGAAGATCTGAAGTTGGATAAATCACATAGATCAGATGGACATCAGGGTTCGGAAGCAGATAGCTGAGGAGATTGTAAAGGCTTTTGTAGTGATCTCTCAGAAATGACTGGAGTCAGGAAAGTCCCAGAGGATTGGGAAAAGGCTAATGTAACATTCCTGTTTAAGAAGGGAGGGAGGCAAAAGATGGGAATTCTATGCCAGTTAGCCTGAACTAGGTCATAGGTAAGATCTTGATGTCCGTTATTAAGGATGAAATTGTGGATAATAGGAAACGCATGGTAAAATAGGGCTGACTCAGTATGGCTTTATTACAGGGAGGTCACATCTGAGAAATCTGTTGGAATTCTTTGAGGAGATAAAAAAGAAGTTAGACAGAAGATAATCAGTGGATGTGATTTATTTGGATTTCCAGAAAGCCTTTGCCAAGATACCTTACAGGAAGCTGCTAAATAAGCTCAGAGCCAATGGTGTGAGATGGAAGGTACAGCACGGATAGAGGATTGGCTGACAGATAGAAGGCAGAGAGCGGGGATAAGGGGATCCTTTTCATAATAACTTATATAATGGTGTCTAGTGCCATTCCACAGGGGTCAGTGCTGGGTCCACAACTTTTTACTATATACACTAATAATCTGGAAGATGGTTGCTAAAGTTACAGATGATACAAAGATATGTAGAGGGACAGGTAGTGTTGAGAAAGTGGGGAACCTGCAGAATAGCTTGGACAAGCTTGGGGAATGGGCAAAGAAGTGGCAATGAGGCAGTGTGAGGTTATGCACTTTGGTAGGAAGAATAGAGGCGTAGACTATTTTCTAAATGGGGGATCTTCGGAGATTTGAAGCACAAGGAACTCGGGAGCCCTGTTTAGCATTCTCTTAAGGTTAACATGCAGGTTCACTTGGCAATTAGGAAGGCAAATTCAGTGTTAGCATTACTTCTGGAGGGCCAGAATACAGGAGCAGGGATGTACTGCTGAGGCTGTATAAGGCTCTGGTCAGACCCTATTTGGAATATTGTGAGTAGTTTTGGGCCCTGTATTGAAGGAAGAATGTGCTGGCCTTGGAAAAGGTTTAGAGGAGGTTCACAAGAATGATCCCAGCAATGAAAGATTTGTCATATGAGGAATGGTTGAGGACTCTGAGCCTGTACTCCCTAGAGCTTAGAAGGATGAGTAAGGGATTTTAACATAGAACACTACAGCACAAATAGGCCCTTTGGCCTACAAGTTGCACCGATCATACCCACACCTACTAAGTCATAGAACTATCTGTAACTCCCAATCCCATTTAAACCCATGTACTCATCTAGAAGTCTTTTAAAAGATCCAAGCAGGTTCGCCTCCACCACTACCGACAGTGGGCCAATTCCACTCATTCACCATCCTCTGAGTGAAAATCTTACCCCTGACATCTCATCTGTACCTGCTCCCCACCACGCTAAACCTGCGTCCTCTCGTAGCGACCATTTCAGTCCTGGGAAATAGCCTCCAAGAATCCACCCTATGTATTCCTCTCAACATCTTATAAATCTCTATCAGGTCACCTCTCAATCTTTGTCTCTCCAGGGAACTTATTGAAACATGCAGGCTACTACGAGGCCTGAATAGAGTGGACGTAGAGAGGCTGTTTCCACTACTAGGAAAAACTAGAACCAGAGGCACAACCTCAGGCTAAAGGGATGATCCTTTAAAACAGAGATGAGGAGGAATTTCTTCAGCCAGAGAGTGGTGACCCTTCTACTACTACCCTCTGTCTTCTTTGGCCAAGCCAGTTCTGAGTCCATCTAGCCACCTCTCCGTTTATCCTATGAGATTTTGCCACAAAAAGCTGTGGAGGCCAGGTCATTGAGTGTCTTTAAGACAGAGATAGGTAGGTTCTTGATTAATAAGGGGATCAGGTGTTATGGGAAAAAGGCAGGAAAATGGGGATGAGAAAAATATCAATTATGATTGAATGGCAGAGCAGACTCGATGGGCCGAGTGGCCTAATTCTATTCTTATGTTTTATGATCTTATCTCACAAGTGCAGCACTTAACCCCACTGACTGACATTTCCAACACCAATTAAATTATTTAAGAAAATTTATAAAACTCTTACCTTCACTTTTACCATCTTACAGTGGCCTTTTCTTTGGTTCAAGTGTTTTGGGCTTACCGTTCCTCGACGTCAAATCTTCTGCTTCCCACTTCTTAGTAGATGTTGCTGTGCCGACCTCTCCCAGAATGCACCAGTGAAGTCCCTCAGCCGCCCCCACTACATATAAAGAGCAAGAAGGTCGCCAGGGAGAGGGTTGGCCCACTCAAGGACATGGAAGAACTGTGTGGAGCCAGAGGAAATGGGTGAGATATTAAATGAGTACTTAGTGTCAGTATTCACCAAAGAGAAAGACTTATAGAATCATAGGAGGTTTATGAGTCTGGGAAAGAATATGTAAATAATTTGATTCAATTTGAGATCAAAAAAGGTGGAGGTATTGGGGTTCTTGAGGAACATTAAAGGTAGGCAAGTCCCCAAGGCCTGATGAGATATACCCTAGAATATTGACAATGGTAAGGGAGGAAACTGGGGCCCTGGGAGAAATCTTTGTATCCTCACTGGTTACTCGGGAGGTCCCAGAGGATTGAAGAATAGTCAATATTATTTTTTGTTTTAAAAGAGTAGCAAGAATAATCCAGGTAATTACAGGCCTATGATCCTTATATCAGTGGGAGGGAAATAATTGGAGGGAATTCTTCGAGACAGGATTTACTTCCACTTGGAAATAAGTGGATGTGTTAGTGAGAGGCAACATGGTTTTGTGAAGGGGAGGCTGTGTCTCATGAACTGCCTGCCCCTGTCTCTCTGTCCACAGCCTCCGATCTGGTGAGGTCATTACATTAGATCTCCATGGGGCACCCACAGGCATTTGTGTTCATGAGAATGACGTAATTCCAGCCAATCTCAATACATCATTAATATCCTTGTCCTCTGAGAAAGCTGGTTTAAATGGGTTTATTTTTCTGGTATGTTTTGTGAAAAAGGCACAGTTTGAGAATCCACCCAGCAGCCAAAGCTATTGAGACTGCAGTATTCTGTCCTTGAACATAGAACACTACAGCACAAACAGGCCCTTCGGCCCATAAGTTGTGCCGAACACATCAAAACCTACCCAGCCATAGACCTATCTATAACCCCCAATCCCATTGGATCCCATATACTCATCCAGATGTCTTTTAAAAGACCCCAGCGAGTTCACCTCAACCACCACCGACGGCAGCCGATTCCATTCACTCACCACCCTCTGAGTGAAAAACTTTCCCCTAGCATCCCCTCTGTACTTGCTTCCCTGCACCTTAAATCTGTGCCCTCTCGTCACGACCATTTCAGCCCTGGGAAATAGTCTCTGAGAGTCCACCCTATCTATTCCTCTCAAAATCTTGTAAACCTCTATCAGGTCGCCTCTCAACCTTCGTCTCTCCAGGGAGAACAGTCCCAGCTCCCTCAACCTGTCTTCATAAGGAATGCCTCCCAATCCAGGCAACATCCTTGTAAATCTCCTCTGCACCCTTTCAATAGCTTCCACGTCCTTCCTATAGTGAGGCGACCCAGAACTGCGCACAGTACTCCAAGTGTGGTCTGACAAGGGTCCTATAAAGCTGCAGCATTACCTCCTGACTCCTGAACTCAATCCCTCGATGAATGAAGGCCAGTATACCGTAAGCTTTCTTAACCACATCCTCCACCTGGGAGGCCGATTTGAGAGTCTTATGGACCCGGACCCCAAGATCCCTCTGCTCTTCCACACAGCTAAGACTCCTACCTTTGATAGTGTACTCATTCATCCCGTTGGATCTGCCAAAATGGACCACAACACATTTATCCTCGTTGAAGTCCATCTGCCACTTCTCCGCCCAGTCTTGCATCCTGTCGATGTCCTGCTGCAACTTCTGACATCCCTCCAGACCATCCACAACACCACCGACCTTCGTGTCATCGGCGAACTTACTCACCCATCCCTCCACTTCCTCATCCAGGTCATTTATGAAAATGACAAACAGCAAGGGTCCTAGAACAGATCCCTGGGGCACTCCACTGGTGACCGAAAGTTGACTTTATTTCAGTAAAATATTGAAAAAGGGAAGCATATTTAAAGGTCGCACCTTTATTTGAAGGATGCAGTTTTATCGAAGAAGAAACAATCTGAATTGAGTTTGTTTTTTGCTCATTTGCAACTTCAACTTGGTTTTCCTTGTGCCAAATGCAATGTGGCTTTGAAAAATGGTTGGGCACCAGCTGTGACCCTCACTGCTGATAATCGCCCCGCAGTGAGGGAGTCAGTGCTAGTGAACATGGATAACATGTCTGAGACTCATTAATCACACTGAAATTGACAAATCAATATTTCAATCAGCCTCATTCCCATCCCGAACACAAGACTGATTCCGGTGTAATCGAGAGCAGCACGATTGCCCCTCTGTGTCTTGATCATTCGCAGTCAGGTTATCTGTCACTACAGAACCAATCTTCCATAAACACAGCTCCTCCTGCTCCATCTCTCACATTCTGAATGCCACAGCCATTTGGACTTTCAAGTCCCAGCTTTGGTTTCCTATTGCCACATTTCTGTATTGCTCAGACGCATAAATCGTATCTGAATTGACAATTTGCTTGTTTAATTGTGGATACAGCATGTATTTAATACACGCCTTTTAATTCACTTTATTTACTCTTTGTGTAAACTCTGCCACCATCTGAAGTTTGCAATCAATTTCTGTTCCTGTCACGCTCTGATAATTATTTCCTTATCTTGGTGTATCTGCCTGTCATTTCCCTTCAACTTGCTCAATCTTCCTGACATGATCCCTTCCCCCACCAGTTTATTTAAAGCTCTCTTTACTTCCCTAGTTATATGATAGTGGTCCCAGCACAGTCCAAGTGAAGATCATTCCAACAGCTCCCACTTTGCTCAGTATTGGTGTCAGTGTGCTCTGAATCTAAAGCTGTTTGTCCCTCACCAATCTTTGAGCCATGCTTACAACTCTCTAATCTAATCGAGGTATAATTCAGATGTTAGAGGGAGGTTTTTCACACAGAGAGTGGTGGGGGTCTGGCAAGTAAGTGATGGAGGCAGATATGCTAGGATTGTTTGAAGCTTATTTAGACAGGCACATGAGCGGACTAGAGATGGAGAAATAGAGGAGACTTTTCTAAATAAAGATCAAGAGCCTTGGGACGTTCCTGGGAATCAATTGATTCCTGTGGATCTTTCAGCATATTTAAGGCTCACTTGTTTTACTTCTGCGCTTCTGGGAATTCCGTAAATGTCTGTATAATCTATGTATGTTTATTGTTGTCTTTTCTTTTACTTCACAGGTGATTTGGTCTGCCTTGTTGGCCAACAAGGGGCATACACACGAGGTGGGTTGTGCGAGGGCTTCGAGAGTTGCCTAGTGCTTCACATCGTTAGTGTACGCTTAAACTAGACCAATTGACGGGCAACATGACATCTCAGTGACTATCACTGTTTGCTGTGCAAATACATGGATTTGGGCCGGTGTCTGCAGGAGTTTGAACATTCTCCCCATGATTGCGTGGGTTTTCTCCAGGTGCTCCGGTTTTGTCCCACATCCGAAAAACATGCTCTTAGGCTGATAGGGACAATTTGTTACACCAAAATTGTTCCCCAATGGGCGTAGACAAAGATCATAGGTAGGGGAGGGCACTCACAATGTTAAAATGGCGGTGCGGGGCCAAAGGGCCTGTTTCCCATGTTGTGTTGTTCTTTGTTCTTAATCCTGGCATATTGATTTACTAGAGTCACTCGGGAGAGTTTCAACTAGTGTGGCAGGGTGTTGTGAACAGCAGGAGAAATAGCTGAGGGAGATTTAGAGGCTTAGGCCAATAAGATTAAGAGGAAGCACAGCAGGAAGTTGTTGGTGTACATGGCGGGATTGGTGGTCTGAAGTGCATTTGTTTCAATGCAAGAGCCTAACAGGTAAAACAGATGAACTTAGAGCTTGGATTAGTACTGGGAACTATGTTGTTGTTGCCGTTACAGAGACTTCATTAAGGAAAGGACAGGATTGGCAGCTTAACATTCCAGGATACAGATGTTTCAGGCAGGATAGAGGGAGATGGAAAAGGGGTGGGGAGTTGAACTACTGGATTAAGGAGAATATCACAGCTGTACTCCGGGAGGACACTTTGGACGGTTCATACAGCAAGGCAATGTGGGTAGAGCTCAGGAACGGGAAGGATGCAGTCACAGTGAACAGCTAGCAGGAGATAGAGGAACAAATATGCAGACAGATTTTGGAAAGATGCAAAAACAACAGGGCTGTTGTGATGGGTGATTTTAACTTGCCCTCCATTGACTGGGATTCGCTCACTGTGAGGGGCTTGGATGGAGCAGAATTTGTAAGGAGCATCAGGAGGGTTCCTTGAAAACAGTGTGTAAATAGCCCAGCTCAGAAAGGATCTATAATTTGACCTGGTATTGGGGAATGAGCCTGGCCAGGGATTGAAATTTCAGTAGGAGAGCATTTCAGGAACAATGATCATAAATCCATAAATTTTAAAGTGCTTGTGGATAAGGACAAGAGAGGTCCTCGGACGAAGATGTTAAATTGGGGGAAAACTACAACATTAGGCAGGATCTGGAGAGTATAGATTGGAGGAGGCTGTCGGAGTTTAAATCAATATCTGACATGGGGGAGCCTTTCGAACACGAGTTGACTAGAATTCAGGACTGGCATGTACCTGTGAGGATGGAGGATAAGCATGGCAAGTATCGGGAACACTAGGTAATGAGGAATATTATGAGCCTTGTCGAAAAGACAAAGCATTTGTATGGTTGAAAAGGTTGAGGACAGATGCAGCCCTTGAAGGCTATGAACAATACAGGAAGGAATGTAAGGAAGGAGTTAGGAAGCCTAAAAGGGGTCATGAAAGGTCCTTGGCAAACAGGATTAAGGAAAATCCTAAGGCATTTTATACGTATGTAATGAGCGAGAGGGTAACCAGGGAAAGGGTTGGTTCACTCAAGGATAATGGAGCAAATCTATGCTTGGAACCAGAGAAAATGGCAGAGATACTAAATGAATACTTTGCCTCAATATTCACCAAACAGAAACTCGATAGATGAGGAGCCTGGGGTAGTGTGTCAACATTCTGGGGCTTGTCAATATCAAAAAGATGCTATTTGGTGCCTAAACAGCATTAAATTAGATAAGTCCCAAGAGGCTAATGAGATCTACCCCAGAATACTGAGAGAGTCAAGGGTAGAAATTGCTGGGGCTTTGACAGAAATCTTTACATCATCACTGGCTACAGATGAAGCTCCAGAGGATTGGAGGATAGCCAATGTTGTTCCATCGTTTGAGGAGAGCAGCAGGGATAATCCAGAAAATTATAGGCTGGTGAGCCTTATGTCAGTGATAGGGAAATTATTGAAAGAAATTTTTAGAGATAGGATTTACTCACATTTGGAAACAAATGGGCTTATTAGTGATAGAAAGCATGGTTTTGTGAAGAGGAGATCATGCCTCACTAACTTGATCAAGTTTTTTGAGGATGTGACGATGATGATTGATGAGGATAGGGTAGTGAATGTTGAGTACATCAACTTCAGTAAAGACTTTAACAAAGTAAAAGCAAATTATTGAGGATGTTGGAATCTGAAACCAAGACAGAAAATGCTGGAAAATCTCAGTATCTGTAAGGAGAGAAAAGATTTGACACTGAGTGCAGATGACACTTTATCAAAGCTGACAAGGTACCTCATGGTAGACTGGTACAAAAGGGTCAGAGGAGAGCTGGCAAGATGGATACAGAACTGGCTTGGCCATAGAAGGCAGAGGGTAGCAGTAGAGGGGCTTTTCTGAATGGAAGGCTGTGACTTGCGGTGTTCCACTGAGACCAGTGTTGGGACATTTGTTGTTGTAGTATACATTCATGATTTGGAGGAAAATGTAGCTCGTCTGATTAGTAATCTTGCAAGTGTCAAAAATTAGTGGAGTTGTGGATTGTGAAGAGGATTGTCAGAGGATACAGCAAAATATAGACCAGTTGGAGATTTGAGCAGAAAATAGCAGATGGATTTTAATCTGGACAAATGTGAGATAATGCATTTTGGAAGGTCCCATGCATCTAGGAATTTTACAGTAAATGGTAGAATTCATAGGAATATTGACAGGTAGAGAGATGTGGACATACATATCCACCAATCTTTGAAAGTGGCAATGCAGGTGGATAAGGTAGTTAAGAAGGTGTACGGCATACTTGCCTTCATTGGTCGAGGCATTGAGTATAAAAGTTGGCAGGTCATGCTACAGCTGTACAGAACCTTAGTTAGAAATCATTTCAAATACTGTATTTAATTCTGGTTGCTTCACAGAGAGTTCAGAAAAGATTTACCAGGAGGTTGCTGGTCTAGGATGTATTAGTTATGAGAAGAAGTTGGATAAACTCAGTTTGCCCTCACTGGAATAACAGAGGCTGATTGGGAGACCAAGAAAGTGCAACATCTGCCTCTTTTCCTCCTCCTCGCTCATCATCGAGGGGTGACCTGATGGAGGTTTACAAGATTGAGTGACATGGACAAAGTGAATAGTCAGATGCATTTTCTTAGGGTACAAAAGTTAAGCAGAGGGACATAGGTTTAAGGTGTGCGTGTAGAAGAGATTTTTTATAAAAAAGCAAGGCTTTTTTATCACGTAGAGAATGGTTGGTGCTGACAATGGGAAGTGGTGGGAGCAGGATCAAAACCGGCATTTAAGGAGCAAGAAGTCGAATACTTGAATAGGATGGGAAAGAAGGATACAGACTCTGTTTTAGTTTGGGAAGGCATCATTGTCAGTACAGGCTTGGAGGCTGAAGGGCCTGTACTGTACTGTTCTTTGTTTTTTTGTTTGGGGTTAGTCTACACCAATCTGCATGTGGCTCAGGAAATAAACTATAGAAAATAACCTTTAGTGCCCAGTTTCTCAAACTCTGTCTCTGCACAGGGTTTCTTGCCTCTTTCTCCCAATGTCATTGGTACCTACATGGACCACAATGGCTGGTTCATCCCCTACCGACCGTAAGTTCCCCTTCAGCCCAGAGGAGATGCCCAAACCTGGACACACAACACAGCCATCTAGACTCTTGCTCCTTATTGCAGCGAATGCTATCTATTTCCTAACTATTATATCCCTCATCATCACCACATTTACACTTTATCCTCCTCCTAACTTGAATAGTATCCTTTATCAAGGACTATAGTTAGTCCATTCATCCACTTTGTAGTCCTATTCCCCATCTACACAGACAGCAAGGACTTTGTATCGCATCAGGGGCTGAGGTTCCTCTATCATAGTTGCTTTAGGGAGAGTGCAAAGAAGGTTCACCAGAGTGATGCCTATTCTCAAGGGTGTTGACTATAAGGAGAGGATTGTTTTCACTGGAAAGATGGAGGCGGAGGGGAGACCTGTTCGAGAACTACAAAAATGACGAGGGGCACAGACAGGGTGGATAATCAAAGGCTTTTTCTACAGGTTGAAGTATCAATTACAAGGGGGCACAGATTCAAAGTGAGAGGGGTAAAACTTAAAGGAGATGTGCAGGGGATGTTTTTCATGCAGAGAGTGATGGGTGTCTGGAATGCGCTGCCAGAGGAGGTCAGAGAGTCAGAGATTTACAGCATGGAGACAGGCTCTTCAGCCCAACTTGCCTATGCTGCCCAGTTTTCACCTTTAAGCTAGTCCTAATTGCCGCATTTAGCCCATATCTCTCAATATCCATCATACCTGTAACTGTCTAAATGCTTTTTAAAACACTAAATTGTACCCACCTCTACCACCACCTCTGGCAACTTCTTCCAGACACTCACCACCCTCTGAAACAATTGCCCTTCTGGACCCTTTTGTATTCCCCCCCCTTTCACCTTAAACCTATGTCCTTTAGTTTTAGACTCCCCTACCTTTGGAAAAAGATATTGACTATCCCGCTGATCTGTGCCGCTCATTATTTTGTGGACCTGTAAGGTCAGTCCCTAAACCTTCTACGCTCCTGGGAAAAAAGTCCCAGTCTATTCAGCCTCCCCTTATAACTCAAACCACAAAGTCCTGGTAGCATCCTAGTAAATCTTTTCTGCATACTTTCCAGTTTAATAATATCTTTTCTATAATGGAGTGACCAGAACAGTATATAGTATTTCAAGTGTGATTTTACTAATGACTTGTACAACTTCATCAGGATGTTCCCACTCTTGTATTCAATGTTCTGATCAATGAAACCAACCAATGAATCTTTACTCAAAGAGTGATTCTTTACTCAAAGAGTGATTCTTTACTCAAAGAGTGATTAGGGAGTGGAATGCCCTGCCTGCAGCTGTTGTAGATGCGCCAAGTTTGGTGGCATTTAAGAGGTTAATTGATAAGTATATGGAAGAGAAGGGAATGGTTTAGTTTGGAGGGGCATTGCTTTTTTATTCTGGTCGGCACAACATCGAAGGCCGAAGGGCCTGTTCTGTGCTGTAATGTTCTATGTTCTATGTAACCATGCTGAATACCTTCTTCACCACTGTCCACTTGTGACTCCACTTTCAAGGAGTTATGAACATGTGCTTCTTTGCCCTATAACTCTCCTCAACACCCTACCATTAACTGAATAAGTTCTACCTTCATTCAACGTACCAAAATGCATCACCTCATATTTGTCTAAATTAAATTCCATCTGCCATTCGTCGGCCCACTGATCCAATTGATCAAGATCCTGTTTCAATCCATCAAGCCAATTTTGTATCCATTTAGATAACTCATCCTGGATCGCATGAGATTTAACCTTATGCAACAACCTATCATGCAGTACCTCAAAGGTCTTGCTAAAATCCACGAAGACAACGTGACTGCACTGCCCTCATCTACCTTCTTTGTTACCCTTCCATAAAACTCAAAATAGTGAGACATGATTTTCCACTCACAAAGCTATGTTGACTGTCCCTAATCAGTCCTTGCATCTCTAGGTGTCAGAAGCAGGCATCTGGATGGGTGCATGAATGGGGAGGGATAGAGGGATACAAACCAAGTCAGGGGAGAAGGTTCCCCAAAATAACCTGACTTGCGGTCAGACCTCCTCTCCCTGACCACTGACCAACTCAAGTTCTGCCTAACCTGAGGTGTGAGACTGCCTCCTGGAATGAGGCAGCCAGGTAACTCTCCTCTCTCACTGAAGCCACATAGTGCTTGCAGTTCAGACTCCAGCTCAGAACTCCGATCTGAAACTGTCTCAGCTGCACACACTTTGTATAGATATAGTTGTCCAAGATTGTTGTGCATTCCACACATTCCCACATGGTGCAGTCACAGCACATCAGCAGCTCTGAATAGACACCCATTGGATGTGAAGGTGGACATAGTTCAGCAGGATCTATTGTAGGGGATGAGAATTTGGAACATTAAGATTGGGTGTCTCTTCACGAAGGCAAGACTGGCAATTTATACAGGAAAACCAGTATGCATAATCAGGACCACAGTAACCCCACTGGGCAAGAGCCCAGCCTTTTGGGAAGGGACTGGTTACAAAAAATTCAGTTTGATTTATAGAAGCTTAGTGGAATATGGTGTTCAGTTCTGATTGTCACACTACCAGAAGGATGTGGAGGCTTTGGAGAGGGTACAGAAAAGATTTACCAGGATGTTGCCTGGTAGAGGGCATTAACTATGAGGAAAGATTGGAGAAACTTGGTCTGTTCTCACTGGAGCAATGGAAGTTGAGGGGAGACCTGATAAAAATCTACAAGATTATGAGGGGCACAGACAGAGTGGATAGTTAGAAGCTTTTTCCCAGGGTAGAAGAGTCAATTAGTAGGAGGGCACAGGTTTAAGGTGTGAAGGGCAACTTTTAAAGGAGATGTATGAGACAATTTTTTTTTTACATAGAGGGTGGTGGGTGCCTTGAACTTGTTGCCAGCCAAAGTAGTGAAAGTGAATATGGTAGTGAGTTAAGGGGTGTCTGGAGAAATCCATGAATAGATGGGAATAAAGGGATATGGTCCCCAGAAAGGTAGGGGGTTTTAGTCAGGCTCAGGGTCAGGGTCAGACAGTCAGACAGCATGGTTGGTGCAGGCTTGGAGGGCCAAAGAGCCTATTCCTATGCTGTAATTTTCTTTGTTCAAATTTTCAAAATGGGCACTTGTTCAGAGGTAATAGGAAAATACCCAGAAATCTTCCAGACAGACCTTGGAAAAATAAAAAGGGCCAAGCCAAAACGTTATGTAGACTCAAGATGCTCAACCAGGATTTTCTAAAGCAGGAGCAGTTTCACACACGCTACAAGTGAAAGTAGAGATTAAACTGAAGAAATTAAAAGAGCTAGGGATTATTTAACTTGTGCAAGTTTCCAAGTGGGCCACAACGGCAGTTCCAGTTTTAAAGCTAGACAACAGAATCTGCCTTTGTGGCCATTATAAAATGACAATAAACAGAGCGTCTCATTTAGACAAATATCTGATACTGCAAATAGAGCTCTTTATGCAAAATTACCCACAGGCCATATCTTTACAAAGTTGGATATGAGTCACATGTACCTCAATTAGAAATAGAAGCGTAATCAAGAAACTATGACAGTAAACACACACAAGGGTTTGTACAAATATACTTGTCTACCTTTTGGGGTATCATTGGCTTGCGCCATATTCCAAAGAGTAATAGAAAGCTTATGACAGAAAATATGCAGACTGGCAGTTTACCCAGACAACGTTCTAACCACAGGAGCAACCATCAAGGAACGCGAAAAACAGGAAGTGTAGTGATGGTTTTCAGAAGCTGGGATCAGACTAAAAAGAGAAAAATCTGTTTTCCCAGAAGTTGAAGTAACATACCTCGGACACAGGGTAACAAAGATTGTCTACACCCAGTCAAGAAAGAGATAAGAGCCATAAAAGAGACTCCAACACCAAGGAAAACAAACAAATTGAAATAATTCCTCAGCCTCAAACTATTATGGGATGTTCATACCAAACTTTGAACTTTATTGGTACCCTACACATGCTGCTAAAAATGTCACAAATGGTTGTAGCACTTTGGTTGGTTAGGGGATCCAAGGTTATGGGGAAAAAGAGAGAGAATGAAGTTAATGGAATGGCTGAGCAGGTTCAATGGGCTGAATGGTCTAATTCTGTCCTAAAGCTTATAGTGGGATGTTTTTGTGAGATTAAACATCAATTAGTCAGATAATGTATTGACTCTCTTCAACCCACGAAGACTATTGGTCAGAACATGCAATACCTCTCCCGGCTGAATAGGTGTGGTACTATTATTCCAATGGCTTGCTGGGATGGAGAGCCCGATTACAAACGCCTCATGGATGTTAGCCAATACGGAAAGAAGGTACGCACAAACTGGAAAGGAGAGTTTGGCAATGGGCTTCTCAGTGAAGGAATTCCAACAGTAAGTTTATGGTCACTTCCTTGCTATCAGAATGGACCAACCTCAGTTGGGGATTCTCTTCTATACACAAAACAATATTCCCCATAACATCAGCTCAAATACTACGGTGCGCACTATTGTTAACAGAGCAGCGACACAAGTCATTGACATTCTGAGCTGTCCACTATGTCCTTTAACGTATCTTCACCACAACATCATTATGAAATAAAACTTTATGGATACTAAAGAAGGAGGAAGAAAATGTAGCTGGTCTGATTAGAAAGTTTGCAGATGATACTAAGATTAACAGAGTTACAGTACTAATGAAGATTGTCAGAGAATACAGGATATAGATAGACTGGAAAATTGGGTGGAGAAATGGCAGATGAAATGTAATCTGGACCAACGTGAGTAATGCATTTTGGTAGATCTAATTTAAGTGAGAGCTATAAAATAAATGGCAGAACCAACAGGAACATAGACACAGATCTATGAGTAGAGGTTCACAGATCTTTAAAGTGACAGATTGTTGGAAAAGGTGGTGAAGAAAACATATGCATGCTTACCTTCATCAGCTGGGCTACTGAGGATAAAAGTTGGCAAATTATGTTACTGTTGTATAAAACGTTGCTTTGGCCACATTTTGGAACGCTTGTCCAATTCTGGTCGTCACACTACGAGAAGGACATGGAGGCTTTGGAGAGGGTACAGAAAAGGTTTACTAGGATGTTGCCTGGTATAGAAGGTAAAAGCTATGAGAAGAAATTGGGTAAATGGAATTGTTGTCTCTGGAAAGACGAAGACTAAGGGATGACCTGATAGAGGTTTATAAAATTATGGTGGGTATGGATAGGGTGAACAGCCAGAAATGACAATTACAAGAGGCACAAATTCAAGGTAAGGGGGGAAAGATACATGGGATGGCTTCCACCACTTTATATATCATAGAGAGACTCAGGCAGTCATTCAGTACACACACAATACCAGAAAGTCTTGTAGTCCAAAGATGTGTGGGTTAAGTGCATTGGTCACACTAAATTGCCACTTAGTGTCCTGGCTTGGGTAGGTTAGTGGGATTAGCAGAGTAAATATGTGGAATTAGAGGAATGGGGCCTTGTTGGGATTGTTGTCGGTGTAGAGCTTATGGGCCGAATAGCTTCCTTCTCCATGGACTCCTTCACTGTAGGGTTTCTATGATTCTACATATCAGCCAATAGGATCCCATTAACCAACAGAAAGATCAGGACCCTCATGGTCACAAACGAAGCATGACATCACCTCATAACTCCATTCCATCCATTATCACATGACTTAGCAGAACAGGCAGTTCAAGGTCTCAAAAACAGAATGAAGAAAGAGAGCTGGGATTCTATGGACACAACATTGGCACAACTCCTTTTTACCTCTTGAATAATACCACACATCTGGGGGGGTTTAGCCCTCCCTAGGGGAACTCCTGGTCGGGAGAACTTCCAGACTAGGTCCAGCCTCACTTTCCCAAATTTAATTGGAAAATTGAAGTGAGAAAGAAGCTCCAGGAAGGGCAATGATTGAACTAAAACCTAACAGAGGTTTTACTCCAAGATGCACCATCCAATGGGAAATTGTGGAGGCAGCATCCAAGTTGGGCTGAAGGGTCTATTTCCCTGCCGTAAACCTCTATGATTTTATGAGCATGCAGCAAGAATCTTCTCAAGGACTGAGCCAGTGTCATTCATTGTAAAGTTGTGGACAAGATAATAAGGAAATCCATTTAAACCATCAGGAGCTTTTGACAGAAGCAACTAATGCATCGAGCATGCCGTTATTGATAAAAAATGAAGGCACTCTACTCACTGTTGGCTCAAAGAGAATCTGCCTTCAAAACAGAAACACAATCAGTGCAACCTAGCCAGAGGTTGTTATCAAGAATGAGTTGCCTGCAGTGGTCACCCAGAGAGAGAGAGACACTCGCCAAGCCAATATCCCCACGTGACCAGATAGAGGACCAAATGGGAAGGCCACAAGATAAATAATGAAAATGTTCCTGAAGTCTTAGGAGCAAGGGGGAACCCTCAGACTCAGAGCAGGAGGTGTAATAACTCCCAAGACTTCCATGAGGATTTCCTGATTGATCTCCCAGTGAGACTTGTGGAATACAAGCTCTCATGGTAATAGGCAATTGCCTAACCACTTGGGACTGGTATTCAGAGTTCTTGATAAAGTGTAAGAAAGATCCAGAGGTGGGAAAGGGCTGTATTGAAGTCACTAATCATATGTAACCTTGTGCAGTGACACAGCGGTTAGCACTGCTCTCTCAAAGCGCCACTGACCTGCATTCAATTCCCGACTTGGGTCACTGTACGGAGTCAGCACATTCTCTCCACATCAGTGTGGGTTTCCTTAGGGTGCTCTGGTTTCCTCCCACAGTCTGAAAGATGCGCTGGTTAGATGCATTGACCCAATCAGGCAGTCAGGTCGAGAAGGTTGTTAAGAAGGCATATGGAGTCTTGGCTTTTATTGGTAGAGGGATTGAATTTCAGAGCCGCAACGTCATGTTCCAACTGTACAAAACTCTAGTGCGGCCGCACTGGGAGTATTGTGTGAAGTTCTGGTCCCCACATTATAAGAAAGATGTGGAGGCATTGGAGAGGGTACAGAGGAGGTTTACCAGGATGTTGCCTGGTATGGAGGGCAGGTCTTATGAAGAGAGGCTGAGGGATTTGAGGTTGTTTTCATTAGAAGAGGAGGCTAAGAGGGGACCTGATCGAAACATATAAGATGATTAGAGGTTTAGATAGGGTGGACAGTGATAGCCTTTTTCCTAGGATGGAGAAAGCTAGCACGGGGGACACAGCTTTAAATTAAGGGTGATAGTTATAGGACGGATATCAGAGGCAGTTCTTTACCAAAGGGTGGTTTGGGAGTGGAATGCCCTGCCTGCAGCGGTTGTAGATGCGCCAAGTTTGGTGGCATTTAAGAGGTTAGTTGATAAGTATATGGAAGAGAAGGGAATGGTTTAGTTTTGGAGGGTCATTGCTTTTTATATTGGTCGGCGCAACATCGAAGGCCGAAGGGCCTGTTCTGTGCTGTAATGTTCTATGTTCTATGTTCTAAACAGGCAGTCGACTGTGGTAGAAACATAGAACAGTATGGCACAGTACAGGCCCTTCAGCCCTCGATGTTGCGCTGAGCTATGTCCAAACCCAATATCAAGCTATCCCACTCCCTATCATTCTGGTGTGCTCCATTGTCTGTTGAGGTAGTATGGGCTGAGATTAGAAACAAGAGAGGAGAGGTCACCCTGTTGGGAGTTTTTTATAGACCTCCTAAAAGTTCTAGAGAGGTAGAGGAAAGGATTGCAAAGTCGATCCTGGACAGGAGTGAAAGTAATAGGGTAATTGTTATGGGGGACTTTAACTTTACTAATATTGATTGGAATAGCTATAGCTCTAGCACATTAGAGGGGTCAGTTTTTGTACAAAGTGTGCAGGAAGGTTTTTTGACTCAGTACGTAGATAGGCCAACTAGAGGTGAGGCTACATTGGATTTGGTGCTGGGCAATGAGCCAGACCAGGTGTTAGGCTTGGAAGTTGGTGAACATTTTGGTGATAGTGACCACAATTCGGTTATGTTCACCTTAGTGATGGATAGGGATAGGCATGAAGCTGGGAGCAGTAGTTATAGTTGGGGGAATGGTAATTATGAGGCCATAAGGAGGGAATTAGGGTGCATAGGTTGGACTAGGAAACTTGAGGGACTAGGAACATCTGAAATGTGGAGCTTATTCAAGGATCAGTTACTGCGAGTCTTTGATAAGTATGTCCCTGTCAGGCAAGGAGGAAATGGTCGAGTAAGGGAACCATGGTGTATTAAAAGGGTTAATTCGCTGGTTAAGAGGAAAAGGGAGGCTTGAAGGCTCAGTTAGTGCAATGGATAGCTATAGATTAGCCAGGAGGGAGCTAAAGAGTGAGTTGAGAAGAGCTAAAAGGGGACACAAGAAGACTTTGGCTGAATAGGATCAAGGAGAATACTAAAGCTTTCTTTAGATATGTTAAGAATAGAAGATTGGTTAGAGCAAGATTAAGGCCAGATTAGGGCCAGTCATAGACAGCAGTGGGAAGTTGTGCGTGGAGCCTGAAGAGATTGGAGAGGCACTAAACAAATATTTCTCTTCAGTATTCAAGCAGGGAGATGTAAATGTAGTTGTGGAGAACACTGGGATACAGGGTTGTAAACTGGAAAGTATTGAAGTAGATAAGGAGGATGTGCGAGATATTCTTGAGGGTTTGAAGTTAGATAAGTCCCCTGGGCCGGACGGGATTTACCCTAGGATTCTCTGGGAGGCGAGAGAGGCGATTGCAGAGCCTCTGGCTCTGATCTTCAGGTCGTCATTGGTTACGGGTATAGTGCCGGAAGACTGGAGGATAACGAATGTGGTCCCATTGTTCAAGAAGGGGAAGAGAGACTTTCTGGGGAATTATAGGCCGGTGAGTCTTACTTCTATTGTGGGCAAAGTATTGGAGAGAATTATTAGGGATAGGATTTATAGTTATTTAGAGAGAAATGAATTGATTGGGGATAGTCAGCATGGTTTTGTGAAGGGTAGGTCGTGCCTTACTAACCTTATTGAGTTTTTTGAAAAAGTGACCAAAGAGGTGGATGGGGGTAAGGCAGTTGATGTGGTATATATGGACTTTAGTAAGGCGTTCGATAAGGTGGCCCATGGAAGGCTTCTGCAGAAAATGCAGATGTATGGGATTGAGGGTGATTTAGCTAATTGGATTAGGAATTGGCTAGCAGATAGAAGACAGAGGGTGGTGGTTGATGGGAGATATTCATCGTGGAGTTCGGTGACAAGTGGTGTACCTCAGGGGTCTGTTTTGGGCCCCTGCTGTTTGTAATTTTTATAAATGATCTGGATGAGGGTATTGAAGGATGGATTAGTAAATTTGCGGATGACACCAAAGTCGGAGGAGTGTAGATAGTGAAGAGGGGTGTTATAGTTTGCAGAGAGACTTGGACAAGTTGCAGAGCTGGGCCGAGAGGTGGCAAATGGAGTTTAATGTGGAAAAGTGTGAGGTAATTCACTTTGGCAGGAATAACAAATGTGTAGAGTATAGGGCTAATGGTAGGACTCTCAATTGTGTTGATGAACAGAGGGATCTTGGTGTATATGTTCATAGATCCCTGAAAGTTGGCAGTCAAGTCGATAAGGTTGTTAAGAAGGCATATGGAGTCTTAGCTTTTATTGGTAGGGGGATTGAATTTCGGAGCCGCAACGTCATGTTGCAACTGTACAAAACTCTAGTGCGGCCGCACTTGGAGTATTGTGTGCAGTTCTGGTCCCCACATTATAAGAAAGATGTGGAGGCATTAGAGAGGGTACAGATGAGGTTTACCAGGATGTTGCCTGGTATGGAAGGCAGGTCTTATGAAGAGAGGCTGAGGGATTTGAGGTTGTTTTCGTTAGAAAGAAGGCAGCTAAGAGGAGACCTTATTGAAACATATAAGATGATTAGAGATTTAGATAGGGTGGACAGTGATAGCCTTTTTCTCAGGATGGAGAAAGCTAGCACGAGAGGACATAGCTTTAAATTAAGGGGTGGTGGTTATAGGATGGATGTCAGAGGTAGTTTTTTTACCCAGAAGGTGGTAAGGGTATGGAATGCCCTGCCTGCAGTAGTTGTAGATGCACCAAGTTTGGTGGCGTTTAAGAGGTTAGTAGATAAGTTTATGGATGAAAAGGGAATGGTTTAGGTTAGAGGGTCATTGCTTTTTGTTAATTGGTCGGCGCAACATCGAAGGCCGAAGGGCCTGTTCTATGTTCTATGTACCTAACCAATAACCGCTTGAAAGTTCCTAAAGTGTCTGACTCCACTATCACAGCAGGCAGTGCATCCCACACCCCTACCACTGAATAAAGAATCTACCTCAGACATCCCTCCTATATCTCCCACCATGAACCTTATAGTTACGCTCCCTAGTAACAGCTACATCCATCCGAGGCAATAGTCTCTGAACATCCACTCTATCTATCCCTCTCATCATCTTATAAATTTCTATAAAGCCGCCTCTCATCCTCCTCTGCTCTGAAGAGAAAAGCCCCAGCTCCCTCAATCTTTCCTCATAAGATCTACCCTCCAAACCAGGCAGCATCCTGGTAAATCTCCTCTGCACTCTCTCCAATGCTTCCACATCCTTCTTACAGTGAGGTGACCAGAACTGAACACAGTATTCCAAATGTGGTCTCACAAACACCTAGTATAGTTGTAGCATAACCCCACAGCTCTTAAACACAAACCCCCTGTTAATAAATGCTAACACACTATAAGCCTTCTTTACAGCTCTATCCACTTGAGTGGCAACCTTCAGATCTGTGGATATGAACCCCAAGACCTCTCTGTTTCTCCACATTCCTCAGAACCCTGCTGTTGACCCTGTAATCCGCATTCAAGTTTGTCCTACCAAAATGAATCATCTCACACTTATCAGGGTTAAACTCCATCTGCCACTTTTTGGCCCAGCTCTGCATCCTATGAATGTCTCTTTGCAGCCTGCAAGAGCCCTCCATCTTATCCACTACTCCATCAATCTTGGTGTCATCAGTAAATTTACTAACCCACCCTTCAGCCCTCTCTCCTAAGAGATTGATAAAAATCACAAATAGCAGAGGACCTAGCCCTGATCCCTGTGGTACACCACTGGTAACTGGCCTCCAGTCTGAAAATCTTCCCTCCATCACCCTCTGTCTTCTATGATACAGCCAGTTACTTACCCAATCGGCCAAATTTCCCTCTATCCCACACCTCCTTACCTTCATGAGCCTACTGTGGGAAACCTTATCAAACGCCTTACTAAAATCCATGTACACGACATCAACTGCTCTACCTTTGTCTACACACTTAGTTACCTGCTCAAAGAATTTGATCAAATTTGTGGGGCAGGACTTACCCATCATGAAACCGTGCTGACTATCCCAGATTAAGCTGGGATTCCAAATGGTCATAAATCCTATCCCTCAGGACCTTTTCCATTAACTTGCTCATCATCAAAGTAAGACTAATTGGCCTTTAATTACCAGGGTCATTCCCATTTCCTTTCTTGAAGGGAAGAACAACATTCACCACTCTCCAGTCCTCTGGCACAATCCCCATGGACAGTGAGGACCCAAAGATCAAAGCTAAAGGCTCCACAATCTCATCCCTTGCCTCCCAAAGTATCCTAGGTTGTATCCCATCTGGCCCAGGGGACTTATCAACCTCAGGTTTTTCAAAATTGCTAATACATCTTCCCTCAGAACATCTACCCCCTCCATCCTATCAGCCTGTATCACACACACATCCTCAAAAACATGGCCCCTTAGTAAACACTGAAGAAAAGTATTCATTCAACGCCTCTCTTATCTCTTCTGACTCCACACACAAGTTCCCACTACTATCCTTGACTGACTCTAACCTCACCCAGGTCATTCTTTTATTTCCTCATATAATAAGTGGTGACTAGAGGATTTTCACAATAATTTCATTGCAATGTTAATGTAATCTACTTGTGACTAACAAATAAACTTAAAAATCTTATGCATGGAATATGACATCACACTCATTTTGGATGCAATGCTCTTGCCAGAAGATTTCCTGGGAGGATTCTGAACTGCCCAGTGCCAGGCATAAATTTTTTTAATCCCACACTATTTTCCCATCCCACTCTGAAAGGAAAGAAAACCTTCCCATCATTATCAAGTGACATTGCAACAAAGTCTGGGCTAAAGACAATGGAAAATGTTTTTTGTCCATCATTCCTTCCATTGAGAACTCAGCATTCATAAAAAGTTTTACAGCATGGAAACAGACCCTTTGGCCCAACTTGTCCATACTGCCCAGTTTAAGCCATCAAGCTAGTTCCAATTGCCTGCATTTGGTCCATATCTCTCAATACCCATCTTTCCCATACAACTGTCTAAATGCTTTTTAAAAGACAAAATTGTACCTGTCTCTACTACTACCACCTCTGGCAGCTTGTTCCAGACACTCACTACCCTCTGTGTAAAAAAATTGCCCTCCAACCACTTCTATATCTCTCCTCTCTCACCCTTAACCTATGCCCTCTAGTTTAAGATTCCCCTAATGTTTGGAAAAGATATTGATTATCTAGCTGAATCTGTGCCCCTCATTATTTTATAGGCCTCTCAGATTACCCCTCAGCCTCCTAAGCCCCAGGGAAAAAAGTCCCAGTCTATCCAGCCTCTCCTCATAACTCAATCCATCAAGTCCCAGTAGCATCCTAGTAAACCTTCTCTGCATTCTTTCTAGTTTAATAATAGAGTCCCAGCCTATCCAGCCTCTTCTTGGGAAAATTGCAAGTAAAGAAGCAACTTTTCCCCAATTCTGAAAGAGAGCTAAAATCAGAAACAGCATCAAGACTAAATGAAGAGGACAAATACCAACTATAACCACTCTAGGAGTCAGTCGTGAAGGAACCATGAAAATTGAATATAAACAATAATCACTAGCCTGTAATAAACACAACCAGGACTAAAAGGTTAATGGACTCTCTCAGAGGTTTGCTTTATACAAACTCAGTATATGAGCTTCACCTGGTCAGCTAATTAGTAATCCCCAGGGAGTTCTTATTCAACAAGCCTAACTGGGAGATCAATTATTGATTGCAAATGCAAATCATGGGGTTATCACACCAGCATGCAGCAGAAACAAATCAATCAATCGCAGATGAACCGTAACCTACAGCAAAGGATGATTGGAAGAGGAGGAGACTATTTTAGCCATTCAGCTCTGACAAAGGGTCATTGAAACGTCAGCTCTTTTCTCTCCTTCCAGATGCTGCCAGGCCTGCTGAGATTTTCCAATGTTTTCTCTTTTGGTTTTAGTCCCAATACTCAACTCCAAAGAGCTGCCTTTACCCCATATCCCTTCAAAGTTTTGCTTAACAAAAACTTGACAGTCTCTGTTTTAAAATGAATGATTATTTCCTAATTCCATTCCTCAAAGATCTGATAGACTTGGGGCCCAGAAACCTCTAGAATTAGACTCTAACATCAGAAATGATTCTTCACCCAGCCTTCCCTCGACAAATCACCCTCACGTGAGTTCAGAACAGCTGCTTCATGTGGACATTTATTTTGGGTCTGGAAAAAGTGAAACAGTTCTCCCAGAGGGAGATGATCATGAAGAGATATCACCTTCTAGAGATGCTGGCGTTGG
The DNA here is from genome assembly GCA_024679065.1 of Sphyrna mokarran. Taxonomy (NCBI): domain Eukaryota; kingdom Metazoa; phylum Chordata; class Chondrichthyes; order Carcharhiniformes; family Carcharhinidae; genus Sphyrna; species Sphyrna mokarran. The sequence goes on along the minus strand of JAGIQG010000021.1, from coordinate 636,944 downwards.
ACTGGGGTAAACACAGCAAGAAGTCTCACAATACCAGGTTACAGCCCAACAGGTTTATTTGGTAGCACAGGCCACTAGCTTTCAGAGTGCTGCTCCTTCAGCAAGTAAACGTGAGTTCTGTTCACAAACAGGGTATATAAAGACACAAACTCAATTTACAAAATAATGGTTGGAATGCGAGTCTTTACAGGTAATCAAGTCTTAAAGGTACAGACAATGTGAATGGAGAGAGGGTTAAGCACAAGTTAAGGAAATGTGTATTGTCTCCAGACAGGGACGGTAAGTAAGATGTTGCTCACCCAGGCAAGTCATGCGGGTTACAGATAGTGTGACATGAACCCAAGATCCCAGTTGAGACCGTCCTCACGTGTGCAGAACTTGGCTATTAGTCTCTGCTCAGCGACTCTGTGCTGACGTGTGTCATGAAGGCCACCTTCTTTACCCGAAGATCAAAGGCCAAATGTCCGTGACTGCTGAAGTGTTCTATATAACCCAATCGCAGACAATTAGAGAAATACCAAAGGATCCAAAATACATTTGATATCTTTCTACACAATCTCTGATTTTTTAGAGAGAACCCAGTACATTTATATTTTTCTGTACATTCCTGGAATTCTCTGAGCTCAACCGCAGCTGGGATTCTCCAGCCCGGCAGCTGGGATTCTCCAGCCCTGCAGCTGGGATTCTCCAGTCCTGCTACATTAATGGAAATTTGACTGAGTGCCAAATGGTATGTTGGCTTTCACAGTGAGAGGATTTGAGTACAGGAGCAGGGACATCTTGTTGTAATTATTCCACTTGCTGAACCTCTGGAGTATTGTGTGCAGTCTTGGTCTCCTTATTTGAGAAAGGATGTTCTTGGTCCAGAGGGAATGCAGAGAAAGTTTATCAGGCTGATTCTTGTGATGGCAGACTGATGGTTGAGGGCAGATTAAATCGGTTAAGATTAAATTAATTGAAGTTTGGAAGGTAACATATTTTAAGATATGGTTCAACTGAACTGAAGGTTGAAGAGAATCTCATAGAAACCTAGAAAATTCTAACAGGACAAAACAGGGCAGATGTTCTTGACACTGGGGTGTCCAGAACCAGAGGTCAATGTTTAAGGACAAGAGAGAAACTGTTTAAAATGAGGTGAGGAGAAATTTCTTCAGCCAGAGGGTGGTGAATGTGTGGGATTCACTCCCACAGAAAGTAGTTGATGCCAAAACAATCTATGCTTTTAAGAAGTGTTTAGATGTACTTTTCCGGAGTGAAAGGGATCAAAGGATTTGGGGGGAAGGCAGGGTCAGGTTACTGAATTCAATGATCAGTCATGATCAAAATGAATGATGGAGCAGGGCTTGAAGGGCCAAATGGCCTCCGCCTGCTCCTATCTTCTATGTTTCTAGTAGATATTAACAATGGCACCAAACTGTGGCATCATTAATCAGTCCAAAATTTTCTTTGATAAGAAAGAATATACTTTCCAGAGAGGGGGTGCAGCAGAAGTTCACTAGGCCGATACCACGGCTGGTGGGACTGTCCAGGAGGAGACATTGTGTCAATTGGGCCTATTCACTTGAATTTAGAAGGATGAGAGGGGATTTGATTGAAGTATGAAGTTCTCGAGGCTGGACAGACTAGATGCAGGGAGGATGTTTCCCCAGTTGGGGAATCCAGAACCTGGGGCACGGTTTCAGGATACGAGGTAGACAATTTGGGATTAGGATAAGGAATGATTTCTTCACTCAGTGAGAAGTGAACCTGTGGAATTCTATATCACAGAAAGTTATGGAGGCCAGGGCCCAATTTTACCATTGCATTGCGCCTATTTTTGGACACGAAAACTTGGTAAAGTCGGACATGAGGCGAGGTAGCGCAATTCACGCCCACCTCTGCGCCAGTTCCCCCTTTACCGAGACCCAAAAATGGCCTCAATCACAACTGCATCTGAAATGTAATGAGCTGCACACTCAAATTTCCAGCACTTTCCCCTTTACCACAGTGTTCACCCATCAGGAATGGACACAAAGCAACATGCTCCATTGGCTCTGTCAGTGAGGGTTAGTGAGGAAGTAAATGCGTCCGCTGCCATTCTGCCTGTGATCAATGGAAGGGAAGTGGGAGGGTGGGGGTTGCAATCGGTTTGTGTGGCAGAGGGGGTGGGGGGAATAAGGGGTCAGTAATGCTGTGAGAGTGGGGCAATGTCTGTGCAGGCTAGGGGAGGCATTATCCGGCCTGGGAGTGATGTGGCAGGGGAGCAGCATTCTATCATTTTTTTTCTGCGCGTGTGCAGTTGGAGACTCTGATCAGAGCTGTATGATTTGGGGCACGGTAAGCCCCGCCCGCAGCTTGTGCAGTGTTGAGTGGGATTGTTATTTTCTCGGGCAGTGTGCGTATGGAGGTGCCTGAGAACGGGTCTAGAATTCAGATCTGAAACACCCAGAATTAAATTGATAAAATAGGTGCTAGGTCACTGAACGTATTCAAGAAAGAGATAATGTTTTAGATTTTAATAGCATCAAGGAATATGGGGGGAAGGACAAGCTATGATCATATTAAATAGTGGAGGAGACTTGAAGGGCCAAACGGCCTACTCCTGCCCTAGTTTCTGCCAATGAGGCAATTAAGCTTATCTCTATTTTAAATTAAGAAAAGAGGCTGTGTATTGTAACAGGAATGGTACGGACAGGGAATATCTCATCCTGAGACGATTGTTGCCCATTCTTTGCACAGAGGCTCCAAGGTAACAATGACTGTTTCTGTATCTACTTCCTTAATTCTAAAGGATCATAAACTTACACCAATTCTACTGACTGATCGCATATTTCCAATGATGTCTGTGTTCCCCTTTAGCAAACATTGATCAAATCACCCCTGAATCTTTTAAATTCCAGGAATATAAGATGATTCCCATTTTCCCATTGAGCTGGGCCGTGAGATTTTCACATGGATTTGTGGGGTTAAAGCACACATCTCACAAGCATCTCCCAGTGCCAGATTTCCCGCAGCCTCAGTTCCGCATCAGAAATCAGCAGAGCGGTGCAGAAATCATTGAAATGGTCATTTTAAAATCATTTAAATGAGATTAGTGGGTGGGCACTAAAGACTCTGCCAGCCTCCTCCCCCCTCACACCAAAGTGGTTCACTCCAGCGGGGATTACACTCACTCCCCCCTAACAGGGAACTAGTGGTCCGGCCCCACTGGCGTGAGGGTGAGGGCGATGGGGGAGCACTACCCCCTGGGAACTGCCCATCAGACAGGCTGGAGGATGGGCCTGATGGGGGTGGGAGCCTAATGGGGAGGGGTGTAGTGGGAGATTGGTGGGGGTGTCACACTGCCTCTCTGCATAGGTAAAGTCTGGCAACACCAATTTTAAATCCAACTGATTTATTTGACAGTAAATCCACGAGCTTTCGGCCTTTGTGGCCTTCGTCAGGTGAATGAAGTGTTCTGGTCTCCAAAAGCACACATATCAGCACAGTTTACAGATTGCTGATTAGAATGCGAATCCTTACACCTAACCTGCTATTCAAGTCTTAAAGTAGCTAACAGCAGAGGTCAGAGGGATGTGTATTGTCTCCAGACAGCACAGTAAGTGAGGTTTTTTGCTAACCCAGGCAAGTCATGGGGGTACAGATAGTGTGACATGAAGCCAAGATCCCTGTTAAGACCGTCCTCATGTGTGCAGAACTTGGCTATCAATCTCTGCTCAGCGACTCCGCGCTGTCGTGTGTCGTGAAGGCCCCCTTGAAGAACATTTACCCAAAGGTCGGAGGCCTTTGGGTGACAGACAAAGAACAAAACAGCACAGGAAACAGGCCCTTCAGCCCAACGAGCCCGCGCCGCCACCCCAATGTTCCCACCTCTACCTGTAATCCCTGTCTATGTTTATAGATCAATGGATTAAAAACCAAATTTGAGACAATTTAGGGAGAATTTGTTTTGCCATTTAGCCTAAGAGCACATCTTTGGGATGTGTGAGGAAACCGGAGCACCCGGAGAAAACCCACGCAAGCACGGGGAGAATGCGCAAACTCCCACAGACACAGGCCCAAATCCATGTATCTGCACAGCACAGCGATAGTCACTGAGCTGTCGTGTTGCACATCAAATGGTCCAGGTCAAGCGTACACTAACGACGTGAAGCACTAGGATACTCTCGAAAAAAGTCCAAGAGCAGCCCTCTCACGACCCATCGTGTGTATGCCCCTCGTTAGACAACAAGGTGGACCAAAGCACCTGTAGGATAAAAACAAGTAAATCAATATCATCATCTATTTACACACTTCCCAGGGACTCCCAAGGCTCATGATCCCTATTTTAAATCAGTTTTCTATACTCCTCCATTCCCATTCTGTTCATGTGCCCATCTAAGTATTTCTTAAATAACTCCAGAGTACCTGCCTCTACCACTTTACTTGGCAGCACATTCTATACCCCCACCACCCTCTGTGTGGAAAAACTCCCTCTAGCATCCAAATTATACCTTACCCCCCTCACCCTAAGCCCGTGATCCTTTGTGCTATTTGAGTCCATCCTAGGAAAAAACTTAACTCTGTTTACTCTATATATACCCCTCATAATCTTGTACACCTCTATTAGATCTCCTCTAAGTCTATGTCTTTCTAAGGAAAACAGTCCCAATTTGCCTAACCTCTCCTTGTAACTCAGACCTTCCATACCAGGCAGCATCCTGGTAAACCTCCTCTGCACTCTCTCCAGAGTCTCCACGTCCTTCTGGTAATAAGGCGACCAGAATTGGATGCAGTATTCCAAATGAGGTCTAACCAACATTTTATACAACTGCAACATTAAAGGCCAGCTCTTGTACTCTATACCCCTTCCTATAAAGGCTAACATACCATATGCTTTCTTCACAACCTTCTCCACTTGCTCTGCCATCTTCAGAGACTTGTTCACCTGCACCCCCAGGTCCCTCTGCATTTCTACACTCTTAATAGGCCTACCTTTTATCATATACCTCCCCGCTACATTCTTTCTCCCAAAATGCATCACCTCACATTCATCAGGATTGAATTCCATCTGCCATCTATCTGCCCAAGCCACCAGCCTATCTATGTCCTGCTGCATCGCCTGACAATGCTCCACACTATCCGCACATCCAGCCATCTTTGTATCATCTGCAAAGACGCCTCCAGACGCTGAAAGATGCCCTCGTGAGAACAGGATATGGCGCTCGACTGATCGATCGACAGTTCCAACGTGCCACAGCGATAAACTGCACTGACCTCCTCAGAAGACGAACATGGGACACGGTGGACAGAGTACCCTTTGTTGTCCAGTACTTCCCCAGAGCGGAGAAGCTACGACATCTTCTCCTGAATCTTCAACATATCATTGATGACGATGAACATCTCGCTAGGGCCATCCCCACCCCCCCCCTTCTTGCTTTCAGACAACCGCACAACCTCAAACAGATCATTGTTCGCAGCAAACTACCCAACCTTCAGGAGAACAGTGACCACAATACCACACAACCCTGCCACAGCAACCTCTGCAAGACATGCCGGATCATTGACATGGACGACATCATCAAATGTGAGAATACCATTCACCAGGTACACGGTACATACTCTTGCGACTTGGCCAACGTTGTCTACCTTAACACGTTGCAAGAAAGGGTCGATAACTTTGCTGGGTGTATTCTACAGGCCGCCCAATAGCGACAGGGATGTTGAGGTGCAGATAGGGAAACAGATCCTAGACAGATGTAGAAATAACAGGGTTGTCGTGATGGGAGATTTCAATTTCCCAAACATCGACTAGAATATCCCAAGAGTAAGGGGTTTGGATGGTGTGGAGTTTGTTAGGTGTGTTCAGGAAGGTTTCCTGATACAGTACGTGGAAAAGCCTACGAGAGGAGAGGCTGTACTTGACCTGGTGCTTGCTAACGAGCCAGGGCAGGTGTCGGATCTCACGGTAGGTGAGCATCTTGGGAATGGAGATCACAATTCTCTCTCTTTCACGATAGCGATGGAAAGAGATAGGATCAGGCAGGGTAGGAAGGTGTATGTCTGGAGTAAGGGGAAATATGAAAACATTAGGCAGGTAATTGGACGAATAAACTGGAAAGAGGCGTTCTTGGGGAAAAGTACAGAAGGAAAGTGGCGGATATTCAAGGAATGTTTGTCTGGGGCACTGCAAGACAATGTTCTGAGGAGTCAAGGAGGTTCTGGTAGGACGCGGGAACCGTGGTGCATAAAGATAGTGGTGAACCTAGTTAGGAAGAAACAAAAGGTATATAAAAGGTTCAGAGAGCTAGGGGATGTTAGGGATCTAGAGGAGTATAAGGTGTGTAGAACGGAACTTAAAAAGGAAATTAGGAGAGCCAGAAGGGGTCATGAGAAGGCCTTGGCGGGTAAGATTAAGGAGAATCCCAAGGCCTTTTACAAATATGTGAAAAGTAAAAGGATGAGAAGAGAAGGGATAGGACCTATAAAAGGTGAAGGGAGAAAAGTCTGTGTAAATCTGGAAGAAATGGCAGAGGTGCTTAACAAGTATTTTGCCTCGATATCCATGGTGGAAAGTGATCTGGGAGGTTGTACTGCAGGTTTGCGGCATACGGAAAAGATTGAGTATGTGGATGTTAGGAAAGAGGATGTGTTAGACCTGTTAAATTCTACCAAGATAGACAAGTTGCCAGGACCGGATGGGATAGAACATAGAACATAGAACATTACAGCACAGAACAGGCCCTTCGGCCTTCGATGTTGCGCCGACCAATATAAAAAGCAATGCCCCTCCAAACTACACCATTCCCTTCTCTTCCATATACTTATCAACTAACCTCTTAAACGCCACCAAACTTGGCGCATCTACAACTGCGCAGGCAGGGCATTCCACTCCCTAACCACCCTCTGGGTAAAGAACCTACCTCTGATGTCCATCCTATAACTATCACCCCTTAATTTAAAGCTGTGTCCCCTCGTGCTAGCTTTCTCCATCCTAGAAAAAGGCTATCACTGTCCACCCTATCTAAACCTCTAATCATCTTATATGTTTCAATAAGGTCTCCTCTTAGCCGCCTTCTTTCTAACGAAAACAACCTCAAATCCTCAGCCTCTCTTCATAAGACCTGCCCTCCATACCAGGCAACATCCTGGTAAACCTCTTCTGTACCCTCTCCAATGCCTCCACATCTTTCTTATAATGTGGGGACCAGAACTGCACACAATACTCCAAGTGCAGCCGCACTATAGTTTTGTACAGTTGCAACATGACGTTGCGGCTCCGAAATTCAATCCCCCTACCAATAAAGCTAAGACTCCGTATGCCTTCTTAACAACCTTATCGACTTGACTGCCTACTTTCAGGGATCTATGCACAAATACACCAAGATCCCTCTGTTCATCAACACTATTAAGAATCCTACCATTAGCCCTATACTCTACACATTTATTTTTCCTGCCAAAGTGCATTACCTCACACTTTTCCACATTAAACTCCATTTGCCACCTCTTGGCCCAGCTCTGCAACTTGTCCAAGTCACTCTGCAAACTATAACACCCCTCTTCACTATCTGGATGTACCCCAGGTTATTGTGGGAGGTGAGGGAAGTGGTTGCAGAGCCCCTGGTGATGATATTTTCATCATCCATGCGAACGGGAGAGGTTCCAGAGGATTGGAGGATTGCGGATGTGGTTCCTATCTTTAAGAAAGGGAACAGGGATAGTCCAGGAAATTACTGACCAGTGAATTTGACTTCAGTGGTTGGTAAGCTGATGGAGAGGCTTCTGAGGGATAAGATATATGAACATTTGCAGAAGTTTAGAATGATCAAAAATAGTCAGCATGGTTTTGTCAAGGGCAGGTCATGCCTTATGAACCTAGTTGAGTTCTTCGAAAATGTGACTGAACAGATTGACAAAGGAAGAGGGGTGGACGTAGTGTACATGGACTTTAGCAAGGCTTTAGCAAGATAAGGTCCCCTATGCAAGGCTTCTGGAGAAGGTGAGAGGGCATGGGATCCAAGGGGCTTTGGCCTCGTGGATCCAGAACTGGCTTTTCGGCAGAAGGCAGAGAGTGGTTGTGGATGGGTCTTGTTCTGCATGGAGGTCGGTCACCAGTGGAGTGCCCCAGGGATCTGTTCTGGGACCCCTGCTGTTTGTCATTTTCAAAAATGACCTGGATGAGGAAGTGGAGGGATGGGTTAGTACGTTCACCGACGATACAAAGGTCGGTGGTGTTGTGGATGGTCTGGAGGGATGTCAAAAGTTGCAGCGGGACATAGACAGGATGCAAGACTGGGCGGAGAAGTGGCAGATGGACTACAACGTGGATAAATGTGTAGTGGTCCATTTTGGCAGGAATAATGGGATGAAGGAGTACAATATAAGGGGTAGGAGTCTTAGCTGTGTTATAGAGCAGAAGGACCTCGGGGTCCGGGTCCATAGGACTCTTAAATCGGCCTCGCAGGTGGAGGAAGTGGTCAAGAAGGCATACGGTGTACTGGCCTTCATTAATCAAGGAATAGAGTTTGGGAGTCAGGAGGTAATGATGCAGCTCTATAAGACTCTTGTCAGACCCCACTTGGAGTATTGTGCGTAGTTCTGGTCGCCTCACTATAGGAAGGATGTAGAGGCTATCGAGAGAGTGCAGAGGAGATTTACAAGGATGCTGCCTGGATTGGGAGACAGGCCTTATGAAGATAGGTGGAGGGAGCTGGGACTCTTTTCACTGGAGAGACGTAGGTTGAGAGGCGACCTGATAGACGTTTATAAAATGTTGAGAGGAATAGATAGGGTGGACTCTCAGAGACTATTTCCCCGAGCTGAAATGGTCACTAAGAGAGGACACAGATTTAAGGTGCAGAGAAGCAAATACAGAGGGGATGTTAGGGGTAGGTTTTTCACTCAGAGGGTGGTGAGTGAATGGAATCGGCTGCCATCGGAGGTTGTATGAGTTATAGGACGGATATCAGAGGGTATGAGTTATAGGACGGATATCAGAGGTAGGTTCTTTACTCAAAGAGTGATTAGGGAGTGGAATGCCCTGCCTGCAGCTGTTGTGGATGCGCCAAGTTTGGTGGCGTTTAAGAGTTTAGTTGATAAGTATATGGATGAGAAGGGAATGGTTTAGTTAGGAGGGGCATTGCTTTTTATTTTGGTCGGCACAACATCGAAGGCCGAAGGGCCTGTTCTGTGCTGTATTGTTCTATGTTCTATGTTCTATGTTCAAACTCACTGGGGTCTTTTAAAAGACTTCTGGATGAGTATATGGAAACGAATAGGATAGGGGGTTATAGATAGGTCTGTGGATTGGTAGATGTAATGGGCGCAACTCGTGGGCTGAAGGGCCTGTTTGTGCTGTATTCTTAAAAAAAAAGTCCCAAAGCATGGTACATTGGGGAGACCATGCAGACACTATGACAGAGGATGAATGAACATCGCTCAACTACCACCAGGCAAAACAGTTCCTTTCTTGTGGACGAACACTTCAGCAGTCACGGGTATTCGGCCTCTGACCTTCGGGTAAATGTTCTTCAAGGGGGCCTTCACCACACACGACAGCGCAGAGTCGCTGAGCAGAGACTGATAGCCAAGTTCCGCACACATGAGGACGGTCTTAACAGGGATCTTGGCTTCGTGTCATACTATCTGTAACCCCCATGACTTGCCTGGGTTAGCAAAAAACCTCACTTACTGTGCTGTCTGGAGACAATACACATCCCTCTGATCTCTGCTGTTAGCTACTTTAAGACTTGAATAGCAGGTTAGGTGTAAGGATTCGCATTCTAATCAGCAATCTGTAAACTGTCTATGCTGATATGTGTGCTTTTGGAGACCAGAACACCTCATTCACCTGACGAAGGCCACAAAGGCTGAAAACTCGCGGATTTACTATCAAATAAATCAGTTGGATTTAAAATTGGTGTTACCAGGCTTTACTGAGTTTACCCCAGTCCAACGCCAACATCTCTACAACATCTCTGCATAAGGATCAGTGCCAGACGCGGCTGGGCGTGGAGGACGTGGCATTGGAGGGGGAAGTGGGGGTAATTGTCCGGGGTGAAATCAGTGGGGGGGTGGGTGCTAGAGATCAGGCAGTTTGGGAGGGGTCACAGCTGGGGCCAGGAATAGTTGGGGGGCCAGCAAACGGAGCATGGAGGGGGTGGGTACAGGAGCCGGACTTGTGGGGATCACTGGGCTGGCCAGCATTTGGGAGGCCAATAAAGAGGGAGGCTGTCAGTGCAGGATTACTGAGCATGTGCCGATCCCAGTGCCGACAGATCCCGATTCTGACTGAATCTGGTGCCAATCGATCCCAGCGCCGATAGGTCAGTGCGTGCGCAGTGATCCGCTCAGTGATCCAGTCAGTGCGCTGCTTTCAGACTTTCCAGCAGGGATAGGCTCTGCCTCTAGTTTTTAATGATATTCGCACTGCTAGCCTCTGCAGTGCACAGAGTGTAATTTACTCCACTTTTCCCACAAATTCAACACTTTTTGACAGATGTTTTGGGAGAATTCCATCTGCCATCTTTGTAATTTAGTATTTAATGCTGGGATTGGTCTTGTGAACGTGCCCTGTACTCTCTCCAAGGTTAATCTATACAGAGGGCTGATACCAGGGCACTTCCTGTCAGCCAGTGTATAGAGATAACATCTCTGGCTGTGTCAGAGCTCGGCTCACCCTCATTTTCATAGCTTAAAATAATCTCACCGGACACAGTTCAAAGTAAATGTTTATTGTACCGCCTGTTATATTTTACAGCACAAACCCACTGTCCTGCATCCCCATCTCTCAGGTCCTCATCCTGGTGCTCAGGACCTCACAGTGACTGCTGACTGTCCACAGAGACCCACTACGTAGAAACATAGAAACTAGAAGCAGGAGGAGGCCATTTGGCCCTTTCAGCCTGCTGTGCCATTCATTTTGATCATGGCTGATCATCAAATTCAATATCCTGATCCCCCATCCTCCCATATCCCTTGATCCTTTAGCCCCAAGAGCTATATTTAATTTCTTCTTGAAATCAGACAATGTTTTGGCCTCAACTACTTTCTGTGAGAGTGAATTCCACACATTGACCACCCTCTGGATGAAGAAATTTCTCCTCACCTCAGTTCTAAAAGGTTTATTCCTTATCCTCAAACTATGACCCCTAGTTCTGGACTCCCCCATCATTGGGAACATTTTTTCTGAATCTATCAGATCTATCAGATCCCCTCTCACTCTTCTAAACTCCAGTGAATATAATCCTAACCGACTTACTATCTCCTCACATGACAGATCTGCCATCCCAGGAATCAGCCTGGTAAACCTTCTCTGTGCTCTCTCTACAGCAAGGAACATCCTTCCTCAGATAAGGACACCAAAACTGCATATAATACTCCAGGTGTGGCCTCACCAACACCCTGTACAACTGCAGCAAAACATCCCTATCCCTGTATCAAATCCTCTCACTACAAAGGACAACATACCATTTGCCTTCTTTACTGCCTGCTGTATCTGCATGCTTACTTTCAGTGACTGATACACGAGGACTCCAAGGTCTCGCTGAGTATCCAAATCTCTCAATTTACACCCATTCAAATAATAATCTGTCTTCCTATTATTGCTACCAAAGTGAATAACCTCACATTTATCCACATTGTACTGCATCTGCCATGCAGATTCCCACACACTCAGCCTGTCCAAATCACACTGAAGCATTTCTGCATCCTCCTCATAGCTCACCCTCCCACCCAACTTTGTATCATCTGCAAATTTGGAGATAATATATTCAGTTCCCTCTTCCAAATCATTAATATATAATGTGAACAGTTAGGGTCCAGCACAGATCCCTGAGGAACCCCACTAGTCACTGACTGCCAATCAGAAAAAGACCTATTTATACCAACTCTTTGTTTCCTATTTGCTATCTGTTCATTTCAAGACATTACTTGTAATCACATGTGCTTTAGCTTTACACAGTAGTGTGTTATGTGAGACCTTGTCAAAAGCCTTCTGAAAATCTAAATAAACCACATCCACTGGTTCTCTTCAGTCAGCTCTAGTAGTTATATCCTCAAACTTCCAATAGATTTGTCAAGTGTAATTTCCCTTTTGTAAATCCATGCTGACTTTGTCTGATTGTACCCCTGCCTTCCAAATGCAGAGTTATTAAATCTATGATTTTTAACAACATCCCCCGTACCAACATTAGGTTCACTCGTCTATAGTTCCCTGTTTTCCCTCTACCTCCCCATGTGAATAGTGGGCTTACATTAGTGACCCACCAATCTGTAGGAACTGTTCCAGAACCCAGAGAATTTTGGAAAATAGCCACCAATGGAGTTACTATTTCCAGGCCCCTTCCTTCAGTTCTCTGGGATGAAGATTATCAGGACCTGGAGATTTATCCACCTTTAATCCCATCAATTTTCCTAAAACCATTTCTCTCCTAACACTGATTTCCCTCAGCTCCTCACTAAAACAAGTTTCTCTCAGCACTTCTGGTACATTATTCATATCTTCCTCTGTGACTATGAGGGGCTGACATTTTTTTGTTAATCTTTCTTTCTTTACATATCTATAGAAATTTTTAATCAGTGTTTAGGTTTCCCACTAGCTTACTTTCATACTCTATTTTTCCCTTCTTAATCAATCCCTTAGTCCTCTTTTGCTGAATTTTAAACTGCTCCCAATCCTCAGGCTCTTTCTTGCCAGTTTGTATGTTTTTTCCTTGTTTCTGATACTCTCTCTAATTTCCCTGTAAGTCATGGTTTGGCCATAATTCCCTGACCATTCTTATGCCAAACAAGAGTTCACCTATTGGTTCATAGAGGTCATAGAGGTCAACAGCATGGAAATGTTCCCTTTGGCTAACTTGTCCATGCCACCCTTTTTTTAAAAAAAAACCCTAAGCTAATCCCAATTGACCGCAGTTGGCTCATATCCCTCTACACCCATCATACCTATACTATCTAACTATCTAAACACTTTTTAAAAGATAAGATTGTACCCACCTCTGCTAATACCTCTGGCACCTTGTTGCAGACACTCACTGCCCTCCGTGAAAAAATTGCCCCTCTGGACCCTTTTGTATCTCTCCCCTCTCACCTTAAACCTATGCTCTCTAGTTTTAGGCTCCCCTACCTTTGGGAAAAGATATTGACTATTTAGCTGACCTGTGCCCCTCATTATTTTATGAACATCTATAAGGTCATCCCTCAGCCTCCTACACTCCAGAGAAACAAGTCACAGTCTATCCAGCCTCTGGCTTGCATAGACTGGCTTGGCCATAGAAGAGAGGGTAGCAGTAGAGGGGTCTTTTTCCGGTTGGAAGTCTGTGACTAGTGGTGTTCCGCAGGGCTCTGTACTGAGACCTCTGCTGTTTGTGATGTATATAAATGATCTGGAAGAAAGTGTAGCTGGTGTGATCAATAAATTTGCAGATGAGGTTTATGATGACCTGATAGAGGTTTATAAAATGTTGAGAGGAATAGATAGGGTGGACTCTCAGAGACTATTTCCCCAAGCTGAAATGGTCACTATGACAGGACACAGATTTAAGGTGCAGGGAAGCAAATACAAAGGAGATGTCAGGGATAGGTTTTTCACTCAGAGGGTGGTAAGTGAATGGAATCGGCTGCCGTCGGAGGTTGTTGAGGCAAACTCACTGGGCTCTTTTAAGAGACTTCTGGATGAGTATATGGAAAAGAATAGGATAGGGGGTTATAGATAGGTCTGTGGATTGGTAGATGTAATCGGCGCAACTCGTGAGCCGAAGGGCCTGTTTGTGCTGTGTTGTTCTATGTTCTATGTTCTATGACGCAAAGATTGCTGGACTTGCAGGTAGCAACGAACATTGCCAGAGAATACAGCAGGATATAGATAGGATGGAAAATTGGGCAGAGAAATGGCAGATGGAATTTAATCCAGATAAATGCAAAGTGATACATTTTGGTGGAACTAATGTAGGAGGGAGCTATACAATAAATGGCAAGGCCATCAGGAGTATAGAGACATAGAGGGACCTGGGTGTGCAAGTCCACAGATCCTTAAAGGTGGCAACACAGGTGGAGAGGGTAGTGAAGAAGGCATATGGCATGCTTGCTTTATTGGACAGGGCACAGAGTATAAAAATTGGTGTATGATGTTGCAGCTACATAGAACATTGGTTAGGTCACATTTGGAGCACTGTGTCCAGTCCTGGTCACCACACTATCAGAAGGATGTAGAGGCTTTGGAGAGAGTGCAGAAAAGGTTTACCGGGATGTTGCCTGGTATGGAGGGTCTTAGCTATGAGGAGAGATTGGGCAAACTGGGGTTGTTCTCCCTGGAAAGACGGAAAATGAGGGGGGACATAATAGAGGTGTATAAAATTATGAAGGGCATTAAAAGGGTGAACAGTGGGAAACTTTTTCCCAAGTCAGAGGTGACGAACACAAGGGGTCACAAGTTCAAGATGGGGGCAGGGGGGGCGAGGCTTAACAAAGATGTCAGAGGGAATTATTTTACACAGAAGATGGTGGGGGCCTGGAGTACAGTACCAAGAAAGGTGGGAGAGGCAGACACGCTGGGATTATTTAAGACTTATCTGGATAACCACATGGACAGACTGGGGATGGAGGGATACAAACGAATAGTCTAGTTGCAAGCATGAGCGGCACAGGCTTGGAGGGCCGAAGGGCCTGTTTCCTGTGCTGTATTGTTCTTTGTTCTCTTTTTATAACTCAATCCATCTAGTCCTGGTAGAGTCCTAGTAAACATTTCTGCACTCTTTCTAGTTGAATAATATCCTTTTTATAATAGGGTGACTAGAATTGTACACAGTATTCCAAGTGTGACCTTACCAATGTCTTGTACAACTTCAACAAAACATACCAATTCCTGTCTTCAATGTTCTAACCAATGAAACCAAGCATCCGAATGCCTTCTTCACCACTCTGTCCACCTGTGACTCCACTTTCAAGGAGTTATGAACCTGTAGTAAGGTGGAGTTCGGTTACAAGTGGTGTACTTCAGGGGTCTGTTTTGGGGCCCCTGCTGTTTGTAATTTTTATAAATGATCTGGATGAGGGTATTGAAGGATGGATTAGTAAATTTGCAGATGACACTAAAGTCGGTGGAGTGATAGATAGCGAAGAGGGGTGTTATAGTTTGCAGAGAGACTTGGACAAGTTGCAGAGCTGGGCCGAGAGGTGGCAAATGGAGTTTAATGTGGAAAAGTGTGAGGTAATGCACTTTGGCAGGAATAATAAATGTGTAGAGTATAGGCTAATGGTAGGATTCTTAATAGTGTTGATGAACAGAGGGATCTTGGTGTATTTGTGCATAGCTCCCTGAAAGTAGGCAGTCAAGTCGATAAGGTTGTTAAGAAGGCATACGGAGTCTTAGCTTTTATTGGTAGGGGGGATTGAATTTCGGAGCCGCAACGTCATGTTGCAACTGTACAAAACTCTAGTGCGGCCGCACTTGGAGTATTGTGTGCAGTTCTGGTCCCCGCAGTATAAGAAAGATGTGGAGGCATTGGAGATGGTACAGAGGAGGTTTACCAGGATGTTGCCTGGTATGGAGGGCAGGTCTTATGAAGAGAGGCTGAGGGATTTGAGGTTGTTTTCGTTAGAAAGGAGGCGGCTAAGAGGGACCTAATCGAAACATATAAGATGATTAGAGGTTTAGATAGGGTGGACAGTGATAGCCGTTTTCCTAGGATGGAGAAAGCTAGCACGAGGGGACACAGCTTTAAATTAAGGGGTGATAGTTATAGGACGGATATCAGAGGTAGGTTCTTTACCCAAAGTGTGGTTCGGGAGTGGAATGCCCTGCCTGCAGCAGTTGTAGATGCGCCAAGTTTGGTGGCGTTTAAGAGGTTTGTTGATAAGTATATGGAAGAGAAGGGAATGGTTTAGTTTGGAGGGTCATTGCTTTTTATAATGGTCGGCGCAACATTGAAGGCCGAAGGGCCTGTTCTGTGCTGTAATGTTCTATGTTCTATGTTCTATGTTCCCCTAGATCTCTTTGTCCTGTAATTTTCCCCAATGCCCTACCATTAACTGAGTAAGTCTTGCCCTAGTTCAATCTACCAAAATGCTTCACCTCACATTTGTCCAAATTAAACTCCATCTTCCATTTGTCAGCCCACTGGCCCAATTGACAAAGACTCCATTGCAAGATCCCATTGTTCTTTAAATGCCTGCTATTGCCTGTCCACCATCTTTTCTTTCAGTAATGTTTCCCAATTCACCATGGCCAATTCATGCCTCATACCAAGATAGTTCATAAGAACATAAGAAATAGGAGCAGGAGTAGGCCATCTAACCTCTCGGGCTTGCCCCGCCATTCAACAAGATCATGGCTGATCTGCACTGATTCAGTTCCACTTTCCTGCTTTCTCCCCATAACGTTTAATTCCCTTGTCTATCAGAAACCTATCTACCCGTGAGTTCTACATATTCAATGAGGTAGCCTCCACCAGTTCAATGGGCAGAGAATTCCAAAGATTCACTACCCTCTAGAACACAGAACATTACAGCGCAGTACAGGCCCATCGGCCCTCGATGTTGCGCCGACCAGTGGAACCAATCTAATGACCCTCTAACCTCTGATCAACAGGCTCGTTGGGCCGAAGGGCCTGTTTCCCGTGCTGTTTTGTTCTTTAATAATTCTTCTTCTTTAATCTCCCCCGTGCATACAGAGAATGAAGGGGGACCTAATAGAGGTGTACAAAATTATGAAGGGCATAGATAGGGTGAAACAGGTTAGAGGTGACAAACACAAGGGGTCACAGGTTCAAGGTGAGGAGGGCGAGGTTTAACACAGATGTCAGAGGGATGTATTTTACACAGAGGGTGGTGGGGGCCTGGAATGCGCTGCCAAGCAAGGTGGTGGAGGCAGACATGCTGGGATCATTTAAGACTTATCTGGATAACCACATCAGCAGACTGGGAATGGAGGGATACAAATGAACGGTCTAGTTGGAAACATGAGCAGCTCAGAATTGGAAGGCTGAAGGGCCTGTTTCCTGTGCTGTATTGCTCTTTGTTCTCTTTTTATAACTCAACCCATCAAGCCCTGGTAGTATCCTAGTAAATATTTAATCGTTACTAAATATTAGTAAATTTTAAACATGTCTGCCAGGACTCCTGCAAGTTCAACACTAGCCTCTCTCAAGGTCCGTGGAAATACCCTGTCAGGTCCTGAGTTTTATCCATGCTGATTTGCCTCAAGACAGCCAGCACCTCCTCTCCTTTAATCTGTAAATGTTCCATAACCTCCTTAGCTGTTTGCCTAATTTCTGTTGGCTCCATGCCCATTTCTTCAGTAAATACAGATACAAAAAACCCATTTAGTATCTCCCTCATCTCTTTTGGTTCCATACACAGTCTACCACTCTGGTCTTCAAGAGGACCAATTTTATCTCTCACTATCCTTTTGCTCCTAACATACCTATAGAAGCTCTTTGGATTTTCCTTCACTCTGTCTGCCAAAGCAACCTCATGTCTTCTTTTAGCCCTCCTGATTTCCCTCTTAAGTAGCTTCTTGCACTTTTTATACTCCCCATGGGAGGAATATTGCCAGAAAAGTGAGTCATTAGTGGAATTCAGGATGAGAAGAGCAGTGTTTCATTAAACAAAGTGAGGTTGGAGAGTCCGAAGAAAAATGGGAGTAGGAGTGGATGATGAGTACATATGGATGATATTGGAATAGTGAAGGTTAGATGGGAATTAGATTGATTTCACAGGTCAGCGCAACATCGAGGGTCAAAGGGCCTGTACTGCACTGTAATGTTCTATGAGCATCTGATCTGTTCCTTGCTGCCTGTACATTTCATACAAATCTCTCTTTCTCTTAGTCAGTGTTACAATCTCCCTCGAGAACCAAGGTTCCTTATTCCTATTTACTTTGCCTTTAATCCTGACAGGAACATACAAACTCTGCACTCTCAAAATTTCTCCTTTGAAGATCTCCGGCTTTCCATTTACATCCTTATCAGAGAACATCCTTATCCACACTTCCTAAATCCCTTCTCATTTCATCAAATTTCGCCTTTTTCCTGTTCAGAACTTCAACCCGAGGACCAGATCTATCCTTATCTATGATCAGGTTGAAACTAATGGCATTATGATCACTGGATCCAAAGTGTTCTCTCACACTCACATCCATCACTTGCCCTAATTCATTTTCCAATAGGGGATCCAATATCGCATCCTCTCTAGTTGGCACCTCTATATACTGACGTAGAAAATTCTCCTGAACACATTTTACAAACTTACCCCATCTAAACCTTTAACAGTGCGCAAGTCCCAATCTATATATGGAAAATTAATACTAAAACAACTTTCTGTTTTCGATAGTTGTCTGCTATCTCTCTGCTGATTTGCTCCTCCAATTCTCTGACTATTAGGTGGTCTATAATACAACCCCATTAATGTGGTCACACCCTTCTTGTTTCTCAGCTCCACCCACATGGTCTCTGTAGACAAGCTCCCTAATATATTCTCACCTTCAGTATCAGAACATTCTCTGAACTCCTTCCAAGACCAATATATCCTTTTGCAATTAAGGGGACTAAATTGCACGCAGTACTCCAGCTGCGGCTTCACTAGTGCTTTGGTTCCCTTTATCAAGATTCAGGACCCTGTCTCAGAATCAACTACATTAATATTCAGCTCAATCCTATCACACAAATCAACCTCCCATCCATTGACTCTGTCTACATTTCCCGCTGCCTTGGAAAAGCAGCCAATATAATTAATGACCCCATGCACCCCAGACATTCTCGCTTCTGCCTTCTTCCGTCAGGAAGAAGATGCAAAAGTCCAAGGTCACGTACCGACCGACTCAAGAGCAGCTTCTTCCCTGCTGCCCTCAGATTTTTGGATGGATCTGCCTTGCATTCAATTGATCTTTCTCTACAGCCTAGCTATGAATGTAACACAACATTCTGCACTGTCTTCTTTCCTTTTCTATGAACAGTATGCTTTGTCTGTGTAGCATGCAAGAAACAATACTTTACACTGTATGTTAATACATAGAACACAGAAGATAGAACATTACAGCGCAGAACAGGCCCTTCGGCCCTTGATGTTGCGCCGACCAATTAAGAAAAAGCAATGACCCTCTAACCTAAACCATTCCCTTTTCGTCCATAAACTTATCTACTAACCTCTTAAACGCCACCAAACGTGGCGCATCTACAGCTGATGCAGGCAGGGCATTCCATATCCTTACCACCCTCTGGGTACAGAACCTACCTCTGATATCTGTCCTATAACTACCACGCCTTAATTTAAAGCTATGTCCCCTCGTGCTAGCTTTCTCCATCCTAGGAAAAAGGCTATTACTGTCCACCCTATCTAAACCTCTAATCATCTTACATATTTCAATAAGGTCTCCTCTTAGCCGCCTTCTTTCTAACGAAAACAACCTCAAATCCCTCAGCCTCTGACCTGCCCTCCATACCAGGCAACATCCTGGTAAACCTCCTCTGTACCCTCTCCAATGCCTCCACATCTTTGTTATAATGTGGGGACCAGAACTGTACACAATATTCCAAGTGCGGCCGCACTAGAGTTTTGTACAGTTGCAACATGACGTTGCGGCTCCAAAATTCAATCCCCCTACCAATAAAAGCTAAAACTCCATATGCCTTCTTAACAACCTTATCGACTTGATTGCCAACTTTCAGGGATCTATGCATATATACACCAAGATCCCTCTGTTCTTCAACACTATTGAGAGTCCTACCATTAGCCCTATACTCTAGACATTTATTATTCCTGCCAAAGTGCATTACCTCACACTTTTCCGCATTAAACTCCACTTGCCACCTCTCGGCCCAGCTCTGCAACTTGTCCAAGTCTCTCTGCAAACTATAGCACCCCTCTTCACTATCTACCACTCCTCCGACTTTGGTGTCATTCGCAAATTTACTAATCTATCCTTCAATACCCTCATCCAGATCATTTATAAAATTACAAACAGCAGGGACCCCAAAACAGATCCCTGAGGTACACCACTTGTAACCGAACTCCACGATGAATAACTTCCATCAACCACCAGCCTCTGTCTTCTGTCAGCTAGCCAATTCCTAATCCAATTAGCCAAAAAGATGGCCTGCTGACCCTGCTTACCCCCACAGTGACCCTTCGCCCTGCTTACCCCCACAGTGACCCTTCACCCTGCTTACCCCCACAGTGACCCTTCACTCTGTTAACCTTCACCGTGACCCTTCACGCTGCTAACCCCCACAGTGACCCTTCACCCTGCTAGCCCTCTCAGTGACCCTCTACCCTGCTTACCCTCACCGTGACCCTTCACCGTGCTTACCCTCACAGTGACCCTTCTCCCTGCTTACCCTCACAGTGACCCTTCACCCTGCTAACCCTCACAGTGACCCTTCACCCTGCTCACACTGTGCCAGGATGTGCAGTGTATTGAGACAGATTACCAACACCACTGATCAGCACAGCTGCAACTGGAAAGATTCTGTCAAATGTTTGATCAGTTAAAGGAGGTTGTGGTGTTAAAATGAGGAGTTTAAGAGGTGAATGCTGATTGCTCTCTGTGCTTTGGACAGCTTACAGGATTGTGAGGAAGCAGCAGAGTGTTATCCTGTGGTATTTCTGTGAAGCTGAGTCATCGCCTGCTTCAGTTATTCGAATGATCGTCTGAGGGAGCGCGTTCTATTTTTCAATTGGCCAGTCTAGCAGCATCAATATTCGATATTGCAGCAGCTCCTGAGTATCAGCCACATTGGACAGTGTTACAATAAAATGTATAATGTCATCAACTTTACCAACTCACAGCAAAGGACATGGTCACTGTTCAGTGTATGCTTTGATCGAGGTCATACTTCTCACAGAAGTTGCTGGTGAAGGGGATACAGGTCAAGTACTCACACCAATGACAGTTAGTCGGATATACATAAAACCAGATGGCCAGAGACGCTGTAAGTCCCACAAAGAGCAGGAGGGAGATAATGATCATTATTATCTTTCTGCATTTATCACCTTGGCCAAAGGTTATATACGGTAAAAACGCAAAAGAAAGCAAGAAACCAGCCAGGAATCCAAAGATATGAGCGATATTGTCAATCCATGGCAACAAACCAAAGATAAAGAGAAAAAGAACAATTGTGATTAACTTCATCAAGGCTTTCCACGGTTTCTCCAGAATTGGCCAACTTTGAAACAATTCAACAAAGAGACAGGCCAGAATACCAAACTGGGCACCTGCCGGGCCAACCTAGAGTGGGAGAAAGATACAAGTATTGTTACTGAGCGTTCCTCGAAGGCTGGCCTCTTATCCAAACCCTTGGTTTTTAATTACTCCAGATTGATGACCATTCCTTGAAATCTAACCTCCAGAATTCCTTCCTCAGCTACCTCCAGCGCTTCCTCCTCCACTTTGCTTCACAACTTGGTTACCAATGAGATCTCTTTGGCTGCGTGAGATTTTGTCAGATTACACTGCAGTGAGGAGCATGGGATGTTTCACTGTCAAAGATGCCATAAAAATGAAGGTTGTTGCTGTCATGATGATGGAGCATTTTTGAACATTGCTTTGCTGTAATTTACCCCTGGTCAGAAGCAATTGAGAGTTCCTTCTCCAATCCTGGAGCGATATTTCCATTTGTCCCATGGTGATGGGATTAGCTTCATATCTCACTAGAATTATCTATTCACAATAGATAATTGTGAGGAAAATTGTGAGGAAAAGTGTGAGGTAATTCACTTTGACAGGAATAACAAATGTGTAGAGTATAGGGCTAATGGTAGGACTCTTAATAGTGTTGAAGAACAGAGGGATCTTGGTGTATATGTGCATAGATTCCTGAAAGTTGGCAATCAAGTCGATAAGGTTGTTAAGAAGGCATACGGAGTCTTAGCTTTTATTGGTAGGGGGATTGAATTTCGGAGCCGCAACGTCATGTTGCAAACTGTACAAAACTCTAGTGCGGCTGCACTTGGAGTATTGTGTGCAGTTCTGGTCCCCGCATTATAAGAAAGATGTGGAGGCATTGGAGAGGGTACAGAGGAGGTTTACCAGGATGTTGCCTGGTATGGAAGGCAGGTCGTATGAAGAGAGGCTGAGGGATTTGAGGTTGTTTTCGTTAGAAAGAAGGCGGCTAAGAGGAGACCTTATCGAAACATATAAGATGATTAGAGGTTTAGATAGGGTGGACAGTGATAGCCTTTTTCCTAGGATGGAGAAGCTAGCACGAGGGGACATAGCTTTAAATTAAGGGGTGATAGTTATAGGACTGATATCAGAGGTAGGTTCTTTACCCAGAGGGTGGTAAGGGTATGGAATGCCCTGCCTGCGGCAGTTGTAGATGCGCCAAGTTTGGTGGCGTTTAAGAGGTTAGTAGATAAGTTTATGGATGAAAAGGGAATGATTTAGGTTAGAGGGTCATTGCTTTTTGTTAATTGGTCGGCGCAACATCGAAGGCTGAAGGGCCTGTTCTGTGCTGTAATGTTCTATGTTCTATGTTCTATGTTCAATCCTATTCTAGTACTTTCTGAAATGTAAATTCTCTCAAACACAATAATAGCTTCATTCCCCTTTGGTTAAATTCCAGTTACCTTTCTGCAATGATTAGCCCTTTGAATAGATATAGTCATGGAGCAAAGGGCGGGATCTTTCTGATGAAAAGCAGGACTTATGAACAATGCTGGAACTCTGACCAGACCAGTGTCAGAAACTGAATCCAAAATCCCAGAATAAGGAGCCAAAGAAGTGTGAGTGGGATTGGAGGAATTAACATAGAACATGGAACACTACAGTGCAAACAGGCCCTTCGGCCCACAAGTTGTGCCTATCATATCCATACTTCCCAGGCTACCTATAACTCTCAATCCTATTAAATCCCATGTACTCATCCCGAAGTCTTTTAAAAGACCCCAGTGAGTTTGCCTCGACCACCACTGACGGCAGCCGATTCCATTCACTCACTGCCCTCTGAGTGAAAAACTTACCTCTAACATCTCCTCTTACTTACCCCCCAGCACCTTAAACCTGTGTCCTCTCGTAGTGACCATTTCAGCCCTGGGAAATAGCCTCCGAGAATCCACCCTATCTATTCCTCTCAATATCTTATAAACCTCTATCAGGTCGCCTCTCAACCTTCGTCTCTTCAGGGAGAAGAGACCTAGCTCTCTCAACCTATCTTCATAAGGCATGCCTCCCAATCCAGGCAATATCTTTGTAAATCTCCTCTGCACCCTCTCAATAGCTTCCACATCCTTCCTATAGTGAGGCGACCAGAACTGCACGCAGTACTTCAAGTGGGGTCTGACAAGGGTCTTAAAAGCTGCATCTGCGCTGTAATGTTCTATGTTTTATTACTTCCCGACTCCTAAACTCTATTCCTCTATTAATGAAGGCCAGTACACCATATGCCTTCTTGACCACATCCTCCACCTGCGAGGCTGATTTAAGAGTCCTATGAACCCATAGTGGAATTGGAGGCAGTTAAGTTAGATTGGAGGGAATGGATTTTGAATGTGTTGTGTGAGATTGGAGGGGGTTTTGAAGTCCTCTGAAGCGTGGAAGAAAATCATATTTTGAACTGATGTTTGCGAGGGGGGGTGGGTGCGAGGGGGGGGGTGGGTGCGAGGGAATGTTTGCGAATTGTAAAGTTATTTCTCTGATGCATATCCAAATAAACAATCCAGTGGCCAATCAGAACGCCTCTCTGAATTTCTTCCCTTATTTATTCTGTAGGAGTTGCGGGGTGGGTGAGTGGGTGGGGGGACGCTAAAAACATTGGCACTTTTTACCCCTTTGTTTCTGTTCCTAACACCGATACGGCCTCCTCAGCCTCCAGCCCTCCATCCAAACTGCCGGAACATCCCTTACATCTTTCTATCTTTCTGGAATGCGGAAATTTATTGTATCCAGAAATCCCCTAAAATGTGAATGTGGGAGAATCCGAGGCTGTTCCCAAAAACTCTTTTGGACACTTCAGGGAAGAAGTTGACTCAATTTCCAACTCCTCCTCCCTCACATTCTTCCCAAAGTCATTCCCCTTCTCCACGCGCGGGCCCAGGTGCGCCCCCACGTGCGCGGGCCCAGGTGTGCCCCCACGTGCGCGCGCCCAGGTGCGCCCCCACGTGCGTGCGCCCAGGTGCGCCCCCACGTGCGCACGCCCAGGTGTGTATGCACGTGCGTGCCCAGGTGTGTACCTCTGCTCTGTATGGCAGGAATATCGCGCTTGCCAAGTTGCCAACGATTCCACTCAGGATGTAGATGATTGAAATGCGCAGCCAACCTGCCAACTTCTCCAGATCGCGTAGGATGCTCATCTGGAAGATCACAGTGAGGAGGCAGTGGATAATCCTGCACACAGAGAGAGAGAGGATGGAGAGAGAAATACATCAGTAAAATATGGCCTCATTCTCCCCCTTCACTGGGGTAGCTTTAACATCTCAACTAAATGGAGTGGTTGGGAGAGGGGGCTGGGGAAGTGGGTGGAGCAGTGGAGGAGTGTGGCAGTGGGGTCGGGGGTAGTGCAGGTTGGGGCAGTGGGGGTTGGGACAGTTGAGAGGCAGTGAGGATGGCAGTGGATGGGCAGTAGGGGAGACAGTGGGTGGAGCAGTGGACAGGGCAGTGTGGGGAGAGGTCTAGGGGGGCAGTGTGGGGGGCAGTCGGGGGGAAGGAGTCTGGGGGGACACTCTGGGGGAGCAGTCTCGGGAGGGGCAGTCTGGGGAGAGGCAGTCTGTGGGGGGAGGCAGTCTGGGGAGAGGCAGTTCTGGGGGGGGGGGTGGAGGCAGTCTGGGGTGGGGGGAGGCAGTCTGGCAGGAGCAGTCTTGGGGGGGTTGGCAGTCTGGGGGGAGCAGTCTGGGGGGCAGCAGTGGGTGCGGATGGAGCTGAGGTAAAATCCAGCAAGTGTGTTGTGTTTTAAACTCTTGAACTTCCTTTAAAAACAAATTGAAATCTTGGAAAACCTTTGCTTTTATAAACATGTCTCAGGTTTAATTTAATCCAAATGAACAAGAAAATGTAATCATTTCCAGAGGTACTCTAAATAATATGAGCTGTACAGGGATTGGTCTGTGATTTATTGAATTACTGATGTCGTTGATGGACTCTGTCCATTTTTAATTGTTTCCGCTGTGGCTCGAGTCACTGGCTGTGTGGAATCTGCATGTTCTCCCTGTGTCTGCGTGCGTTTCCTCTGCATCCTTCCCAAAGTCCAAAATCGTATGGGTTAGGCTGACTGGCCATGCTAAATCGACCCTCATGTCAGGGTGATTAACCAGGGTAAATATGTGAAGTTACGAGGATAGGGCCTGGATGGGATTGTGATTGGGCTGAATGGCTCTCTCTGCACGAGAGGGAATCAATGATTCTATTCTGTGATTGTTTTGCTAAATATATTACTGGATTGAACTGGTGAATCAAGTTTACTTTTCACGAGATTTTGAGGCCTTCCTGAGAGTTTCTGCTATTAATCGCCTCCAATCCAGATCACACATCAATGATTTTAACAGGGGTTAAATGAGAGGTGGATACTCAGCGAGATGTTGGAGTCCTCGTAGATCAGTCACTGAAAGTAAGCGTGCAGATACAGCAGGCAGTAAAGGCAGCAAATAGTGTGTTAGCCTTCATAGCGAGATTTGAGTTATAGGAATCATGGTGTTTTACTCCAATTGTATCAGGCAGTGGTGAGGCCATACCTGGAGTATTGTGTACATAACCAATCCATCTAACTTCATCAAGGTTTCCAGCATGGAAACAGGCCCTTCGGCCCAACTTGTTCAGTTTTTACCATTAAGCTAGTCACAATTGCCTGCATTTAGCCCATATCCCTCTATACCCATCATACCCATGTAACTGTCTAAATGCTTTTTAAAAAACAAAATTGTAGTTGCCTCCACTATTACCTCTGGCAGTTTGTTCTAGATACTTCCCACCCTCTGTGTCAAAAAATTGCTCCTCTGGACATTTTTGTATCTCTCATCTCTCACTTTAATCTTATGCCCTTTAATTTTAGATTCCCCTGCCTATGGGAGGATGCACCACAAGTTTGCGGCAGACTGAAAAGATTGAGTATGTAGATATTAAGGAAGCGGATGTGTTAGAACTTTTAAATGCTATCAAGATAGACAAGTCTCCGGGACCAGATGGGATGTACCCCAGGTTATTGTGGGAGGTGAGGGATGTCATTGCAGAGCCCCTGGCGATGATCTTTGCGTCGTCGATGGAGACAGGAGAGGTTCCGGAGGATTGGAGGATTGCGGATGTGGTCCCTATTTTCAAGAAAGGGAACAGGGATAGTCCTGGAAATTACCGACCGGTGAGTCTGACCTCAGTGGTTGGTAAGCTGATGGAGAGGCTTCTGAGGGACAAGATTTACGAGCATTTGGAGAAGTTTAGGTTGATTAGAAATAGTCAGCATGGTTTTGTAAAAGGCAGGTCGTGCCTTACGAGCTTAATTGAGTTCTTCGAAAATGTGACTGAACACATTGACGAAGGAAGAGCAGTGGACGTGGTGTACATGGACTTCAGCAAGGCATTTGACATGGTCCCACATGCAAGACTTCTTGAGAAGGTGAGAGGCCATGGGATCCAAGGGGCTTTGGCCTTGTGGATCCAGAACTGGCTTGCCTGCAGAAGGCAGAGGGTGGTTGTGGATGGCTCTTTTTCTGCATGGAGGTCGGTCACCAGTGGAGTGCCCCAGGGATCTGTTCTAGGACCCTTGCTGTTTGTCATTTTCATAAATGACCTGGATGAGGAAGTGGAGGGATGGGTGAGTAAGTTCGCCGATGACACGAAGGTCGGTGGTGTTGTGGATGGTCTGGAGGGATGTCAGAAGTTGCAGCATGACATCGACAGGATGCAAGACTGGGCGGAGAAGTGGCAGATGGACTTCAACGCGGATAAATGTGTTGTGGTCCATTTTGGCAGATCCAACGGGATGAATGAGTACACTATCAAAGGTAGGAGTCTTAGCTGTGTGGAAGAGCAGAAGGATCTTGGGGTCCGGGTCCATAAGACTCTCAAATCGGCTTCCCAGGTGGAGGATGTGGTTAAGAAAGCTTACGGTGTACTGGCCTTCATTCATCGAGGGATTGAGTTCAGGAGTCAGGAGGTAATGCTGCAGCTTTATAGGACCCTTGTCAGACCACACTTGGAGTACTGTGCGCAGTTCTGGTCGCCTCACTATAGGAAGGACGTGGAAGCTATTGAAAGGGTGCAGAGGAGATTTACAAGGATGTTGCCTGGATTGGGAGGCATGCCTTATGAAGACAGGTTGAGGGAGCTGGGACTGTTCTCCCTGGAGAGACGAAGGTTGAGAGGCGACCTGATAGAGGTTTACAAGATGTTGAGAGGAATAGATAGGGTGGACTCTCAGAGACTATTTCCCAGGGCTGAAATGGTCGCGACGAGAGGGCACAGATTTAAGGTGCAGGGAAGCAAGTACAGAGGGGATGCTAGGGGAAAGTTTTTCACTCAGAGGGTGGTGAGTGAATGGAATCGGCTGCCGTCGGTGGTGGTCGAGGCGAACTCGCTGGGGTCTTTTAAAAGACTTCTGGATGAGTATATGGGATCCAATGGGATTGGGGGTTATAGATAGGTCTATGGCTGGGTAGGTTTTGATGTGTTCGGCACAACTTGTGGGCCGAAGGGCCTGTTTGTGCTGTAGTGTTCTATGTTCTATGTTAACTATCTAGCTGATCTATACCCCTCATTATTTCAGAGACTTCTCTCTATAAGATCACCCCTCAGCCTTTTATGCTCCAGAGTAAAAAGTCCCAGTCTATCCAGCCTCTCCTTATAACTCAACTCAAGTGCTGGGCTAACACTATAGAACCCTACAGTGCAGAAAGAGGCTCTTCAGCCCATCGAGTCTGCACCAAACACAATCTCACCCAGGCCTATCCCATATCCTATATATTATACCCATTAATCCCTATAACCTACACATCCCAGGACACTAAGAGACAATTTCTTAGCATGGCCAATCAACCTAACCCGCACATCTTTGGACTTTGGGAGGAAACTGGAGCATCCGGAGGAAACCCATGCAGACATGAGGAGAATGTGCAAACTCCACACAAACAGTGATCCAAGCCAGGAATAAAACCCAGGACTCTGGAGCTGTGAAGCAGCAATGCTAACCATCGTGCTACCATGCCGCTCATCCTAGTAAATCTTTTCTGCACGCTTTCTAGCTTAATAAAATCTTTTCTCTAAATAGCGCGACCAGAACTGTATACAATATTCCAAGTGTGACCTTACCAGATGCCCCAGCTCCTGTATTCAATGTTCTGACTGATGAAATCAAGCATGCCTAATGCCTTCTTTGCCAATCTGTCCACCTGTGACTCCACTTTCAAGGAGCTGTGAACCTGTACCCCTAGATCTCTTTGTCCTATAATTCCCCCCAAAGCCCTAACATTAACTAAGTTCATGATTTTTCATTCAGTTTGTGGATGGCCCGACTAGAGAGGGGACAAAACTTGATCTCCTCTTGGGAAATAAGGAAGAGCAGGTGACAGAAGTGTTAGTGAGGGATCACTTTGGGAGAGTGATCATAATTCCATTAGTTTTAAGATAGTTATAGAGAATGATAGGTCTGTCCCAAAAGTTAAAATTCTAAATTGGGGCAAGGCCAATTTTAATGATATCAGGCAGGAACTTTCAAAAGTTAATTGGGAGTGTCTGTGGGAAGACAAAGGGATATCTGGTAAGTGGCAGACTTTCAAAAGTGTTAACAGGGTTCAGAGTAAACACATTCCTCTTAGAATGAAGGGCAAGGCTAGCAGAAGTAGGAAACACTGGATGACTCAGGATATTGAGACCCTGGTCCAGAAGAGAAAAGAGACATGGGACCTGCAAAGACAGCTGGGATCAAGTGACTCCCTCGCAGAGTATAGGGAATGTAGGAGTAGAGTTGAGAGAAATCGGGAGGGCAAAAAGGGGACACAAGATTGTTTTGGCAGATAAGGCAAAGGAGAATCCAAAGAGCTTCTACAAATACATAAAAAGCAAAAGAGTAGCAAGGGAGAGAGTAGGGCCTATTAAGGATCAACAAAGTCATCTGTGTGCAGATTCACAAGAGAGAGGTAAGATCCTAAATGAATATTTCATCAGTATTTAGCGTTAAGAAAAGCATGTATGTTCAGGAACTTGGGGAAATAAATAGTGATGTCTTGAGTGTACGTATTACGGAGGAGTTGTTGCTGGAAGTCTTAAACGCATCGAGATAGATATACCCCCGGGACCTGATGAAGTGTATCCCAGGACATTGTGGGAGGCTAGGAAGGAAATTGTGGGTCCTCTGGCTGAGATATTTGAATCATCGATAGTCACCAGTGAGGTGCCTGAAGGTTGGAGGGTGGCAAATGCTGTACCTTTGTTTAAAAAGGGCTGCAGTGAGCCTTACGTCTGTGGTGGGTATATTGTTGGAATATATTATGAGACACACGATCTACAGGCATTCAAAGACACAAAGACTGATTAGGGACAGTCAGTATGGCTTTATGAGTGCAAAATCATGTCTCAAAATTTGAATACATATCCTCACAATACCAGGTTAAAGTGCAACAGGTGTATTTGGTAGCATGAACTTTTGGAACTCTGCTCCTTCATCAGGTGAACACAAGATCTTGCCAATCACTCTGTCTCCCTCTCTCTTCCCCCTGCCCCGTCTCTCTCCCTCTCCCCCCCGCCCCGTCTCCCTCCCTCTCCTCCCGCTCTGTCTTCTATTTTATCCTTTGCTGTTCTTGCTGTGGTTATCTATCTGGTCTATGTTTTTGCAGCCAGACTGGGTCCAGTTCCGTTTCTGGTCAATGGAAACCCCCAGGATGTTGGTGTGGGAGGCTCAGTGATGGTAATACCGTTGCATGTCATGGGGAATTGGCTATTGCCTGGCACTTGTGTGGTGTGTGTGTTATTTGCCAGTTATTCTGCCAATTTATATCCTTATTCTTCCCTGAAAAATATGAATTTGCGTTTATCTATATCAAAGTTAATCTGACATTCCCTCCGCTGCCAATGCTGCAAGTTTATAGACATATTCTGCATTCTGTTGCAGTCCTCCTGTTTAATATTAACTATTATTCTCCAGAGAAGAAACACAAGGTTAACGATTAGCTGTTGCCCAAAGCAATGTGAACCCTTTCACTGAATATTACATAGTTTTGCACAAGTAACAATTGGCTTTTAACTGCACATGTGTGAATATTTCACCTTACCCAGCGTGAAGGAATAGAGAGAGCCACAGCCTGTAGATTTGATCTGGAACATTGGGATTGAGGAATGGCAGTAACCCACACACTTCGCTGAGACAGTGAACCTGAGGAACAGAGATGTCAGCAATCAGTAATCAGGTCAAAATGTGATCTTCAATTCAAGGTTGTGCGAGCAGAGAAATCAACTCCCACACTGTAACCGGGGCCAGACAACCAATCATAATGTATCCCAAGAATGGACAAATGGAATCTACTATTTAGGGTCATTTAGCTCCTTGTCCGTTTCACTGATATCCGGTCAATCTCAGAATAGTTATTGATAGACCTGGTAGGTATGGGTATGATCAGTGCAACTTGTGGGCCAAAGGGCCTGTTTGTGCTGTAGTGTTCTATGTCCTATATTCACAATTCCTTTGATTTTTTTATTCCTGGACACCTTTCAGATCATTGAATCCATGACGACGTGACAGAATATTGCCAAAATCCTGAGTGTGTGAAACACTCGCCTGGGTCTGAGCTTTGAGAACAAGATCTATTTCATTACCTGTGAACACAAGGTTGCTTCCTCGTGGAAATATCCATCCCGAAACTGACAGTAGTCTCTGGTCGTGATTTCGCATCTACACAAGAAAGAAGGTTGGATTTGCTAATTACTGAGGAATTAACGGGAAATATCTGGAGTCTAACGTGGAATGATAGAGGGATAACCACCTGCCCTTGGTTCCAATGCAACAGGGACGTCCTTTGATAGCACAGTCCAGATGTATCAGGCCAGTTTGATTCTTCTTTGGTTGATAGGTGCAAATCTGAACAAAGAGCATGAACATCATTCAAGTATATTTTCAGTGTGAATATAGTGATAATATCTTGACCCACGTGGAGAAATATTGAGTGTGAGGTTGTGGTATGGGTAGTATCAGAGGAGATGTAATGAGATCTGACAATCAGAGCTCTCGACAGAGTTACAAAATCATATCTGAAAAATAGTAATCTCTGCATTACTCACAGGAACATCTTATCTTGAGTAGAAATAGTAAAGTCAAGAAAATCAATGTGTGGCTGCAAATATGGCCCAGGAAGGAAGGCTTCAGATTTTTGGAACATTGGGACCAGTTCAAGGACAGGAGGCTTTTGCATCTGAACTGGACTGGGACCAACGTACTCAGCACTGAGCTGCATAAAGACCTTACGTCCAAAAGGTGCAGGTTAGGTTGATTGGCCATGCTAAAATTGTCCCTCAGTGTCCTGAGATCCTAGGTTAGAGGGATTAGCAGGTAAAATGTGTAGGGATATGGAGGTAGGGCCTGGATGGGATTGTGGTCGGTGTAGACTTAATTGGCCAAATGGTCAGTTGATACCAATCTTGTGAGAATTGATTAAATGTATTTTAACTGCTTTTTTTAAAAAGGACTCATATTTGATGACAGTGAATGTTATGATGTTGTTACTAGAACCTAGAATATTTTGTTAGACCAAAATAACTCTTTGGTTATTGTGGTTTTAATTTTTAGCCATGGTTAATTTTCTGTATTACTATGGTTGTGTTTAGGCACATATACAGCTCATATTGCATGTGATTTTAAGAAGAATTTACAGATTCATAGAAGCATTTCAATTGCAATTACGGTTTCTATGATTCTATGAGCAGGACCCCATTAGTCTGGTGGTATAAGAGTCTGGCACGTACAAGGTTAATGTGGAACTGAATGTAGTATTATCCACGCAGTGATGTAAGAGAACATAGATCATAGAACATTACAGCACAGTACAGGCCCTTCAGCCCTCAATGTTGCACCAACCAATGGAACCAATCTAATGACTCTCTAACCTAAACTATTCCAGTGCTATCCATGTGCCTATCCACTGACCATTTGAATGCCCTTAAACTTGGTGAGCCCACAACTGCTGCAAGCAGGGCATTCCACCCCCTTACTACCCTCTGAGTAAAGAACCCACCTCTAACATCCGTCCTATAATTACCACCCCTTAATTTAAAGTTATGTCCCCTCATGTTAGCCATCTCCATCTGAGGAAAAAGGCTCTCACTGTCCACCCTATCTAACCCTCTGATCATCTTATACGTCTCAATTAAGTCACCTCTTAGCCTTCTTCTCTCTAATGAAAATAACTTCAAGTCCCTTAGCCTTTCCTCATAAGACCTACCCATCATACCAGGCAACATCCTGGTAAACCTCCTCTGTACCCTTTCCAATGCCTCTTTTTTATAATGTGGTGACCAGAACTGTACACAATACTCCAAGTGCAGCCGCACCAGAGTTTTGTAAGTTGTAACATGATCTCATGGCTCCAAAATTCAATCCCTCTACCAATAAATGCTAACACACTATACGCCTTTTTAACAACCTTATCAACTTGAGTACCAACTCAAGTTGATTGAGGGATTTGACGTTGTTTTCATAGAACATAGAACATAGAACAATACAGCACAGAACAGGCCCTTCGGCCTTCGATGTTGTGCCGACCAAAATAAAAAGCAATGCCCCTCCTAACTAAACCATTCCCTTCTCATCCATATACTTATCCACTAACCTCTTAAACGCCACCAAACTTGCCGCATCTACAACAGCTGCAGGCAGGGCATTCCACTCCCTAATCACTCTTTGAGTAAAGAACCTACCCCTGATATCCGTCCTATAACTCATACCCCTTAATTTAAAGTTGTGTCCCCTCGTGCTAGCTTTTTCCATCCTAGGAAAAAGGCTATCACTGTCCACCCTATCCACACCTCTAATTATCTTATATGTTTCAATAAGATCCCCCCGTAGCCGCCTCCTTTCTAACGAAAACAACCTCAAATCCTTCAACCTCTCTTCATAGGACCTGCCCTCCATACAGGCAACATCCTGGTAAACCTCCTCTGTACCCTCTCCAATGCCTCCACATCTTTCTTATAATGTGGGGACCAGAACTGCACACAATACTCCAAGTGCGGCCGCACTAGAGTTTTGTACAGTTGCAACATGATGCTGCGGCTCCTAATTCAATCCCCCTACCAATAAAAGCTAAGACTCCATATGCCTTCTTAACAACTTTATCCACTTGACTGCCTACTTTCAGGGATCTATTGACACATACACCAAGATCCTTCTGTTCCTCAACACTATTAAGAGCCTACCATTAGCCCTATACTCTACACATTTATTGTTCCTGCCAAAGTGCATTACCTCACACTTTTCCACATTAAACTCCATTTGCCACCTCTCGGCCCAGCTCTGCAACTTGTCCAAGTCACTCTGTAAACTAAAACACCCATCTTCACTATCTACCACACCACCAACTTTAGTATCATCTGCAAATTTACTGATCCATCCCTCAATACCCTCATCCAGATCCTTTATAAAAATTACAAACAGCAGGGGCCCCAAAACAGACCCCTGAGGCACACCACTCGTCACCGAACTCCACGATGAATATCTCCCATCAACCACCACGCTCTGTCTTCTATCTGCCAGCCAATTCCTAATCCAATTAGCTAAATCACCCTCTATTCCACACATCTGCATTTTCTGTAGAAGTCTTCCATGGGCCACTTTATCAAAAGCCTTACTAAAGTCCATATATACTACATCAACCGCCTTACCCCCATCCACCTCTCTGGTCACCTTCTCAAAAAACTCAATGAGGTTAGTAAGGCATGACCTACCCTTCACGAAACCATTCTGACTATCCCCAATCAATTCATTTCTCTCTAAATAACTATAAATCCTATCCCTAATAATTCTCTCCAATACCTTGCCCACCACAGAAGTAAGACTCACTGGCCTATAATTCCCAGGAAGGTCTCTCTTCCCCTTCTTAAACAATGGGACCACATTCGCCATCCTCCATTCCTCCGGAACCACACCCGTAACCAACGAGGACCTGAAGATCAGAGCCAGAGGCTCTGCAATCTCCTCTCTTGCCTCCCAGAGAATCCTAGGGTAAATCCCGTCCGGCCCAGGGGACTTATCCAACTTCACACCCTCGAGAATTTCTAACACATCCTCCCTATCTACTACAATACTCCCCAATTTGCAACCCTGTACCTCAGTGCTCTCCACAGCTACATTTCCAGCACTCTGCGTGAATACCGAAGAGAACTATTTATTCAGTGCCTCACCAATCTCTTCAGGCTCCACGCACAACTTCCCACTGCTGTCTATGACTGGCCCTAATCTTGCCCTAACCAATCTTCTATTCTTAACATATCGAAAGAAAGCTTTAGGATTCTCCTTAATCCTATCAGCCAACATCTTCTCGTGTCCCCTCTTATCTCTCCTCAATTCACTTTTTACCTCCTTCCTGGCTAATCTATAGCTATCCATTGCACTAACTGAGCCTTCAAGCCTCATCCTGACATAAGCCTCCTTTTTTCTTTTAACCAGCAAATCAACTTTTTTCGTACACCAAGGTTCTCTTACTCGACCATTTCCTCCTTGCCTGACAGGGACATACTTATCAAGGACTCGCAGCAGCTGCTCCTTGAATAAGCACCACATTCCAGATGTTCCCAGTCCCTGTAGTTCCCTAGTCCAATCTATGCACCCTAATTCTCTCCTGATGGCCTCATAATTACCCTTCCCCCAGCTATAACTACAGCCCCCAGCTTCATGCCTATCCCTGTCCATCACTAAGGTGAACGTAACCGAATTGTGGTCACAATTTTCGTTAGAAAGAAGGCGGCTAAGAGGAGACCTTATTGAAACATATAAGATGATTAGAGGTTTAGATAGGGTGGACAATGATAGCCTTTTTCCTAGGATGGAGAAAGCTAGCACGAGGGGACATAGCTTTAAATTAAGGGGTGGTAGTTATAGGATGGATGTCAGAGGTAGGTTCTTCATCCAGAGGGTGGTAAAGGTATGGAATGCCCTGCCTGCTGCAGTTGTAGATGCGCCAAGTTTGGTGGTGTTTGAGAAGTTAGTAGATAAGTTTATGGATGAAAAGGGAATGGTCTAGGTTAGAGGGTCACTGCTTGTTCCTAATTGGTCGGCACAACATTGAAGGCCAAAGGGCCTGTTCTGCACTGTAATGTTCTATGTTCTATGTTCTAACTTTCAGGGAAGGTGTGCAGCAGCTAGCACGGAAAACAGCTCGTAGTTTATATCCTTCAGGATGAGGCCTCATTAGGGAAAGTCAACATAGTTTTGTGCAGGAAGGTCATGTTTGATTAAATTGATTGATTTTTTTGAGAAGGTGACAAAAGGTGAGGGTGGAGCAGTGGACGTTATCTACTTGGATGTTAGTATTGCTTTTGACAAGGTCCCTCATGCTAAGCTCATCCAGAAGATTAAGATGCATGGGATCCAACATGATGTGGCCGCAGGGAGCAGGGAGCAGGGAGCAGCAGGGGTGGTCAATCATGAGGGGGCAGAGTTTTAGAGTAAGGATCAGGAAATTCAGAGGGGATTTGAGAAAAAGATTTTTCACTCAGAGGGAATTCAGAAAGCGCTGCCTAGGAAGGTAGTGGATTCTGGAAACTTTACAAACTTTAAGCAGTATTTGGAGGAGTCCTTGAAATATCAAAACATTCAAGGATACAGGACACGTGCAGGAAAATGGGATTAGCGCAACTTTAAGTGGTAGTTATTGTTGATGCAGACTCAATGGGCTGAAGGGCCTTTTCTGTGCTGTATAACTCCATGACTAACGTGCCATTTGCCTTCTTTACTGCCTGCTGCACCTGCATGCTTACCTTCAGTGACTGGTACACAAGGATAGCCAGATCCCTCTGCACACTCCCCTCTCCCAATTTACAGCTATTCAAATAATAATCGGCCTTCTTATTTTTGCTACTAAAGTGGATAATGTCACATTTATCCAGAACATTCTGTGTCCGCCATGCACGTCCCCACGCCCTCAACCTGAATATGCAAATCTCACACTGTCACATTCTGCCAACCAGGATAAGACAAATTTATACCAACTTGTTTCAGTGAGCTAGCCAATCAATTCATGCCAATATGTTACCCTTACACCATGTGCTACCAGATTTACCACCTCACAGTCCTTATGCAAATGAAATACTGACTTCTCTGAATATTTTCAAGGTACAAGTAGATAATTTATAAATAAGGGGGTCAAAATGTATTGAGGTGGTATATTGTATATTGTAATATATACAAATGGTAAATATATACAAAGTATATTGTAGAAGATTATGATCATATTAAAAAGGTCCCACGAATCCGAGACCTTCTGCCATCAAGAAAAAGATATAAAAGCCTGAGGTCACGTACCAACTGACTGAAGAAGAGCTTCTTCCCTGCTGCTCTCAGACTTTTGAATGGACTTAACTTGCATTAAGTTGATCTCTCTCCACTATGACTGTTAATACAACATTTTGCACTCTCTCATTTCCTTATACCATACTATAAATGGTATGCTTTGTCTGTATACCGCATAAGAAACAATACTTTTCACTATGTATTAATGCATGACAATAATAAATCAAATCAAATCAGATCAGAATGGTGATGCAAGCTCGAGGGACCGAGATATCTACTCACTCCTCATTCATGTGTTTGACCTTTTTTCATAAGATGACAGATTTCCTTCCCTGAAAGATAACAGTGAATCAGGCATTTTTTTAATGATAATTAATAATTGTTTCAAGGTCATCATTACTGGAGCTAATTAAAATGCCGGATTTTCTTAGTTGATGAGTCTACCACAATGGGATTTGAACTCACACCGCTGTCACTGATGGTGTTTGATAATATGATGTTAAACTACCTTTGAAAACTCTGCAAGAACCACCAGTTTACATATACTCACACTGCTGTTAGGAAATGAGTTCCAGGCACAGTAATGCAATGGAGTGGAGTTCCAATTCAGGATGCTGAGAGCTTTGTGGGGGCACCTGCTGGTGGTGGTCCTCCCATGGCTCTTTTACCCTTGTCCTTTCAATTGGTCAGAGGTTTGGAAGGTGCTGTCAAAGGGGATTCAGTGAGTTGTTGCAATTCATCTTGTGGATGAAATGTGTTGCGTTGGTGGTGAGAATGTTTAAGATGGTGGATGTGATGTTGATCGGGTTGCTTTGTCTTGAATGATACTGATGTTCTTAAGTGTTGTTGGAGCTGCATGGTATTTACAAGCTAGCTACTTAAAACAGCTCCATTAAATCTCCTCTCAACCATCTAAATTTGTGGGATTGAAAGCCAGGTATGGTTTCAATTTTACCCTGAAGTCCTGGTATTGTTCCGGTGAATCTCTGTGGTATCCTTTGCAAGGCTAAACTATTTTTCCCTGACTTTAATGTAAAACAGTATTCTAGGTGGGCGGTCTAATGAAGGTTCTGTAAGTATTGCACATCCCTAACTGCTCCTGAGATGGTGATGATGGAGAGTTCTCTTCCTGGACCGATCCAATTCCGTTTCTGGTTAATGGTAATCTCCACGGATATTGATGGCAGCGAATTCTTATTGGAAATGCCACTGAATGTTAGATTCTCTTTTATCAATGCTTTTATCAATTCTTTTTTATTGATGCTTCATTCGATCCTCCTCCAATCTTTCCTTGGCTAAATCTGTCATGGTAACTCTGCATTCTCTTTCCCCTCGTGCTTGGCTCATCCCCCCCTTAACATATCTATAACATAACTCCATGTAAAGTAAATTCCACATCCTCACTGCTCTCAGGAAAGAAGATTTCCCTGTTAGATTTCTTGGTGATTATCTTATCTTGGTGGCTTTGCGTTATACTCTTTCCAGAAGAGGAAACATTCTCTCTGCATTCACGCCATCAAAATATTGCATTTTAAAGACCTCAACAGGTCAGTTCTTCACCCCCCCCTTCCGTTGTCAAAAGGGGCTCCCATCCTGTCCATCCTCTCTGCTGAAGAGTTTATTAGCACAGGAAAAACTCACAGGCCACTGAGTGATATCATCTTCCCAGATATGTGGTTCCGCAGAGGCAGGTTCTTCACAAGTTCTATACAAGAGAGAACAGTTAATCTCACACGTCCGCCATTTCCTGTCTGTATTAGACCTTGCAAAATGCATTATCTCACATTTAGAACATAGAACATAGAACATTACAGCACAGAACAGGCCCTTCGGCCTTCGATGTTGAGCCGACCAATATAAAAAGCAATGACCCTCCAAACTAAACCATTCCCTTCTCTTCCATATACTTATCAACTAACCTCTTAAACGCCACCAAACTTGGCGCATCTACAACTGCTGCAGGCCGGGCATTCCACTCCCGAACCACCCTTTGGGTAAAGAACCTACCTCTGATATCCGTCCTATAACTATCACCCCTTAATTTAAAGCTGTGTCCCCTCGTGCTAGCTTTCTCCATCTAGGAAAAAGGCTATCACTGTCCACCCTATCTAAACCTCTAATCATCTTATATGTTTCAATAAGGTCTCCTCTTAGCCGCCTCCTTTCTAACGAAAACAACCTCAAATCCCTCAGCCTCTCCTCATAAGACATGCCCTCCATACCAGGCAAACATCCTGGTAAACCTCCTCTGTACCCTCTCCAAAGCCTCCACATCTTTCTTATAATGCGGGGACCAGAACTGCACACAATACTCCAAGTGCGGCCGCACTAGATTTTTGTACAGTTGCAACATGACGTTGCGGCTCCGAAATTCAATCCCCCTACCAATAAAAGCTAAGACTCCATATGCCTTCTTAACAACCTTCTCGACTTGACTGCCTGCTTTCAGGGATCTATGCACATACACACCAAGATCCCTCTGTTCATCAAGACTACTAAGAATCCTACCATTAGCCCTATACTCTACACATTTATTATTCCTGCCATAGTGCATTACCTCACACTTTTCCACATTAAACTCCATCTGCCATCTCTCTGCCCAAGTCTCCAACTGATCTACATCCTGCCGGATCCTCTGATGGTCTCCATCGCTGTCCACAAATCCGCCAATCTTTGTGTTGTCCGCAAACTTACTAATCAATCCAGTTACATTTTCCTCCAAATCATTTATACATATTATGAACAGCAAAAGTCCCAGCTCTGATCTCCGAGGAACGCCACTTGTCACAGCCCTCCATTCAGAAATGCACTGCTGTCTTCTTCCACCAAGTAAAAATGGATCTCTAGTTGGGGTGAGGGGGTGGTGATTTTCCCAAGTCCATCGTCTCCCCATCTTCTACCATCCCCCTCTCCCACAACCAGAGACCCATCTGAGCCCGCCTCCGCACCCACCCCCCCACCCCACCCCCGCCTCCTCAGACAGATGCTGAAGGCCACGAAGGTGCTGCAGGATTGCCAATGAGTGCAGTAAGTCGTCTCACAACACCAGGTTAAATTCCAACAGGTCTGTAAGCCGGGGGTGTGAGACTTCTCACTCTGTTCACCCCAGTCCAACACCGGCATCTCCACATCAACCAGTGCAGCTCAGAAGGATGGTGCAGGGACAGCAGCAAACCAGGTAGGTTGGAGGTGTGCTCTGCTGAGGGAGTTTACCTCCCAGGGAGGCCTGACTGGAGGGGGGTGGGGCTCTGATCATGGGGGAGGGAGTGTGCCTGCCTCCTGGGGAGGTCTGACTGAGGAGGAGGAGGGAGGGCCTGCCTCCTGGGGTGTCTGACTAGGGACTGCCTCCCAGGGGGTCTGATTGTGGGACAGGGGCCTGCCTTTCAGAATGGTGAATGGGGAAATGGCTGCCTCCAAGTGGGGTCTGATCGGGGAGAATGGGCTGCCTCTCAGAGGGCTCTGATTGGGTAGGGGGATCTGATCAGGGAGGGTTGCCACCTTGGCGGGTGAGGGGGGGTCTGATCAGGGGGCCTCTGCCAGTGGGAGGCCTGCTCCCGGGGGATCTGATAATGGCTCATTCTCCCCCCATTCCCCTCCCCTATTTTCCCCCTCCCAGTTTCCCACCCCTATTCCCTATTCCCCCCCTCCGCCACCCCCAGCTCTCTCTGTGGTTTTGTTTCTGGTGCCCGGGTGCGCTGTTTCTGATTGTTTTCTAACTGCGCTGCACGCTTTAGTTCTCTAATCGTTCCGGCAGCATTAAGCCCGCCCTGCAGTACGGACCAGATTGGAGCCGGCAAAAAGCGAATGGATGCACTGGGACAAGGATTCCACACTCAGATCTGTTTCACTTCCGGATCCGGCACTTAGCCTCCAATTGGTAAAACCTGGCCCAAGATGACATTTTTGAGAGCAATTATAGTTCACTATATAAATTCAGCGTATAAAATTCACATCTTATTGCTCATTGACCAGTGGATTCGCTGAAAGATTCATATCCTTAAAACATTCTTTACAAGCTTCAAGAGAGCAAAGTTCATCATCACAATGGGTTCTTAGTTCTTACAGAAAGATTACCAGGACTCACCTGCATTACTACTCTTGAAAAGAAAGTTGAGAACTACATTTGATTTGTTATTACTTCTGGAAACTTCCAAAATGGTTGCTAGATGAGAAGCAAAGAATGCTCACTTCAGAAAGAAGATGGGTGTTGCTGTGTGATTGAAGTTGGATAAAACTTTGGTGAGATCACAGCTGGAACTCTGTGTATAGTTCTGGTCGCCACATTACAGGAAGGATGTGAATGTATTGGAGAGGATGCAGAGGAGATTCACCAGGATGCTGTCTGGTATGGAACACTTAAATTATGAAAAGGGGTTGGATAAGCTTGGGATGTTTACAGGAAGGATGTGGAAGCTATTGAGAGGGTGCAGAGGAGATTTACAAGGATGTTGCCTGTATTGGGAGGCATGCCTTATGAAGATAGGTTGAGAGAGCTGGGACTCTTCTCCCTGGAGAGACGAAGGTTGAGAGGAGACCTGATGGAGGTTTATAAAATGTTGAGAGGAATATTGAGGTGGATTCTCAGAGGTTATTTCCCAGGGCTGAAATAGTCACTACAAGAGGACACAGGTTTAAGATGCTGGGGGGTAAGTATTATTAATTTTTTTTTTATTATTATTAAGCAACACAGCACGGGAAACAGGCCCTTCGGCCCAACGAGCCCGCGCCGCCGTCATACTATATAGTAGCAAATCCATTATCCTATTTTAATATTCCTATATAATAATATATATATTATTCTTAATATGGAAAATTTTCACCATAGGGACAATTTGTTTCCCAATCAGCCTAAGAGCGAATTTTTGGGTTGTGGGAGGAAACCGGAGTGCCCGGAGAAAACCCACGCAACCACGGGGAGAACGCGCAAACTCCCGCAGACACCGGCCCAATTCCAAGTGTCTGCACAGCCACATCGATAGTCTCTGAGCTGTCATGGTGCCCTTCAGATGGTCCACATAAAGCACTCATTTACGACATGAGGTACCAGGCAACCCATGAATCAACATCCAAGAGCTGTACCTGCACCACCTGCCGAATGCATGCTCAATGTTGGTCAAGTATGGACTGAATTACCTGTGGAAAAAAAGCCGTAGTTAAACAGTCCTACTATATCCCTCTATCTGCATACCGCTCATGTGGCTGTCCAAGAGACCCTTAAACAGCCCCAGCGTGCCTGCTCCCACCACCTTACTCGGCAGTGCATTCCACACCCCCACTACCCTTTGT
Organism: Sphyrna mokarran; assembly: GCA_024679065.1. Lineage (NCBI taxonomy): Eukaryota > Metazoa > Chordata > Chondrichthyes > Carcharhiniformes > Carcharhinidae > Sphyrna > Sphyrna mokarran. The sequence goes on along the minus strand of JAGIQG010000021.1, from coordinate 595,293 downwards.
GTGAAAAACTGCCCTCTAATATTCGTCCTATACATAGCCCCCCTCACCCTATGGCCATGACCCCTCGTCCTATCCATTTCTAAAGGTGGAAAAAGTTTACCTCCATTTACTCTATCTATACCCCTTATAATCTTATACACCTCTATGAGATCCCCTCTAAGCCGACGTCTTTCAAGGGAAAACAACCCCAGTCTATCTAATCGTTCCTCATAAGACAGTCCTTCCATACCAGGCAGCATCCTGGTAAACCTCCTCTGCACTCTCTCCAAGGACTCCACATCCTTCCGATAGTACAGAGGAGATGTTAGAGGTAGGTTTTTCACTCAGAGGGTGGTGAGTGAATGGAATCGATTGCTGTCAATGATGGTAGAGGTGAACTCGCTGGGGTCTTTTGAGAGACTTCTGGATGAGTATATGGGATTTAATGGAATAGATAGGATAGTAGGTAGGGATATGATCAGCACAACTTGTGGGCGAAAGGGCCTGTTTGTGCTGTAGTGTTTATACTCTATGTTTTTGTTGGAGCAGAGAAGACTGAGGGACTACCTGATTGAGGTGTACAAGATTATGAGGAGCATGGACAGAGTGGATAGGGAGCAGCTTTTTCCCTTAACAACAAAGAACAAAGAACAATACAGCTCAGGAAACAGGCCCTTCGGCCCTCCAAGCCTGTGCCACTCATGCTTCCAACTAGACTATTCATTTGTATCCTTCCATTCCCAGTCTGTCCATGTGGCTATCCAGATAAGTCTTAAACAATCCCAGCATGTCCGCCTCTATCACCCTGCTTGGTTGTGTATTCCAGGCCCCCACCATCCTCTGTATAAAATACATCCCTCTGACATCTGTGTTAAACCTTGCCCTCTCACCTTGAACCTGTGACCTCTTGTATTTGTCACCTCTGACCTGGGAAAAAGCTTCCCACTGTTCACCCTATCTATAGCCTTTGTACACCTCTATTAGGTCCCTCATCCTCTGTCTTTCCAGGGAGAACAACCCCAGTTTACCCAATCTCTCCTCATAGCTAAGATCCTCCATACCAGGCAACATCCTGGTAAACCTCCTGTGCATGCTCTCCAAAACCTCCCCATCCTTCTGGTAGTGTGGTGACCAGAACTGGATGCAGTATTCTAAATACTAACCAGCGTTCTAAACAGCTGTAACATCAGATGCAAACTTTTATATTCTATACCCCATCCTATAAAGACAAGCATACCATATGACTTCTTCACCACCTTCTCACCTGTGTTGCCACTTTCAAGGATCTGTGGACCTGCATCCCCAAATCCCTCTGTGCATCCTGTGTTGAAGGATCAATCATGAGGGGACATAGTTTCAATGTGAGGGGCAGGAGCTTTAGAGTTAGAGGTTTACAGCATGGAAACAGGCCCGTGAGCCCAACTTGTCCATGCTGTTTTTTTTAAACCCCTAAGCTAGTCCCAGTTGCCCACATTTGGCCCATATCCCTCTATACCCATCTTACCAATGTAACTGTCTAAACACTTTTCAAAAGACAAAATTGTACCTGTCTCTACTATTACCTCTGCAGCTTGTTCCAGGCACTCACCACCCCTCTGTATATCTCTCCCCTCTCACCTTAAACCTATGCCTTCTAGTTTTAGACTCCCCTACCTTTGGGAAAAGATATTGACTATCTAGCTGATCTGTGCCACTCATTATTTTATGGACCTGTAGAAGATCACCCCTCAGCCTCCTACGCTCCAGGGAAAAAAGTCCCAGTCTATTCAGTCTCTCCTCATAACTCAATCCATCAAGTCCCGGTAGCATCCTAGTAAATCTTTTCTGCACTCTTTCTAGTTAAATAATATCTTTTCTAGAACAGATGACCAGAATTATACACAGTATTCCAAGTGTGGCCTTATCAACGTCTTGTACAACTTCAACAAGACGTTCCAACTCCATTTGGACGCACTGGAGGGGCAAGCTGAGAGGGAGATCAATTTATGGCTGGAGTGTGGAGGTAAGAGATTACATTTTTTTTGTTTTTCACAGGTTTTTTTTCCAAGTTACTTCAACAGTAAAGAGGAAGTGGGCTGGGGGGTGACCTGGGAAGAGTTTATTTTAGCGCGTGAGGTTTAAAAAGCAGGGCACACTAACCAGCTGGCAGCAGAGTGAGCAAGGAGCAGAGTGAGAGCTGAAGGGCTTTGGCTCAATGGGCTTAAGCGGAAACGGGCGAGGGCAGGGTAGATTTCTGTGTTCTTTGAAGAAAAGGTGAATTATGAGTGTGAGGCCAGTTTGTTGTTCTCAGTGTCGGATGTGGAAGGTCCTGGACTCTCCTGGCCTCCCAGATATCCATATCTGTGCCGAGTGTGTTGGCTGCAACTCCTGAGGGACCGCGTTAGGGAACTGGAGCTGAAGCTCGAGGACCTTCATTTGGTGAGGGAGCAAAAGGAGGTGATAGAGAGGAGTTACAGGCAGGTGGTCATACCGGGGACATGGGAGGCAGACAAGTGGGTCACAAGTGGGTTAGGAAGGGGAAAGGTCAGGTATTAGAGAATACCCGAGTGGATGTACTCCTTAATGATAAGTACTCCTGTGTGAGTACTGTTGGTGGGGGACAGCCCACCTGGTGGAAGCAGCAGTGGCTGTGCCCCCAGCAGAGTCCGGCTCTGTAGCTCAGTAGGGTAAGGAAAGGAGGAAAGCAGTATTAATCGCGGACTCTACAGTGAGGGGGTTGGACAGGCAATTTTGTGGAGGCAGACGGGAAACTCGGGTGGTGGTTTGCCTCCCTGGTGCCGGAATCTGGGATGTTTCTGGTCATGATCAAGAAATCCTGAAGAGGGAGGAAGAGGAGACAAAGGTCATGGTACGTATTGGTACCACTGACAGATGTAGGAAAAGGGAAGGGGTCATAAACAGAGAATGTAAGGAGTTAGGTAAGGAGTTGAGAAGGAGGAATGCAAAGGTTGTAATCTCAGAATTGCTGCCTGCGCCATGGGAGAGTGAGAGCAGGAATAGAATGAGGTGGAGGGTAAATGCATGGCTGAGGGACTGGAGCAGGGGGCAGAGATTCCAGTTCCTGGATCATTAGGACTTCTTTAGGGACAGGTGTGACCTGTACAAAAGGGACGGGTGACACTTGAATCTCAGGGGGGAACCAATATCCTGGCAGGAAGATTGGCTAGGGCTACTGGGGAGACTTTAAACAAGAATGGTTGGAAGGAGGGAATCGAGTTAAAGAAGGACTGTTGACAGTGTGAGAGGGAGGATAGGTGGGTGGTAGAGAAGGGGAGCTCTCAGGCCGAAGGTTTGAGCTGTGTCTATTTTAACGCCAGGAGTGTGGTGAATAAAGTGGATGAGCTTAGGGTGTGGATTGCTGCTTGGAAATGTGATGTGGTGGCCATTACAGAGACTTGGATGTCTCAGGGACAGGACAGGGACGCTGGGATCTAGATGCTTCAGGAGGGACAGGGAGGGAGGTAAAAGAGGTAGTGGAGTGGCACTGTAGATCAGGGACAGTGTGATGGCTGTAGAGAAGGTAGACGCCATGAAGGGATTGTCTACGGAGTCTCTGTGGGTGAAGATTAGGAACAGGAAGGGGTCAATGACTTTACTGGGTGTTTTCTATAGGCCGCCCAATAGTGACAGGGAAGTTGAGATGCAGATAGGGAAACAGATCCTGGAGAGATGTGGTAATAACAGAGTTGTCATGATGGGAGATTTTAATTTCCCAAATATCGATTGGAATATCCCTAAGGTAAGGGGTTTGGATGGGGAGGAGTTTGTTAGGTGTGTTCAGGAGGGTTTCCTGACACAGTATTTCGATAAGCTTATGAAAAGAGAGGCTGTACTCGATCTGATATTGGGTAATGAACCTGGACAGGTATCAAATCTCTCAGTCGGAGAGCATTTTGGGAATAGTGATCATAACTCTATCTTCTTTACACTAGCGTTGGGAAGAGATAAGATCAGGCAAGCTAGGAAAGTGTTTATCTGGAGTAAGGGGACATATGAAGCATCAGGCAGGAAATCAGAGGCATAAATTGGAAGGAAGTGTTCTTGGGGAAAAGTACTGAAGGAAGGTGATGGATTTTCAAGGAATGTTTGTCTGGAGCTCTGCACAACAATGTTCCAATGTGACAAGGATGTTTTGGTAGGTTACAGGAACTAGAACATAGAACATTAGAGCGCAGTACAGGCCCTTCGGCCCTCAATGTTGCGCCGACCAATGGAACCAATTTTATGACCCTCTATCCTAAACTATTCCAATGCTATCCATATGCCTATCCACTGACCAATTGAATGCCCTTAAACTTGACGAGTCCACAACTGCTGCAGGCAGGGCATTCCACGCCCTTACTACCCTCTGAGTAAAGAACCCACTTCTAGCATCTGTCCTATAACTACCACCTCTTAATTTAAAGCTATGTCCCCTCGTGTTATCCATCTCCATCTGAGGAAAAAGGCTCTCACTATCCACCCTATCTAACCCTCTGATCATCTTATATATCTCAATTAAGTCACCTCTTAGCCTTCTTCTCTCTAATGAAAATAACTTCAAGTCCCTTAGCCTTTCCTCATAAGACTTACCCATCATACCAGGCAACATCCTGGTAAACCTCCTCTGCACCCTTTCCAATGCCTCCACATCTTCCTTATAATGTGGTGATCAAAACTGTACACAATACTCCAAGTGCAGCTGCACCAGAGTTTTGTACAGTTGCAACATGACATCTCGGCTCCAAAATTCAATCCCTCTGCCAATAAATGCTAACACACTATACGCATTTTTAACAACCTTATCAACTTGAGTACCAACTTTCAGGGATCTATGCACCTGTACACCGAGATCTCTCTGCTCATCTACACTACTAAGAGTCCTACCATTAGCCTTATATTCTGCACACATGTTACTCTTACCAAAGTGAATCACCTCACATTTTTCCACATTAAACTCCATTTGCCACTTCTCGGCCCAGCTCTGCAACTTATCTATGTGCCTCTGCAAACTGTAACATCCATCCTCACTGTCTACAACTCTTCCGACTTTAGTGTCATCAGCAAATTTACTAACCCATTCCTCTACACCCTCATCCAGGTCATTTATAAAAATAACAAACAGCAGTGGCCCCAAAACAGATCTCTGAGGTACACCACTTGTAACTAAACTCCAGGATGAATATATCCCATCAACCACCACCCTCTGTCTTCTATCAGCTAGCCAATTCCTAATCCAAATTGCTAAATCACCTTCAATCCCATGCATCTGCATTTTCTGCAGTAGTCTTCCATGGGGAACCTTACCAAATGCTGTGCTAAAATCCATATACACCACAAAACTGTGGTGCACAAAAGTTGTAATGAATCTAGTCAAAAAGAAAAGAAATTGGAAAGCCAGAAGACGTCATGAGAAGGCCTTGGTGGGTAAGATTAAGGAGAATCCCAAGGCGTTTTACAAATATGTGAAGAGTAAAAGGATGAAATATGAAGGAATAGGAACTATAAAATGTGATGTGGGAAAGTTTGTACAGAACTGGTAGAAAAAGTAGAGGTGTTTAATGAATACTTTACCTCCAGTACTCATGGTGGAAAAAGGTCTGGGTGGTTGTACTGCAGGCTTGTGGCGGACTGAAAAGCTTGAGTATGTGGACATTAAGAAAGAGGATGTGTTGGAACTTTTGAATAGCACCGAGATAGATAAGTCACCGGGACTGGATGGGATGTACCGCAGCTTACTGTGGGAGGTGAGGGAAGTGATTGCAGAGCCTCTGGCAATGATCTTTGCATCATCAATGGAGACGGGAGAGGTTCCGGAGGATTGCAGATGTGGTTCCTATTTTCAAGAAAGGGAACAGGGATAGCCCAAGAAATTACCAACTGGTGAGTCTAATCTCAGTGGTTGTTAAGTTGATGGAGAAGATCCTGAGAGAGGATTTATGAACATTTGGAGAAATATAGCATGAGAAAAAATAGTCAGCACGACTTTGTCAAAGGCAGATTGTGCCTTACGAGCCTGGTTGAGTTTTTTGAAGATGTGACTAAACACATTGACAAAGGAAGAGCGGTAGATGTGGTTTATATGGACTTCAGCAAGGCGTTTGATAAGGTCCCCCATGCAAGGCTTCTTGAGAAAGTGAGAGGGCAAGGGATCCAAGGGGCTTTGGCCTTGTGGATCCAGAACTGATTTGCCCACAGAAAGCAAAGAGTGGTTATAGATGGGTCTTTTTCTGCATGGAGGTTGGTCACCAGTGGAGTGCCCCAGGGATCTGTTCTGGGACCCTTACTCTTTGTGATTTTTATAAATGACCTGGATGAGGAAGTGGAGGGATGGGTTGGTAAGTTTGCTGATGACACAAAAGTTGGAGGTGCTGGGGATAGTGTGGAGGGAAGTCAAATTTGCAGCAAGACATTGATAGGATGCAAGACTGGGTGGAGAAGTGGCAGATGGACTTCAACCCAGACATGTGTGTCATGATTTATTTTGGCAGGTCAAATGGGATGAAGGAATATAATATTAAGGGTAAGACTCTTAGCAGTGTGGAAGATCAGAAGGATCTTGGGGTTCGGGTTCATAGGACTCTCAAATCAGCTTTGCAGGTAGAGAATGTGGTTAAGAAGGCATATGGCGTATTGGCATTCATCAATTGAGGAATTGAGTTTAGGAGTTGGGAGATAATGCTGCAGCTGTCTAAGACCCTGGTCAGACCCCACTTGGAATACTGTGCGCAGTTCTTGTCGCCTCATTACAAAAAGGATGTGGAAGCTATAGAAAGGGGGAGGAGAAGATTTACAAGGATGTTGCCTGGATTGGGGAACATGCCTTATGAGGATAGAACATAGAACACTACAGCACAAACAGGCCCTTCGTCCCACAAGTTGTACCGATCACATCTATACCTACCAATCCACAGACCTATCTATAACCCCCTATCCTATTAGTTCCCATTTGCTCATCCAGAAGTCTTTTAAAAGACCCCAGCAAGTTTGCCTCTTCCACCACCAACAGCAGCCAATTCCATTCACTCACCACCCTCTGAGTGAAAAACTTACCCCCACCCCTCTCCAGAATGAGCTTAATATCCATGGTAGGAAAATTATTGGAGAGGATTCTTAGGGATAGGATGTATGCACATTTAGAACTGAACAATCTCGTTAGTGACAGACAGCAAGGTTTTGTCAGAGGAAGGTCGTGCCTTACAAATTTGGTGGAGTTTTTTGAGGGGTGACAAAAACGGTTGATGAAGGAAAGGCCGTGGATGTCGTCTATATGGATTTCAGTAAAGCATTTGACAAAGTCCTTCATGGCAAGTTGGTTAAGAAAGTTAAGGCTCATGGGATACAAGGAGAAATGGTTAGATAGGTAGAGAACTGGCATGGCCACAGGAGACAGAGGGTAGCAGAGGAAGGATCTTTCTTCCAGCTGGAGGTCTGTGACCAGTGGTGTTCCACAGGGCTCTGTACTGGGACCTCTGCTGTTTGTGATATATATAAATGATCTGGAAGAAGATGTAACTGGCGTTATTAACAAGTTTGCAGATGAAACGAAGATGGCTGGACTTGTGGATAGCGATGAACATTTTCGGAGAATACAGCAGGATATAAATATGCTGGAAAATTGGGCAGAGAAAAGGCAGATGGAATTTAATCTACATAAATGTGAGGTGATGCATTTTGAAAGAACTAATGTAGAGGGGAGCTATACAATAAGTGGCAGGGCCATCAAGAGTATAGAAACACAGAGGGACCTAGGTGTGCAAATCCACAAATCCTTGAAAGTAGCAGCACAAGTGGAGAGGGTGGTGAAGAAGGCTTATAGAACATAGAACATTACAGCGCAGAACAGGCCCTTCAGCCTTCGATGTTGCACCGACCAATTAGGAAAAAGCAATGACCCTCTAACCTAAACCATTCCCTTTTCATCCATAAACTTATCTACTAACCTCTTAAACGCCACCACACTTGGCGCATCTACAACTGCAGCAGGCAGGGCATTCCATACCCTTACCACCCTCTGGGTAAAGAACCTACCTCTGACATCCGTCCTATAACTACCACCCCTTAATTTAAAGCTATGTCCCCTCGTGCTAGCTTTCTCCATCCGAGGAACAAGGCTATCACTGTCCACCCTATCTAAACCTCTAATCATCTTATATGTTTCGATTAGGTCCCCTCTTAGCCGCCTCCTTTCTAACGAAAACAACCTCAAATCCCTCAGCCTCTCTTCATAAGACCTGCCCTCCATACCAGCAACATCCTGGTAAACCTCCTCTGTACCCTCTCCAATGCCTCCACATCTTTCTTATAATGCGGGGACCAGAACTGCACACAATACTCCAAGTGCAGCCGCATTAGAGTTTTGTACAGTTGCAACATGACGTTGTGGCTCTGAAATTCAATCCCCCTACCAATAAAAGCTAAGACTCCATATGCCTTCTTAACAACCTTATCGATTTCATTGCCAACTTTCAGGGATCTATTAACATATACACCAAGATCCCTCTGTTCATCAACACAATTGAGAGTCCTACCATTAGCCCTATACTCTACACATTTGTTATTCCTGCCAAAGTGAATTACCTCACACTTTTCCACATTAAGCTCCATTTGCCACCTCTCGGCCCAGCTCTGCAACTTGTCCAAGTTCTCTGCAAACTATAAAACCCCTCTTCACTATCTACCACTCCACTGACTTTGGTGTCATCCGCAAATTTACTAATCCATCCCTCAATATCCTCATCCAGATCATTTATAAAAATTACAAACAGCAGGGGCCCCAAAACATATCCCTGAGGTACACCACTTGTAACCGAACTCCACAATGAATATCTTCCATCAACCACTACCCTCTGTCTTCTATCTGCTAGCCAATTCCTAATCCAATTAGCTAAATCACCCTCAATCCCATACATCTGCATTTTCTGCAGAAGCCTTCCATGGGCCACCTTATCGAATGCCTTACTAAAGTCCATATATACCACACCAACTGCCTTACCCCCATCCATCTCTTTGGTCACTTTTTCAAAAAACTCAATAAGGTTAGTAAGGCACGACCTACCCTTTACAAAACCATGCTGACTATCCCCAATCAATTCATTTCTCTCTAAATAACTATAAATCCTATCCCTAATAATTCTTTCCAATACTTTGCCCACAACAGAAGTAAGACTCACCGGCCTATAATTCCCCAGAAAGTTTCTCTTCCCCTTCTTGAACAATGGGACCACATTCGCTATCCTCCAGTCCTCCGGAACCACACCCGTAACCAACGAGGACCTGAAGATCAGAGCCAGAGGCTCTGCAATTGCCTCTCTTGCCTCCCAGAGAATCCTAGGGTAAATCCCGTCCGGCCCAGGGGACTTATCTAACTTCAAACCCTCAAGAATATCTAGCACATCCTCCTTATCTACTTCAATACTTTCCAGTTTACAACCCTGTAATCCAGTGTTCTCCACAACTACATTTACATCTCCCTGCGTGAATACCGAAGAGAAATATTTGTTCAGTGCCTCTCCAATCTCTTCAGGCTCCATGCACAACTTCCCACTGCTGTCTATGACTGGCCCTAATCTTGCCCTAACCAATCTTCTATTCTTACCATATCTAAAGAAAGCTTTAGGATTCTCCCTAATCCTATCAGCCAAAGTCTTCTCATGTCCTCTCTTTGCTCTCCTCAATTCCCTCTTTAGCTCCCTCCTGCCTAATCTATAGCTATCCATTGCACTAACCGAGCCTTCAATCCTCATCCTGACATAAGCCTCCTTTTTTCCTTTTAACCAGCAAATCAACTTTTTTCGTACACCAAGGTTCTCTTACTCGACCATTTCCTCCTTGCCTGACAGGGACATACTTATCAAGGACTCTCAGTAGCTGCTCCTTGAATAAGCTCCACATTTCAGATGTTCCCAGTCCCTGTAGTTTCCTAGTCCAACCTATGCACCCTAATTCCCTCCTTATGGCCTCATAATTACCATTCCCCCAGCTATAATTACTGCCCCCATCTTCATGCCTGTCCCTATCCATCACTAAGGTGAACATAACCGAATTGTGGTCACTATCACCAAAATGTTCACCAACTTCCAAGTCTAACACCAGGTCTGGCTCATTGCCCAGCACCAAATCCAATGTAGCCTCACTTCTAGTTGGCCTATCTACATGCTGAGTCAAAAAACCTTCCTGCACACTTTGTACAAAAACTGACCCCTCTAACGAGCTAGAGCTATAGCTATTCCGATCAATATTAGTAAAGTTAAAGTCCCCCATAACAATTACCCTATTACTTTCACTCCTGTCCAGGATCGACTTTGCAATCCTTTCCTCTACCTCTCTAGAACTTTTAGGATGTCTATAAAAGATTCCCAACAGGGTGACCTCTCCTCTCCTGTTTCTAATCTCAGCCCATACTACCTCAACAGACAAGTCCTCATCAAACTTCCTTTCTGAGACTGTGATACAGTCTTTGACTAATAATGCCACTCCTCCCCCCCTTCTACCTCCTTCTCTACTCCGACTGAAGCATTTGAACCCCAGAACCTGCAACAACCATTCCTGTCCCTGCTCTATCCATGTCTCTGAAATGGCCACAACATCAAAGTTCCAGGTACAGATCCAAGCTGCAAGTTCCTCCACCTTATTGCGAATACTTCTTGCATTAAAGTATACGCATTTCAAACCATGCCCTACTCCACCCGTACGCTGCTGTGCTTTACAGTTCTCATCTATGACCCCCCTATTCTCGTCCCTCCTAACATCCAAACTACTCAGGATACCAACCCCTCTCTGAATCAGTTTAAAGCCCCCTGCATAGCCTTTGCAAATTTTCCCCCCAAGATATTGGTTCCCCTCTGGTTCAAGTGTGCTTGCCTTTATAGGATGGGATATAGAGTATAAAAGCTAGAGTCTGATGTTGCAGCTGTATGGAACACTGGTTAGGCCACATTTGGGATACTGTGTCCAATTCCGGTTGCTACACTACCAGAAGGACATAGAGGCTTTACAGGAGAGAGTGGAGGAGGTTTACTAGGATGTTGCCTGGTATGGAGGGTCTTAGCTGTGAGGAGAGATTGGGCAAACTGGGGTTGTTCTCTCTGGAAAGACGGAGAATGAGGGGAGACCTAATAGAGGTGTATAAAATTATGAAGGGTACTGATAGGGTGAACAGTGGGAAGTTTTTCCCAGGTCGGAGGTGACGAACTCAAGGGGTCACAAGTTCAAGGTGAAGGGGGCAAGGTTTAACTCAGATATCAGAGGGATGTATTTTACACAGGGGGTGGTGGGGACCTGGAATGTGCTGCCAAGGAGAGTGGTGGAGGCGGACATGCTGGGATCGTTTGAGACTGATCTGGATAGTCACACAAACAGACTGGAAATGGAGGGATACAAACAAATGGCTTAGTTAGAGCAATGAGCAGCACAGGCTTGGAGGGCCAAAGGGCCTGTTTCCTGTACTGTATTGTTCTTTGTTCTCAGAATGACAGGGCTATGGGCCAGGTACTGGCAGATAGGATTAGATGGGAGTTTAGTTGCCGGTAATGCATCGGTGTTTAATGGATGGGCCGAAGGGCCTTTTAGAACATAGAACATAGAACATAGAACATTACAGCACAGAACAGGCCCTTCGGCCTTCGATGTTGTGCCGACCAAAATAAAAAGCAATGTCCCTCCAAACTAAACCATTCCCTTCTCATCCATATACTTATCAATTAAAAATTTTGTGATTCGATAATTCTATAATTCGACGAAAAGGGAACCAGCAAAAACAGGTCTAATTTCTTACGTGGTCCAGAAAAAAGAGGAACAGTTTTGACAACACCGTGCTTGTTACTATATTGAAATAATTCTCAGAATCATCTCCAGGTATACCATCTTCTTTAGTCCCCAGGGTTACGACAATTACTGCAGAAGATTTAGTTGAATCAGTGCTGCCCAATGATTGTGTGTTTGTTACTACAATGATGCAGAACAAGAGAATACTGAAATTCCTGTCTCAGTTCCAGGGATAACAAATTCCAGAACATCGTGCACAACCAAAGAGAATTAGACACCTTCCTGATTGACTTTCTTACTGACTTTGCGTCATGATTAATTAAATATTGCATCCAATCGAGAGTATTTATTCATCCAATGTATAACATTGTAGCAGTATATTGTCATAACTACAAAAGGAAAGGTGAAGGATATTGTATACGGGAAGGATGTGCTGGTCTTGGAAAGGAATGAAAAGCTTATCGTTATGAGGAGTGTTTGAGGATTTGGTTTGGACTCGATGGAGTTTAGAAGAATGAGGGGGATCTTGTTGAAACTTACAGGATACTTAAAGGCCTGGACAGAGTGGATGTGGGGAAGGTGATTCCATTAATCACGGAGATTAGGATCCAAGGGCACAGCCTCAGAGTCAGAGGGCAACCCTTTAGAACTGAGATGAACAGGAATTTCTTCAGCTAGAAGATGGTGAACCTGTGAAACTCATTGCCACAGAGGGCTGTGGAGGCCATTGCGTGTTTTTAAGACAGAGATAGATAGGTTCTTGATTAATTAGGAGATCAGGGGTTACGGGGAAAAGGCAGGAGAATGGGGATGAGAAACTTATCAGGCATGATTGAATGGTGGAGCAGATTCGATGGGCCGAATAGCCTAATTCTGCTTCTATATCTTATAGTCTTATGATATTTAACTGTTATATGATTGCTTTAAGAGCTGATCACATCAATTGATGGTGATGTCATTAGAGTGTTTGTTTAGTTTCGGTTTCAGTTCTGTTTGGGCAGCATAGTGGCACAAAATGGATGGCACAGCTGCCTCACAGTACCAGGGACCCAGATTCGATTCCCAGCTTGGGTCACTGTTTGTGTGGAGTTTGCACATTCTCCCCATGTCTGCATGGGTTTCCTCTGGGTGCTCCGGTTTCCTCCCACAGTCCAAAGATGTTCGGGTTAAATTGATTGATTCTTGGTGTCAGGGGAAACTAGCTGGGGTAGCTACATTGGGCTGTGGGAATAGGACCTGGATGGGATTCTGATCAGTGCAGACTTGATGGGCCAAATAGCCTCCCCCTGTAACTGTAGGATTCTGTGCAGAGAACACCTCTTTCAATAAATCTGTTGTGCGTTACTTTGAATCTCTGTGTGCAAACAACAGCCTATCTCTTTGTAAAACTCACAACCCTGAACTCAGTCAGGTCATCACAGCAACTGAGCATAGAATCGGAAAATCGTAGAAACCTTACTGTGCCATTTGCCATTTGTAAATGGCAAAAAGAGGCCATTTGGCCCATCAGGTTGGCATTGACTACAATCCCACCCAGGCCCTACCACATATCCCCATTCATTTACCCATTAATCCCTCTAACCTATGCATCTCAGGACTCTAAGGGGCAATTTAGCTTAGCTAATCAACCTAACCCACACATCTTTGGACTATGGCAGGAAACCGGAGCACCTGGAGGACACCCACACAGACAGTGACCCAAGCTGGGAATCGAACCCAGGACCCTGGAGCTGTCAAGCAGCAGTGCTAACCCACTGTGCTACCGTGCCGTCCACAGAGTCATACAGACTCAAAACATTAACTCAGTTTCTCTCTCCATAGATGCTGCCAGACAGGCTGAGGTTCTGCAGGTTTTTGTTCTGATTTTCTCTTTGTCAACATCTTTTATTAATATTGTCCTGGTATCTGAGTGATGTGCTGGATCATTTAAAGTAGACATGCAATCACTCATTGGAGATGGTAACTTTATGGACTTTAGTAAGGCGTTTGATAAGGTGGCCCATGGAAGACTTCTACAGAAAATGCAGATGTATGGGATAGAGGGTGATTTAGCTAATTGGATTAGGAATTGGCTAGCAGATAGAAGACAGAGGGTGGTGGTTGATGGAAGATATTCATCGTGGAGTTCGGTGACAAGTGGTGTACCTCAGGGGTCTGTTTTGGGGCCCCTGCTGTTTGTAATTTTTATAAATGATCTGGATGAGGGTATTGAAGGATGGATTAGTAAATTTGCAGATGACACTAAAGTCGGTGGAGTGGTAGATAGTGAAGAGGGGTGTTATAGTTTGCAGAGAGACTTGGACAAGTTGCAGAGCTGGGCCGAGAGGTGGCAAATGGAGTTTAATGTGGAAAAGTGTGAGGTAATGCACTTTGGCAGGAATAATAAATGTGTAGAGTATAGGGCTAATGGTAGGATTCTTAATAGTGTTGATGAACAGAGGGATCTTGGTGTATTTGTGCATAGATCCCTGAAAGTAGGCAGTCAAGTCGAAAAGGTTGTTAAGAAGGCATACGGAGTCTTAGCTTTTATTGGTAGGGGGATTGAATTTCGGAGCCGCAACGTCATGTTGCAACTGTACAAAACTCTAGTGCGGCCGCACTTGGAGTAGTGTGTGCAGTTCTGGTCCCCGCATTATAAGAAAGATGTGGAGGCATTGGAGAGGGTACAGAGGAGGTTTACCAGGATGTTGCCTGGTATGGAGGGCAGGTCTTATGAAGAGAGGCTGAGGGATTTGAGGTTGTTTTCGTTAGAAAGGAGGCGGCTAAGAGGGGACCTTATCGAAACATATAAGATGATTAGAGGTTTAGATAGGGTGGACAGTGATAGCCTTTTTCCTAGGATGGAGAAAGCTAGCACGAGGGGACACAGCTTTAAATTAAGGGGTGATAGTTATAGGACGGATATCAGAGGTAGGTTCTTTACCCAAAGGGTGGTTCGGGAGTGGAATGCAGTTGTAGATGCGCCAAGTTTGGTGGCGTTTAAGAGGTTAGTTGATAAGTATATGGAAGAGAAGGGAATGGTTTAGTTTGGAGGGTCGTTGCTTTTTATATTGGTCGGCTCAACATCGAAGGCCGAAGGGCCTGTTCTGTGCTGTTATGTTCTATGTTCTACGTTCTACGTTCTACGTTCTAGTGGATAAGATGGATTTTTCAGACAATACAATGATTTTCTGGTTTTAATTCCTGATACCAGTTTTGACACTCAGATTAAAAACCAGTGGATGTTGGGAGGCAGTGGGACAAAGCAGGTTGTTACCAGGAAGTGATTAGAAAGGAGGGAGTTGGAGAGGTCACTGGGGAAAGAGGGTAGGGCTGTGAGGGGGTGGAGGGGTGGTTTCTGTGAGGGGGCGGGAAGGGTGGGGGGAGATCTTGGCGAATGCTCATTACCAGCTTTCACCTGCCTTGGGTCTTGGTGGCAGACTGCTCCCGAAGATCGACTCCGATTGGTGGATTCCAGGTGGGGAGGCTGGACATTCGGCCATTTGATGAATGTAGCCAGTGTTTCCTGTGTTTACGAATAGAAAAAGAGAGCAAGTCCCAGGAACTGTGATTAGACAGCATTACGAGAGTCTGTACACTAACTATGGGTATTCCTCAGGCACAGTAACACCAGCCTCTGTAAAAATCAATAACCTCCCACTTCTCCATGTGTCAGGCAGCTTGTTTCTCACTCATAAACATATTGTTCAGACACAGTTCAGAGTGTTTGTGATATTAGTCTCTGAAGTTTTATATTTGATTTTGGTCTTGTGAAACAATTCTAAATGTTGAATTCTTGTGAAAACAGGAATAAATCCACTGTTTTTCCAGCTAGAATTTCAGAATGAATTTTCCACATTCTATGGACTCTGGTTAAGGATGTTTCGGAGCAGCTGCAGTGCTCCGGTTTCCTCCCACACCCCAAAAATGTGCTCTTAGGCTGATTGGTGTAACAAATTGTCCCTAAATTAGTCTTCCCTCAATCTTTCCCAATAGGTGTAGACAAAGGTCATAGGTAGAGGAGGACACTCACAATGTTAAAATAGCGGTGCAGGCTCATTGGTCCGAAGAGCCTATTTCCAGTGCGGTATTGTTCTTTGTTCTTTGTTGTTTGTAACCCCTGATGCCCTTATTAATCAAGAACCTATCTATCTCCACCTTAAAGAAACTCAGTGACCCGGTCTCCACAGCCTTCTGTGGCAAATTGTTCCAGAGATCCTACTCTTTGGCTGAAGAAATTCCTCCTCATCTCTGTTTTAAAAGATTGTCCCTTTACCCTGAGGTTGTGCCCTCTCTGGTTCTAGTTTTTCCCATAGTGGAAACATTCTCTCCACGTCTACTCTATCCAGGCCTCGCAGTATCCTGTAAGTTTCAATAAGATCCCTCCCTTCATCTTTCTAAACTTCAATGGATACAGATCCAGAGTCCTCAACTGTTCCTCATTCGACAAGCTCTTCATTCCAGGGATCATTCTTGTAAACCTCCTCTGGATCCTTTCCAAGGTCGGCACATCCTTCCTTAGATACAGGGCCCAAAACTGCTCACAATTCTCCAAATGCAGTCTAACCACAGCTCAGAAGTCCATCCCTGCTCTTGTATTCTAGCTCTCTCGATATGAATGCTGACATTGCATTTGCCTTCCTAACTGCCAACTGAAGCTGCAGATTAACCTAAAGAGAATAGATAGATACGGGGAATAGATAGAGCGGATGTGCAGAGTCTTAGCTTTTATTGGTAGGGGGATTGAATTTCGGAGCCGCAACGTCATGTTGCAACTGTACAAAACTCTAGTGCGGCCGCACTTGGAGTATTGTGTGCAGTTCTGGTCCCCGCATTATAAGAAAGATGTGGAGGCATTGGAGAGGGTACAGAGGAGGTTTACCAGGATGTTGCCTGGTATGGAGGGCAGGTCTTATGAAGAGAGGCTGAGGGATTTGAGGTTGTTTTCGTTAGAAAGAAGGCGGCTAAGAGGAGACCTTATTGAAACATATAAGATGATTAGAGGTTTAGATAGGGTGGACAGTGATAGCCTTTTTCCTAGGATGGAGAAAGCTAGCACGAGGGGACATAGCTTTAAATTAAGGGGTGGTAGTTATAGGACGGATGTCAGAGGTAGGTTCTTTACCCAGAGGGTGGTAAGGGTATAGAATGCCCTGCCTGCTGCAGTTGTAGATGCACCAAGTTTGGTGGCGTTTAACAGGTTAGTAGATAAGTTTATGGATGAAAAGGGAATGGTTTAGGTTAGAGGGTCATTGCTTTTTCTTAATTGGTCAGCGCAACATCGAAGGCCGAAGGGCCTGTTCTGCGCTGTAATGTTCTATGTTCTATGTTCTATTTCCTCAGATGGATGTAACTGTTACTAGGGGGCATAACTATAAGGTTCATGGTGGGACATATAGGAGGGATGTCTGAGGTAGATTCTTCACTCAGAGAGTGGTTGGGGTGTGGAATGCACGGCCTGCTGTGATAGTGGATTCGGACACTTTAGGAACTTTCAAGCGGTTACACACGGAGCACTCCAGAATGATAGGGATGGGATGGCTTGATCTTGGGTTTGGACATAGCTCGGCACAACATCGAGGGCTGAAGGGCCTGTACGGTGCTGTACTGTTCTATGTTTCTATGGAATCTTGAACAATGGCTCCCAAGTCTCTTTGTGTTTCTGATTTCCTAAGCTTTTTCCCATTTGGAAAATAGACTATGCCTCCATTTCTTCTTCCAAAGTGCACAACCTCATAATTTTCCACATTGAATTCCATCTGCCATTTTTTTGCCCACTCTCCTAATCTGTCCAAGTCCTTCTGCAGCTCCCCCACTTCCTCAACACTACCTGTCCCTCTACATATCTTTGTATCATCTGCAAATTTAGCAACAGTGCCTTCAATTCCTTCCTCCAAATTGTTAATGTATATTGTGAAAAGTTCTGATCCCAGCACTGACCCCTGAGACACGTCACTAATCACCGGCTGCCATCCTGGGAAAGACCCCTTTATCCCCACTCTCTGCCTGTTCTGGGGGAATTGGGACCAGTACAAATTGAACAGTTGCGCTTGGACAGGATTGGAGCTAATACTGTAGAGAGAGTGTTTGCTAATGCTGTTGGGATGGGTTTAAACTAACATGGCGGGGGATGGTCAGAGGAAAGTAAAGTGGGGATAGAAACAAAAAGGCAGTAAGGTGAAAAGTGAAAGGCAGAGAAACCAAAAACAAAAATCAGAAAGGGCCACAGTATAGACTACAGAGACTGTGGTGATCTCAGTGAATGGGTCCAGTAAGGCCAAGAGGGCTAAAACAGAGCGTACAAAACATGACTGGACAGATGGTCTGAGAAAGTAGGGCAGACAGCAAGGGAAGTCCAGATTAAACAAAGAACACTGCAGCACAGGGACAGGCCTTTCGGCCCTCCAAGCCTGCACCAACCTAACTAAATTTATTTAAATGTAAGAGGTCTGATAGGAAAGGCAGATGAACTCAGGGCATGGAAGGATATATGGGATTTGGATATTAGAGCATGACTGAAACATGGCTAAGGGAGGGACAGGACTGGCAGCTCAATGTTCCAGGGTACAGATACTATAGGAAAGATAGAACAGGAGGTAAGAGAAGAGGAGGAGTTATGTTTTTGATTAGGGAGAACATCATAACACATGACAGATGCAGTTTAATCCCGAAAAATCTG
Source organism: Sphyrna mokarran (assembly GCA_024679065.1). Classification (NCBI taxonomy): domain Eukaryota; kingdom Metazoa; phylum Chordata; class Chondrichthyes; order Carcharhiniformes; family Carcharhinidae; genus Sphyrna; species Sphyrna mokarran. The sequence continues at coordinate 576,911 of JAGIQG010000021.1, read as the reverse complement.
AGATAATGCATTTTGGAAGGTCTAGTACGGATAGGAAATATACAGTAAATGGCAGAACCCTTCAGAGGCAAAATGATCTGGGTATGCAAGTACACAGGTCACTAAAAGTGGCAACACAGATGGAGAAGGTAATCAAGGAGGCATACAGCATGCTTGCCTTCATTGGCTGGGGCATTGAGTTTAAAAATTGGCAAGTCATATTGCAGCTTTATAGAACCTTAGTGAGGCCGCACTTGGAATACAGTGTTCAATTCTGGGTCGCCCACACTACCAGAAGGATGTGGAGGCTTTGGAGAGGGTCAGAAAAGATTTACCAGGATGTTGCCCTGGTATGGAGGGCATTAGCTATGAGGAGAGATTGGAGAAACTTGGTTTGTTCTCACTGGAGCGATGGAGGTTGAGGGGGAGGGGCGACCTGATAGAAGTCAACAAATTTTGAGAGGCATGGACAGATTGGATAGTCAGAACCTTTTTCCCAGGTGGAAGAGTCAATTACTAGGAGGGCACAGATTTAAGGTGCGAGGGGCAAGGTTTAAAGGAGATGTACAAAGCAAGTTTTTTACCCAGAAGGTGCTGGGTGCCTGGAACCTGCTGCCGGGGGAGGGAGTGGAAGCGGATACGATAGTGAGTTTTAAGGGGCGTCTGGACAAATCCATGAATAGGATGGGAATAGGGGGATATGGTCCCCGGAAGGGGAGGGGGTTTTAGTTCTCTCTGGCAGCACGGTCGGTAGAGGATTGGAGGGGCCGAAGGGTCTGTTCCTGTGGTGGAATTTTCTTTGTTCTTTGGTCTTATTAATTCAGGCAGGAATTCATTGGCCTGGTGAATTCAGGGAGAGTCCCTGATTCCCCTGGTTTGCTAATACTCCCAATAAGTTCCACTGACCAGGTGTTAGGCTTGGAAGTTAGTGAACATTTTGGTGATAGTGACCACAATTCGGTTACGTTCACCTTAGTGATGGACAGGGATAGGCATGAAGCTGGGGGCTGTAGTTATAGCTGGGGGAAGGGTAATTATGAGGCCATCAGGAGAGAATTAGGGTGCGTAGATTGGACTAGGGAACTACAGGGACTGGGAACATCTGGAATGTGGTGCTTATTCAAGGAGCAGCTGCTGAGAGTCCTTGATAAGTATGTCCCTGTCAGGCAAGGAGGAAATGGTCGAGTAAGAGAGCCTTGGTGTACGAAAAAAGTTGATTTGCTGGTTAAAAAGAAAAAGGAGGCTTATGTCAGGATGAGGCTTGAAAGCTCAGTTAGTGCAATGGATAGCTATAGATTAGCCAGGAAGGAGGTAAAAAGTGAATTGAGGAGAGCTAAGAGGGGACACGAGAAGATGTTGGCTGATAGGATTAAGGAGAATCCTAAAGCTTTCTTTCGATATGTTAAGAATAGAAGATTGGTTAGGGCAAGATTAGGGCCAGTCATAGACAGCAGTGGGAAGTTGTGCGTGGAGCCTGAAGAGATTGGCGAGGCACTGAATAAATATTTCTCTTCGGTATTCACGCAGAGTGCTGGAAATGTAGCTGTGGAGAGCACTGAGGTACAGGGTTGCAAATTGGGGAGTATTGTAGTAGATAGGGAGGATGTGTTAGAAATTCTCGAGGGTTTGAAGTTGGATAAGTCCCCTGGGCCGGACGGGATTTACCCTAGGATTCTCTGGGAGGCAAGAGAGGAGATTGCAGAGCCTCTGGCTCTGATCTTCAGGTCCTCGTTGGTTACGGGTGTGGTTCCGGAGGACTGGAGGATGGCGAATGTGGTCCCATTGTTTAAGAAGGGGAAGAGAGACCTTCCTGGGAATTATAGGCCAGTGAGTCTTACTTCTGTGGTGGGCAAGGTATTGGAGAGAATTATTAGGGATAGGATTTATAGTTATTTAGAGAGAAATGAATTGATTGGGGATAGTCAGCATGGTTTCGTGAAGGGTAGGTCATGCCTTACTAACCTCATTGAGTTTTTTGAGAAAGTGACCAAAGAGGTGGATGGGGGTAAGGCGGTTGATGTAGTATATATGGACTTTAGTAAGGCGTTTGATAAGGTGGCCCATGGAAGACTTCTACAGAAAATGCAGATGTGTGGAATAGAGGGTGATTTAGCTAATTGGATTAGGAATTGGCTGGCAGATAGAAGACAGAGGGTGGTGGTTGATGGGAGATATTCATCGTGGAGTTCGGTGACGAGTGGTGTGCCTCAGGGGTCTGTTTTGGGGCCCCTGCTGTTTGTAATTTTTATAAATGATCTGGATGAGGGTATTGAGGGATGGATCAGTAAATTTGCAGATGATACTAAAGTTGGTGGTGTGGTAGATAGTGAAGAGGGGTGTTTTAGTTTACAGAGTGACTTGGACAAGTTGCAGAGCTGGGCCGAGAGGTGGCAAATGGAGTTTAATGTGGAAAAGTGTGAGGTAATGCACTTTGGCAGGAACAATAAATGTGTAGAGTATAGGGCTAATGGTAGGGCTCTTAATAGTGTTGAGGAACAGAAGGATCTTGGTGTATGTGTCAATAGATCCCTGAAAGTAGGCAGTCAAGTGGATAAAGTTGTTAAGAAGGCTTATGGAGTCTTAGCTTTTATTGGTAGGGGGATTGAATTTAGGAGCCGCAGCATCATGTTGCAGCTGTACAAAACTCTAGTGCGGCCGCACTTGGAGTATTGTGTGCAGTTCTGGTCGCCACATTATAAGAAAGATGTGGAGGCATTGGAGAGGGTACAGAGGAGGTTTACCAGGATGTTGCCTGGTATGGAGGGCAGGTCCTATGAAGAGAGGTTGAAGGATTTGAGGTTGTTTTCGTTAGAAAGGAGGCGGCTAAGGGGGGATCTTATTGAAGCATATAAGATAATTAGAGGTTTGGATAGGGTGGACAGTGATAGCCTTTTTCCTAGGATGGAGAAAGCTAGCACGAGGGGACACAGCTTTAAATTAAGGGGTATGAGTTATAGGACGGATATCAGAGGTAGGTTCTTTACTCAAAGAGTGATTAGGGAGTGGAATGCCCTGCCTGCAGCTGTTGTAGATGCGCCAAGTTTGGTGGCGTTTAAGAGGTTAGTTGATAAGTATATGGATGAGAAGGGAATGGTTTAGTTAGGAGGGGCATTGCTTTTTATTTTGGTCGGCACAACATCGAAGGCCGAAGGGCCTGTTCTGTGCTGTATTGTTCTATGTTCTATGTTCTATGACACCTGCATTTCCTTGGCTAGAAAGTACAAAAAGTTGATCAGGAGCAGTTTGTATTCATTTCACTCTCATTAATGATATTAAAGTGAAATGCAGTGGCTTCCCAGTAAGCTCCCACAAGAGGCCTTCGAGGAAGAATAGAAGAATCCATTCAGCCCATCAAGTCTCACCCATTCCTTCAACCCCACACATTTGCCCTTTTAATCTCTCTGACACTAGAGTTAATTTAACATGGCCAATCAATATAACCCTCAATTCTTTGGACTGTGGAAGGAAATTGGAGCATCTGGAAGAAACCCATACAGACATGAGGAGAAAATGCAGATTCCACACAGACAGAGACCCGAGGCTGGAATTGAACCTGGGACCCCGGCGTTGTGAGGCAGCAGTGCTAACCGTTGTGCTACTGTGTCATCGAGCTGGGGATTGGAGGTGAAGGGCTTCAGATTGCAGCTCCCTCCCCAGATGGGGGTCACCTGGTGACTCTTCTCTCTGTAGTTTTGAAAATCATTGAACTCTCAGGCATCAGGTTGAAGCGAAATGACTTTGATGCAAAGTTTTGAAATGTTTTTTGGGATCTTGATCAGTTAGGCCAGTGGGCTTGCTGAAATGCCTAAAAGCTTTGATCTACATTGTTTACATCCAATTTTGTCGTTCATTAACTTTTACATGCCTCTTGATTGACAGTGTCAGGCTATTTCACAGGAGGGATTAGCTTTATTTTATAGCAAGTCATGGTCCGTTAACTTTGAAGTGCTTCCTCTTTTGTGCACATTACTTTTATAATGGGATTTCTTCTGTTCTGAAGTGCTTCCTGGGAAGAGCAGATGCTCAGTTTTACTGTACTAGATCTTTTTCAACCTCCAACTTCTGAATAAAAGGTCTTTACTGGAGGCTGGTTTAACCAATAGAGGCAGGTGAAACAACTCAAACATTAAGTTCCTGCGGTTCCCAGTGAGGACTTTCTGGCAGTCACTGTGAGTGTAGGAGGATGAGGGGTGACCTTATAGAGGTCTATAAAATAATGAGGGCATAGCCAAGGTAAATAGTCAATATCTTTTCCCAAAGATAGGGGAGTCTAAAACTAGAGGGCATAGATTTAAGGTGAGAGGGGAGAGATACAACATTTTTTCACACAAAGGCTGGTGAGTGTCTGGAACGAGCTGCCAGAGGTAGTAGTAGAGACGGGTACAATTTTGTCTTTTAAAAAACATTTAGACAGTTACATAGGTGCGATGGGTATGGAGGGATATGGGGCAAATGTGGGCAACTGGAATTAGCTTAAGGATTTTAAAAAAAGGGTCTGCATGGACAAGTTGGGCCGAAGGACCTGTTTCCATGCTGGAAACTTCTGTGACTCTATGGGCACAATTTTACCAAAGATTCGTGCCCATTTCGGGTGCAAAATCATGGTAAATTTGAGTGTCGGGCCTGTAATGTGATCTGTAGATTGCTCCTTTACTGATTTGTGTGTGGATCTGGTCTGCACCCTAATCAGGAGGCCCAACTCTACTGCCAAATCCCATTTTACCGTGTTTGGATCCATTCCTGATTCCTATTCCAAAGGGGAAGCTCTGAAGCTGATCCTCCTTGATCACCCTTCACAGAACCCCTGCCAACCACCCACCCCAGCAGACCCACCCCCTGTGATCCAAACTCCTTAGGAGGCAGAACCCCTCCCACACCCTCCCCGGCAAAACCACCATTCCTGCAGCTGGAACCCCCCGGTGACAGGCTACTCCCGACAGAGCATACTCCCCCTTCCCCCACATCCCACCTCTCCCCAGAAGGCAGGCCCCCGCTCCCCCAACACCCCCACAATCCACTTTGCACAGGAGGCAGGCTCATACCCCCACAGTGGAGGATGGGGGTGGACAGAACATAGACTTGGGAGCATCTCCACCATTACCCCCGCCTCCACAACCTGAGACCCATCTGAGCCCGCCTTCGCACCCCCTCCCCTCCCCCCCGCCTCCTCAGACAGATGCTGAAGGCCACGAAGGTGCTGCAGGATTGCCAATCAGTGCAGTAAGAAGTCTCACAACACCAGGTTAAACTCCAACAGGTCTGTAAGCCGGGGGTGTGAGACTTCTCACTCTGTTCACCCCAGTCCAACACCGGCATCTCCACATCAACTAGTGCAGCTCAGAAGGATGGTGCAGGGACAGCAGTATTCCAGGGGGTGTGCCGTGCTGAGGAGGGGGCTGCTACCTTGGGGCGGGGGGGGGTGGGGGGGGTGGTGATTGCGGGGGTGATTGCGGGGGTGCAGTGTGGCTCCAGGGGGGCGGGGAGGGCCTGCCTCCGAGAGGGTCTGATTGCTGCTCATCCACCTTCGCCCCCCCACCTCCCCCCACCCACCCCCCCCCACCCCGCCCGCTCTCTCGGCTGGTTTTGTTTTTCACACCTGGGCACGTTGCTTCAGATCTTTTTCTAACTGAGCTGTGCGGCTCAGAGTTCCAATCATTCCAGCAGCGCAAAACCCACCCACAGCGCAGATCGGAGCCGCACCACGGAATGGGGATTCCGAGCTTGGATCCGTTTTCCTTCGCCTCACATTGGTAAAATCAGGCCCTATAACTCGATCATAAATTCCTGGCTTCCTATCGTGTAGGAGAGGCCATTCAGCCCATCAAGTCTTTATAGATTGTAAATAGCTGAGGCTCCAGCACCAATCCTTACAGACTGTAAGGAAATCAAGAATCATAAATATTAAATGAATTTGAGTTGTAAACAACAGGTCATTTCAGGTGGAAGTGAGACTGAGCAACAACAGATATTCCCAATGCAAGTAAGATTAAATCTTTTTCTGCTGACAGGGTTTGGTGCTGGGTTTAATCGTTAATATTTGATGGAAAGGCTGGCTGTTTAAATGACACAAGTTAGTCCAAATGTCCAAACATACCGAACAATCTTCCTTCAATGTCTGTATACATCCAGATTTATCATTCTGAACACAACAGCCAGAATTCCTCTCCACGTCTCTCTCCGTCTCAATGAGTTTGGAGATGAATTGATCCCTCCGTAAGCAAGGAGAAAACTTTGCTCCAAGGTGAATGAGAGAAATCTGTAAAGAGCCGAGAGTTTTGAATCAAACTGTGGCTGTTAATAAATTACGCCTGTTGAAACTTTACACATCTTTATTCACTCACCGTACTCGGACCTATCCAGAAGTTCTCCTGTTGGATATGTTGTACACTTTCGTACATTCCTTTATTCCGCAATACCTGAATTAAATGGAATCAATTTGAAACTGCTGTGTTATTAACTTCTATTTAATTCAAATTTATCTTCACTAAAGTCCAACTTCTGGGGACCAACTGGTTTTGAGCAATAGCATAAAGTAACCAATCTTAATTTAACAGCCTATCACCAATAACCGGAATATTTTGCCCAGACAGTCTTTTTCCAGAGAAAGAATTTAGAATGAAAGAGTCATAGAACCATTGAAAATTACAGCTCAGAAATAGGCCCTTGGCTCTTCTCGTCTGTGCCGAATCCTTTTTTTTGTCTAGTGCCACTAACCTGCACCTGGACCATATCCCTCCACACCCCTCTCATCCATGAACCCTTCCAAGTTTTTCTTAAATGTTAAAAGTGACCCCACATTTACCACTTTAACCGGCAGCTCATTCCACACTCCCACCACTATATTCTCTTTAAAACTTTTCCTCTTTACCCTTAACCCATGCCCTCTGGTTTTTTTCTCCCTTAGCCTCAGTGGAAAAAGCCTATTTGCATTCACTCTATTGATACCCATCAAAATCTTATACACCTCTATCAAATCTCCCCTCATTCTTCTACACTCCAGGGAATAAAGTCCTAACCTATTCAATCTTTCTCTGTAACTCAGCTTCTCAAGTCCCGGCAACATCCTTGTAAACCTTCTCTGCAGTCTTTCAACCTTATTAATATCCTTCCTGTAATTAGATAACTAAAACTGCACACAATACTCTAAATTCAGCCTCACCAATGTGTTATACAACCTCACCATAACATTCCAACTCTTATACTCAGTACTTTGATTTATAAAGGCCAATGTTCTAAAAGCACTCTTTACAACCCTATCTATCTGTGACGCTATTTTTAGAGAGTTCTGTATCTGTATTCCCAGATGCCTCTGTTCTACTGCACTCTTCAGTGTCCTACCATTTACCCTGTACATTCTACCTTGGTTTGTCTTTCCAAAGTGTAATACCTCACACTTGTCTGCACTAAACTCTATCTGCCATTTTTGAGCATATTTTTCTAGTTGGTCCAAATCCCTCCGTAAGCTTTGAAAACCTTCCTCACTGTCCACTACACCTCCAATCTTTGTACCATCAGCAAATTTGCTGATCCAATTTACCACATTATCATCCAGATCATTGATATAGATGACAAATAACAATGGACCCAGCACCGATCCCTGTGACACATCACTAGTCACAGACCTCCACTCAGAGAAACAATCTTCCACAAACACTCTCTGTCTTCTTCCATTGAGCCAGTGTCTAATCCAATTTCTATCTCTCCATGTGTACCTAGTGACTGAAGCTTCCCAACTAACCTCCCATGAGGGACCTTGTCAAAAGCCTTACTGAAATCCGTGTAGACAACATCCACTGCCTTCCCTTCATCCACTTTGCTGGTAACCTCCTCAAAAGCTCTAATAGATTGGTCAAACATGACCTACCACACACAAAGCCATGTTGACTCTCCCTGTTAAGTCCCTTCCATTCAAGTATTTGTAGATCCTTTCTCTTAGTACTCCTTCCAATAATTTACCTACTACTGACATCAAACTTACCAATGTATAATTTCCTGGATTACTTTTACAGCCTTTTTTAAACAACAGAACAACACAAACTATCCTCCAATCATCTGGCACCTTCCCCACGGATACCGACATTTTAAATATATCTGGCAGGATCCCTGCAATTTCAACACTAGTCTCCCTCAAGGTCCGTGGAAATACCCTGTCCAGTCCTGGGGATTTCTCCACTCTGATTTGCCTCAGGACAGCCAGCACCTCCTCCCCTTTGATCTGTATCGGTTCCATGACCTTCCTACTTAATACATAGAACATAGAACATTACAGCACAGAACAGGCCCTTCGGCCTTCGATGTTGCGCCGACCAATATAAAAAGCAATGCCCCTCCAAACTAAACCATTCCCTTCTCTTCCATATACTTATCAACTAACCTCTTAAACGCCACCAAACTTGGCGCATCTACAACAGCTGCAGGCAGGGCATTCCACTCCCGAACCACCCTTTGAGTAAAGAACCTACCTCTGATATCCGTCCTATAACTATCACCCCTTAATTTAAAGCTGTGTCCCCTCGTGCTAGCTTTCTCCATCCTAGGAAAAAGGCTATCACTGTCCACCCTATCTAAACCTCTAATCATCTTATATGTTTCAATAAGGTCCCCTCTTAGCCGCCTCCTTTCTAACGAAAACAACCTCAAATCCCTCAGCCTCTCTTCATAAGACCTGCCCTCCATACCAGGCAACATCCTGGTAAACCTCCTCTGTACCCTCTCCAATGCCTCCACATCTTTCTTATAATGTGGGGACCAGAACTGCACACAATACTCCAAGTGCGGCCGCACTAGAGTTTTGTACAATTGCAACATGACGTTGCGGCTCCGAAATTCAATCCCCCTACCAATAAAAGCTAAGACTCCAAGACTCTTGTTTGCCTTATTTCCATAGACTCCACATTAGTAAATTAGGATTAGTAAAGGATTAGTAAATTTGCAGATGACACTAAAGTCGGTGGAGTGGTAGATAGTGAAGAGGGGTGTTATAGTTTGCAGAGGGACTTAGACAAGTTGCAGAGCTGGGCCGAGAGGTAGCAAATGGAGTTTAATGTGGAAAAGTGTGAGGTAATGCACTATGGCAGAAATAATAAATGTGTAGAGTATAGGGCTAATGGTAGGATTCTTAGTAGTCTTGATGAACAGAGGGATCTTGGTGTGTATGTGCATAGATCCCTGAAAGTAGGCAGTCAAGTCGAGAAGGTTGTTAAGAAGGCATATGGAGTCTTAGCTTTTATTGGTAGGGGGATTGAATTTCGGAGCCGCAACGTCATGTTGCAACTGTACAAAACTCTAGTGCGGCCGCACTTGGAGTATTGTGTGCAGTTCTGGTCCCCGCATTATAAGAAAGATGTGGAGGCATTGGAGAGGGTACAGAGGAGGTTTACCAGGATGTTGCCTGGTATGGAGGGCAGGTCTTATGAAGAGAGGCTGAGGGATTTGAGGTTGTTTTCGTTAGAAAGAAGGCGGCTAAGAGGAGACCTTATTGAAACATATAAGATGATTAGAGGTTTAGATAGGGTGGACAGTGATAGCCTTTTTCCTAGGATGGAGAAAGCTAGCACGAGGGGACACAGCTTTAAATTAAGGGGTGATAGTTATAGGACGGATATCAGAGGTAGGTTCTTTACCCAAAGGGTGGTTCGGGAGTGGAATGCCCTGCCTGCAGCAGTTGTAGATGCGCCAAGTTTGGTGGCGTTTAAGAGGTTAGTTGATAAGTATATGGAAGAGAAGGGAATGGTTTAGTTTGGAGGGTCATTGCTTTTTATATTGGTCAGCACAACATCGAAGGCCGAAGGGCCAGTTCTGTGCTGTAGTGTTCTATGTTCTATGTTCTACACCAGTTTCCTTAATAAATACAGATGCAAAAAACCCATTTAATATCTTCCCCATTTCTTTTGGTTCCATACAAAGCCAACACTCTGATCTTCAAGAGGACCAATTTTATCCCTTACTATCCTTTTGCTGCTAAAATACCTGTCGAAGATTTTAGGATTATCCTTCACTTTGACTGCCATAAAGTGGTTCAGGTTATTATTTCTCCCAACTCAAATTAAACAGGACATTTTTAAAACCAGCAACTAATTTGAGGTGAAAAGGAGAATAAACAATATTGAAAAAGCAGTGTGCAGCTTCCATTTCTTCATTTGTGAGTGGCAGGCTGGGTCTCAGGACCTGTGAAAAAGGTAAGGCCCTTCCCCAGAGCAACAAGCTCAACCTTTTGCAGGAAATTCTTAGTTAAGAATATGCTAATTAATTAAAAATCATCTGATTGGCTTAACTTTAGCTTGCAACTTAATTATCCCATCCTTTCATTTCCCTGAACCCATTCCTATCCAACTATTTGCCTCATTCTTCACTAAACACCAATCTTCCTTCTCTAATCCTCCTCCTATCATGTTTTATTGTCACCATCCAAGCAGCTTTGACTCTGATTGTGCAATACATTAATCTACATATCACAGCTCACAGAATCCAGACAGTGCAGAAGGAGGCCATTCGGCCCATCGAGTCTGCACTGACAATAATCCCACCCAGGCCTTGTCCCTGTAACCCCAGGTATTTACCCTGCTAATCCCCCTAACTTATACATCTTAGGACACTAAGGAGTGATATAGCATGGCTAATCCACCTAACCCGCACATCTTTGGATGTGGAAGGAAGCCGGTGCGCATTAACACCGTAAAGAAGTTACTGTGAAAATCCCCTAGTCCCCACACTCCAGTGCCTGTTTGGGTACAATGATGGGCAATTTAGCATGGCCAATACACCTACCCTGATATTGATAATTCTTGGAGCAAAGCAAATGTGTGTGAGCACATGTGCGTGTGTGTGCATGTGCGTATGCGTGCGCGCGTGCGCGCGCATGTGTCTGTGCGTGTGTCTCTCTGTATGTGTTTGTGTGCGTCTCCGTCTTCCTCTCAGAAACAAATTTAACCCGCATTCTAAAGACAAGCTTTTCTTGTTTAATTTGAAGGAATATTCCGGGGTATAAATAGATCTAAAGGTGGGAGAGAAACCTTTCCACGAACGAATGGGTGAAAGGACAGAATTCTTCCCATTCTGGGTAACTTACGAGTTGTGTTTTTACGTGTTGTGCAAATCCCATTGGGGCAATTCCATAAATACCAATCGACAGCAAGGTGACCACAATGTGAACAAATGTGATCCAGTAGGTGAAATAGGGCCTGGAGAAAAAAAACAGTTGTTAGGGAGAGAGAGAGAGAGAGAGAGAGGTATTGACAGAGACAGACACACAGCACACACAACAATATATACACAGAGAAACACACAGAGAGACAGAACAAAGAACAAAGAACAAAACAGCACGGGAAACAGGCCCTCCGGCCCATCGAGCCCGTGCCACCACCCTGATGTTCCCACCTCTACCCACGATCCCTGTCTATGTTTATAGATGTATGGATTAAAAACCAAATTTGAAGCAATTTAGGGAGAATTTGTTTTGCCAATTAGCCTAAGAGCACATCTTTGGGATGTGGGAGGAAACCGGAGCACCCGGAGAAAACCCACGCAAGCACGGGGAGAATGCACAAACTCCCACTGACACAGGCACATACACGCGCACACGCAGACACACGCACACGCAGACACACACACACGCAGACACACAGATTGATGAGTTTTCTCTACCTATAGTTTTTGATTAGCTGTAGTTTGTTTTGGGTTCTGTGGCTCAGTGCCCTGCGATATCTCCTATTCAGCCAGTTTCCAACCATCCCCAGACCATACTGACGCCTCCTTTTATCAAATGCAAAGTGTTTGACATCTGAGACGATACGTTTGCCCCTTCTGCGCCCTGCTTTCGAATATGAGAGCTGATTCCGAACTTCCCTACAGAGACACAAGAGGCATTAAGAGTAAAGGGATTCTATTTATAAAAATTACACAATCCATTGTTTTAATTACCAGGATAAATTCTGCACTCTTTCCTTTCCTTCTCCATGAACAGTACATTTTGTCTACATAATGTGCAAGAAACAATACTTTTCACTGTATGTTAATAAATGTGACAATAATAAATCAAATTGAATCAAATTGTGGCTGGATTGCTCCTTTTGGCCCTGGCAGAGCAGAAGATAGTAAGAAATCTCACAACACCAGGTTAAAGTCCAACAGGTTTGTTTGGTAGCAAAAGTCGCTAGCTTTTGGGATTCTGCCCCTTCATCAGGTGAGTGGGGAGTTCTGATCACAAGCAAAACAGATAAAGGCACACATACTAATACTAATTAGAATGTGAGTCTTTACAGTTAATCAAGTCTTAAAGCTACAGACAATGTGAGTGGAGAGAGCATTAAGCACAGGATAAATAAATGTGTATTGTCTCCAGACAGGACAGTTAGCGAGATGTAACAAGACCAGGCAAGTCATGGGGGTTACAGATAGTGTGACATGAACCCAAGATCCCTGTTAAGACTGTCCTCATGTGTGTGGAGTTGGCTATCAGTCTCTGCTCAGCGAATCTGTGCTGTTCTGTGTCATGAGTGTCTTTACATCCCCTGTTTGTGATCAGAGGCCTGAAAGCTAGTGGTGTTTGTTACCAAATAAACCTGCTGGACTTTAACCTGATGTTGTGAGACTCCTTACTGTGTTTACCCAAGTCCAACGCTGGCATCTCCACATCAGAGCAGAAAAACCACATCAGCCAGCCCTCTGACCAACATCTGCACTTCTGTTTGCACATTCTAAACAGGCTAGGTTACCTTAACCCCCGTGCACACTGTGCACCCTCAACACCAACCCCCATGCACCCTCAACACCAACCCCCGTGCACACCGTGCACCCTCAACTCCAACACCCGTGCACACCGTGCACCCTCAACACCAACCCCCGTGCACACCGTGCACCCTCAACACCAACCCCCGTGCACACCGTGCACCCTCAACACCAACCCCCGTGCACACCGTGCACCCTCAACACCAACCCCCGTGCACACCGTGCACCCTCAACACCAACCCCCGTACACACCGTGCACCCTCAACACCAACCCCCGTACACACCGTGCACCCTCAACACCAACCCCCGTGCACACCGTGCACCCTCAACACCAACCCCGTGCACACCGTGCACCCTCAACACCAACCCCCGTGCACACCGTGCACCCTCAACACCAACCCCCGTGCACACCGTGCACCCTCAACACCAACCCCCGTGCACACCGTGCACCCTCAACACCAACCCCCGTGCACACCGTGCACCCTCAACACCAACCCCTGTACACACCGTGCACCCTCAACACACCAACCCCCGTACACACCGTGCACCCTCAACACCAAACCCCGTACACACCGTGCACCCTCAACACCAACCCCTGTACACACCGTGTACCCTCAACACCAACCCCTGTACACACCGTGTACCCTCAACACCAACCCCCGTAGACATCGTGTACACTCACGAGGCAGGTACAGTTGAGTGGAGTGGTCTGGGATGGAAGGGTGTTGAGTGGAGGGTGTAAATGGGAACGGGACAGGTGCAGCACGGAGTTAGATACAGAGTAAAGGTCCCTCTACACTGTCCCCCCATCAAACACTCCCAGGACAGGTACAGCACAGGGTTAGATACAGAGTAAAGCTCCCTCTACACTGTCCCCCCATCAAACACTCCCACGACAGTACAGCATGTGGTTAGATACAGAGTAAAGCTCCCTATGCACTGTCCCCCATCAATCACTCCCAGGACAGGTACAGCACAGGGTTAGATACAGAGTAAAGCTCCCTATGCACTGTCCCCCATCAAACACTCCCAGGATTACCCCAGGTTATTGTGGGAGTTGAGGGAAGTGGTTGCAGAGCCCCTGGCAATGATATTTGCGTTGTCCATGGAAACGGGAGAGGTTCTGGAGGATTGGAGGATTGTGGATGTGGTTCCTATCTTTAAGAAAGGGAACAGGGATAGTCCAGGAAAATACCAACTGGTGAGTCTGACTTCAGTGGCAGGCAGATAGAAGACAGAGGGTGGTGGTTGATGGGAGATATTCATCGTGGAGTTCGGTGACGAGTGGTGTGCCTCAGGGGTCTGTTTTGGGGCCCCTGCTGTTTGTAATTTTTATAAATGATCTGGATGAGGGTATTGAGGGATGGATCAGTAAATTTGCAGATGATACTAAAGTTGGTGGAGTGGTAGATAGTGAAGAGGGGTGTTATAGTTTACAGAGTGACTTGGACAAGTTGCAGAGCTGGGCCGAGAGGTGGCAAATGGAGTTTAATGTGGAAAAGTGTGAGGTAATGCACTTTGGCAGGAACAATAAATGTGTAGAGTATAGGGCTAATGGTAGGGCTCTTAATAGTGTTGAGGAACAGAAGGATCTTGGTGTATGTGTCAATAGATCCCTGAAAGTAGGCAGTCAAGTGGATAAAGTTGTTAAGAAGGCATATGGAGTCTTAGCTTTTATTGGTAGGGGGATTGAATTTAGGAGCCGCAGCATCATGTTGCAACTGTACAAAACTCTAGTGCGGCCGCACTTGGAGTATTGTGTGCAGTTCTGGTCCCCACATTATAAGAAAGATGTGGAGGCATTGGAGAGGGTACAGAGGAGGTTTACCAGGATGTTGCCTGGTATGGAGGGCAGGTCCTATGAAGAGAGGTTGAAGGATTTGAGGTTGTTTTCGTTAGAAAGGAGGCGGCTAAGAGGGGATCTTATTGAAGCATATAAGATGATTAGAGGTTTAGATAGGGTGGACAGTGATAGCCTTTTTCCTAGGATGGAGAAAGCTAGCACGAGGGGACACAGCTTTAAATTAAGGGGTATGAGTTATAGGACGGATATCAGAGGTAGGTTCTTTACTCAAAGAGTGATTAGGGAGTGGAATGCCCTGCCTGCAGCTGTTGTAGATGCGCCAAGTTTGGTGGCGTTTAAGAGGTTAGTTGATAAGTATATGGATGAGAAGGGAATGGTTTAGTTAGGAGGGGCATTGCTTTTTATTTTGGTCGGCACAACATCGAAGGCCGAAGGGCCTGTTCTGTGCTGTATTGTTCTATGTGGTTGGTAAGCTGATGGAGAGGCTTCTGAGGGATAAGATATATGAGCATTTGGAGAAGTTTGAACTGATTCAAAATAGTCAGCATGGTTTTTTTCAAGGGCAGGTCATGCCTTACGAGCCTAGTTGAGTTCTTCGAAAATGTTACTGAACATATTGACAAAGGAAGGGCGGTGGACGTAGTGTACATTGACTTTAGTAAGGCGTTTGATAAGGTCCCCCATGCAAGGCGTCTGGAGAAGGTGAGAGGGCATGGGATCCAAGGGACTTTGGCCTCGTGGATCCAGAACTGGCTTGCCGGCAGAAGGCAGAGGGTGGTCGTGGATGGGTCTTGTTCTGCATGGAGGTCGGTAACCAGTGGAGTGCCCCAGGGATCTGTTCTGGGACCCCTGCTGTTTGTCATTTTCATAAATGACCTGGATGAGGAAGTGGAGGGATGGGTTAGCAAGTTCGCCGACGATACAAAGGTCGGTGGTGTTGTGGATGGTCTGGAGGGATGCCAAAAGTTGCAGCGGGACATAGACAGGATGCAAGACTGGGCGGAGAAGTGGCAGATGGACTTCAACGCAGATAAATGTGTAGTGGTCCATTTTGGCAGGAATAATGGGATGAAGGAGTACAATATAAGGGGTAGGAGTCTTAGCTGTGTTGTAGAGCAGAAGGATCTCGGGGTCCGGGTCCATAGGACTCTTAAATCGGCCTCGCAGGTGGAGGAAGTGGTCAAGAAGGCGTACGGTGTACTGGCCTTCATTAATCGAGGAATAGAGTTTAGGAGTCAGGAGGTAATGATGCAGCTCTATAAGACTCTTGTCAGACCCCAGTTGGAGTATTGTGCGCAGTTCTGGTCGCCTCATTATAGGAAGGATGTAGAGGCTATTGAGAGGGTTCAGAGGAGATTTACAAGGATGCTGCCTGGATTGGGAGGCAGGCCTTATGAAGATAGGTTGAGGGAGCTGGGACTCTTCTCACTGGAGAGACGTAGGTTGAGAGGCGACCTGATAGAGGTTTATAAAATGTTGAGAGGAATAGATAGGGTGGACTCTCAGAGACTATTTCCCCGAGCTGAAATGGTCACTACGAGAGGACACAGATTTAAGGTGCAGGGAAGCAAATACAAAGGAGATGCCAGGGGTAGGTTTTTGACTCAGAGGGTGGTGAGTGAATGGAACCGACTGCCGTCGGAGGTTGTTGAGGCAAACTCACTGGGGTCTTTTAAGAGACTTCTGGATGAGTATATGGAAAAGAATAGGATAGGGGGTTATAGATAGGTCTGTGGATTGGTAGATGTGATCGGCGCAACTCGTGGGCCGAAGGGCCTGTTTGTGCTGTATTGTTCTATGTTCTAGGACAGGTACAGCACGTGGCTAGATACAGAGTAAAGCTCCCTCTACACTGTCCCCCATCAAACACTCCCAGGACAGGTACAGCACGGGGTTAGATACAGAGTAAAGCTCCCTCTACACTGTCCCCATCAAACACTCCCAGGACAGGTACAGCACGGGGTTAGATACAGAGTAAAGCTCCCTCTACACTGTCCCCCATCAAACACTCCCAGGACAGGTACAGCACGGGGTTAGATACAGAGTAAAGCTCCCTCTACACTGTCCCCATCAAACACTCCCAGGACAGGTACAGCACGGGGTTAGATACAGAGTAAAGCTCCCTCTACACTGTCCCCCATCAAACACTCCCAGGACAGGTACAGCACGGGGTTAGATACAGAGTAAGCTCCCTCTACACTGTCCCCCCATCAAACACTCCCAGGACAGGTACACAGGTTAGATCAGAGTAAAGTTCCCTCTACACTGTCCCCCATCAAACACTCCCAGGACAGGTACAGCACGGGTTAGATACAGAGTAAAGCTCCCTCTACACTGCCCCCATCAAACACTCCAGGACAGGACAGCACGGGGTTAGATACAGAGTAAAGCTCCCTCTACACTGTCCCCCATCAAACACTCCCAGGACAGGTACAGCACGGGGTTAGATACAGAGTAAAGCTCCCTCTACACTGTCCCCCATCAAACACTCCCAGGACAGGTACAGCACGGGGTTAGATACAGAGTAAAGCTCCCTCTACACTGTCCCCCATCAAACACTCCCAGGACAGGTACAGCACGGGGTTAGATACAGAGTAAAGCTCCCTCTACACTGTCCCCCATCAAACACTCCCAGGACAGGTACAGCACGGGGTTAGATACAGAGTAAAGCTCCCTCTACACTGTCCCCATCAAACACTCCCAGGACAGGTACAGCACGGGGTTAGATACAGAGTAAAGCTCCCTCTACACTGTCCCCCATCAAACACTCCCAGGACAGGTACAGCACGGGGTTAGATACAGAGTAAAGCTCCCTCTACACTGTCCCCCATCAAACACTCCCAGGACAGGTACAGCACGGGGTTAGATACAGAGTAAAGCTCCCTCTACACTGTCCCCCATCAAACACTCCCAGGACAGGTACAGCACGGGGTTAGATACAGAGTAAAGCTCCCTCTACACTGTCCCCATCAAACATCCCAGGACAGGTACAGCCAGGGTTAGATACAGAGTAAAGCTCCCTCTACACTGTCCCCCATCAAACACTCCCAGGACGGTACAGCACGGGGTTAGATACAGAGTAAAGCTCCCTCTACACTGTCCCCATCAAACACTCCCAGGACAGGTACAGCACGGGTTAGATACAGAGTAAAGCTCCCTCTACACTGTCCCCTCAAACACTCCCAGGACAGGTACAGCACGGGTTAGATACAGAGTAAAGCTCCCTCTACACTGTCCCCATCAAACACTCCCAGGACAGGTACAGCACGGTTAGATACAGAGTAAAGCTCCCTCTACACTGTCCCCATCAAACACTCCCAGGACAGGTACAGCACGGGGTTAGATACAGAGTAAAGCTCCCTCTACACTGTCCCCATCAAACACTCCCAGGACAGGTACAGCACGGGGTTAGATACAGAGTAAAGCTCCCTCTACACTGTCCCCCATCAAACACTCCCAGGACAGGTACAGCACGGGGTTAGATACAGAGTAAAGCTCCCTCTACACTGTCCCCCCATCAAACACTCCCAGGACAGGTACAGCACGGGGTTAGATACAGAGTAAAG